>JBAMAV010000145.1:0-435454 GCA_037043315.1 Amiota communis | reverse complement strand
CCTTTTTGTTGAAGTACTCGTACTACTATCATTATCATTTTTCATAAGTACCATTAAAAGTATAAAGTAGAATCAATTATTCAAGGTATTTTGCATAATGAAACAAAAAGAATTTTTAAAAACATTTATAATCATTTCAAGTATAAAAGGAAAGCATACACATGTGCATGTACTTAAAAAAATACTTAGTACTTCAACTGTTATATTCAAGTGAGTGTATTTATAAAGAAAAAAGAAAAAAGGTAAATGTAAAATGTTTCATTTATTTAAATATTGTAATTTCAGTTTAAAATACACAAACACATGCATTGAGCAAATGATTTTAAGATTATATTCTATCAATCATCTTTTCTTTTATACATACAAGTATAATACGATAAAATCGTAGATTGAAAGTGTTTGTGCACGCATAACATAAAAGCCACTCATTGGATTCAATATTGAATTAAAATCAACCAACAGAATCAAAAGATATTTATTAATTTGTAATCCAAAGACAATTAAAACAAACACTATTATTCGTTCGTTTTATGCTTTAATGCTTCTTAAATTTTGTGTTCCTGGCACCAGTTCAGTATACGCTATTTACTTCGGATATGCCAATACCTTAGGACGAGAATATGCTGCTTGCAACATATGCAGATGGCACAGCCATCCCAGCAAATTATGGGTCCCTCAAAGTGTCACAGTCTTCAATGACGAAAATTCATTGTTTGTCCAGTTATAAAAAAAAATGATTCTGGTATAATCCCGCAGGTGAATCAAATTCGATACCTCGGCTTGGTCGTCTCACTTGGCGTGCCCATGTAAGAAATGTCACTGCTGTTGCTAACAGAAGATGCGCAGACTAAACTGGCTAATTGCTAATTTATAGGCAAGTGGTGGCACCCGTTTGGCGCTATGGCATTAGCAGGATTCAAGCCTGCCAAAACAAAGCCCTTCATCGAATATCTGGAGCTCCGTGGTATGTGAGAAACACAACATTTCACCGAGACCTAAAGATTTCAGCAGTACTGGAAGAAATAAACTTTCATAGCAGCAAATACAACATAAAACTGCTTCATCATCCAAATCCACTAGTAGTTACACTAAACTAAGCATAAACAGATCACATAGACTACTTAAAAGACAGCATCCTAATGATCTTCTCACAAGGAAAACTTAAAAACAAAACATCACTAAGAGTCCAATACTATCACTAAACGTCTCATCATTGTTCACTAAATGACACCACTATTTGCAAGCGGCTTCCGCTGTTAATGTTTGCCTATATATACCTAGTAATATACCTACTGTCAAAATAATAGTAGTGATTCATTTGTATTTTGTCTCCCATCCAAAACGATACATATATTACGGATATTATTAAAAGAACTAAAATTACAACTATTGCACACAATATGTAGGTAGCATTACCTTTGTCATCGAATCCACAAAATTTTGACACCTTTGGGAAGGAATGCAGCTCCAAGCTCTACTTGGTCAATTGAATTGAGATCTAGCCATTTAAGTCTATTTATTCGGTTGACCTGGAACCACTGTTTGGCCACTTTATTTGTATGCTTAGAGTCGTTGTCTTGCTAAAACACCCAAATGAGTGGCGGCATTTCTTTACTATTATATGGCAGCATTATCTCCTACATCGGCACTGCCTATCTCTCAAGCAGTTACCAATATTCATAGACCCCTGCAGGATATACTATCATGCCTTGACATAAAGACCAGAGATCAAGCAGGCAGGAAGTGGACAAATGAGTCTGGCTGTACTGTTGCAACAACACTATAGCCTTGCTATCAACCAAATAGAACCTCCGAGCTTCTACACTTCAACAAGAAAAAGGTTCAGACGTTGACTGGAGTTATGACGGGGAACTGATGGCCCATATGATGCAAGTTCCACACAATGACTAACCTAACCTAATCTATTTCCTACCTATTATATGCACATACAGGTGCCGATCCTTGATCTAATATATTGGCCCTCACGCCGTAATACTTATGAATATGTATGTATGTAATAAAAAAAATATTGAATTTTATGTTGCTGAGTATGCACAAGAGTACCTACATATTGC
Organism: Amiota communis; assembly: GCA_037043315.1. NCBI lineage: Eukaryota > Metazoa > Arthropoda > Insecta > Diptera > Drosophilidae > Amiota > Amiota communis. Next base: position 433,379 of record JBAMAV010000145.1, on the reverse strand, counting down.
GCTCTTCATTCTTTTCTTTCTGTAAATATTTGTAGACGCCAAAAAAGATAAAAAGCGATCTGCATAGCATGCAGGACAATGTCTACTTGGGTCAACTAGTTATAAAATAGTAGGTACGAGTATAGTAAATATATTTTACTGATATTAAAGTTGTTCAATGTTCCCATTTCAAGTATTGTATTTGAGATCTTTTATCCTAAACAACCATTTGTCATTTTATGATATTTTCAAAGTAAAAAAAAAATGTCAATAAAAATGAATTGCTAAATTAATCAAAGCAAATGCTTACACTAAATATTTAATTTACAAATGACCTGATTGAGTTAAAAAAAAATCGTAAATGTTCATGATGTTTTTCTAATAAAAAACACAAAAATAAACAAAATACAAATACTTAGGTAAAAATAGTAGTAGTAGTAGTAGTAGTGGTAATAGTAGTAGTAGTAGTGGTAGTATTAGTAGTAGGAATAAATATTAAAAATCTGTTGCAATAATTTCCCCTCATTGAACCACTGCATGCTAAATAAACAAAGTTCATATACTTATTTACATATATGGGTACAATACAAAACATATGTACATAGGTAGTACTAGTGTAGTACTAGTACTAGTGGGTATATTAAATATCAAAATGGAATCAAACCAACTCAGTTCGAATTGAGTTGAATTCAAATGAGTTCAGTTCAGTTCAGTTCAGTTGACTTGAGTTCAGTGTTCAATTGAGTCAAATTGCATTGAATTGAATTGAGTTGCTTCTACATACAATAGTACCTATATGATTGTACTGTGTTGTAAAATATCTTTTTAAACAAATCCAAAACTAACGAAAAATATAGAAACATGTATGCGCATGCATACATAATCATGCTGCATCATTTTTTATTGTAAATGAAAATATCTTTGCCATTTTCAACACTATAGTATCATCATTTCCCATTACCATATTTCATATTCATAGTCACCATCATTATCATCTACATCATCATTATAATATAGTACCTACTATATACTAAGTATAAATGATTTGTAGTATAGTATGTAGTAGTACTCATATATTGATAAGTGGTGTCGTCATACATCAACACAGGAAACTAACTATCAATGCAACCACCTTTTGAACCCACACACACCTTCGTCGTCCCAGCCCCACTTGGAACACATATGGATCTTTGTGCTCGGTAATAGTATGTGTGTGTGTGTGTGTGTGTGTGATTGTATTACCTAACATTTTCTCTTACTAAGCTATTCTTCGTAGTACTGTAGTACTTGTACTAGTTCTTTCTCTTGATTTCTATATAACTGCTACTATACATAAGTATATAGTATGTGACCCGTTTGTCCTGTTTTCTCATGTATTCTTTTGAAATTTTTTTTTCTTAATTGTTTATAGGACTATCACACTATCACAGAAAGCTCAACTCAAAAACAAGGCAATTTCATATCCTCTTTCTGTTTCGGATTCTTTTATTCTAAGTATTCTATTTTTATTTTTAATTTTTTTTTTTTTTTCTTCCTCTGTTTTGTCATTCCTAGCTTTTGTTTTTATGCACATTTTAGAGTAACGCTTAGTTCTGTTTTTAGTAGGTACTAGTTAAAGTTTTTTGATATGATGGTAAATGGATGGATGCCTTCGGATTGTTGTCCTGATATGTCTTGTCAACCCTGCACCATATAGTTACATATAAGATACTCATGGAATCACCATGAAGAGTAGTTGATTGTGTAGAGGAGTGATGAGGAGAGAGAAGAGAACGAGGAAGACTTCCTGCCACTTTGGCGTACTTCCGTTCCGTTTTCTCCATTTCCATTTTTGACAATTTTTTGTTTTTCTTGCTTCATTTTCTTATTTGATTTTTATTTGGATTTTTTTTTGTTTTTTTAATTTTATTCCAAGAAACCAAAGAAAAAGAAATTTTAAAAGGTGCTTCACACACACACACACACACATCAATATAGTAGTACAAATGCAATCAGTGAGTGAGACTGAGTGACTGACTGACTGACTGACTGAAAGAGGGTCTGAGAGGCAGAGGAACAGACAAATAGACAGAGAATAATGTTCATATTGAGTGAGTAAAGGACCCACTCACTCACTCACTCACTCACTCAGAGTGTGTGATGATGATGATGATGATGATGATGAGCAGTAAAAAGTGCGAAGGCAATGGCGATGACTAGAGTTACTAGTATAACGGTTTCTCAGCATTCAGTACAGTTATTTTTCCGTCTGCTTTTGCCATTACTTTCTTTCGCCATTTAACTTTTCCTTCCTTCTACACACTAACAATATTTTAGACTATTCATTGCGCTTCATTTGCTCAATTGTGTGAATCATCATCATCATTATTATCATCGTCATCGCCATAGTTATCATCATCATCATCATCATCATCATTGCTATCGCCATAGCCATAGCCATAGCCAACGATATCGTTGTCGCTGCCTTCGTCTTGCGTTGTCGCCTTCACTACCACCATCATCACCACCATCCTTGTTGTCTACATAGTCATTGTCGTTGTCCTTTAGTGCCTTGTCCTTTCGTATGTCTTCATGCTCCTTGTTGCCTCTGCCTTTGCCGTTATCGTTTTATTTTCTCTTCTTTTTTTTTTTTTCTTTCGTTTGTCATTTTGGTTTAATTTTTTTTCCATTTCTTCTTTTATTCCTTGTTTTATTTCTTTTATTTTTTTTTTTTTTTTTTTTGGGTGTTGTGGGTCTCTTACGGTTTGGTGTCCTCTGTGTGTGTGTGTGTGTGTGTGTGTGTGTGTGTGTGGCATAGAATAGGATTGTCACCCTGCTTATATTTTTATTGATTTAATTTTTTCCATTGTTCTGCTTTTTCTATACACCACTTACAAAGTGTTTGTTGTATTTGTATCTGAGTATCTGTGCATCTGTATTTCTATGCATCTGTGTACCTATATGTAAATGAATGTTTTTTGTGCAAAAAGGTCATGCATACACACATATGTATGTAGTATGTAACATCATTTGCATCATCATCATCATCAACATCATCAACATCATCATTATAATCATGACACGCTAAAGATGATAACCAAATTGTGTTTTGTTAATGTTAAGCTCACTTGAGAGTTTTCACCTTGTGTCAATTGTACAAACACATCACACAGCACACCACACACATATGTAGGTATAAGTAGATAGAAATTTTTAATTCCTTTAAGAGAATATCAATAAATATCTTAAGTTATTAAGAGATGCTTCGATAGATAAGGAGATTTTTTACTTTACCCAATTTAATCGTTTCATTTGTATCAATATCAATACAATCAGTATTGTAGTTGAGGAAGGACTCTCTCTATTTTGAGAAATATTCTATTCTTGGATTGGATCTAACAATGTTCCATATTTCATCATATATGGTACTTTCCATAGTTGGATTAAGACAGAAAGACTTATCCATAAGACACATATGAACGAAACTATGAAGAGTCTAAGTTCTGTCACCAGTGTTTAAGATAAACAGTTTAACTTCTAGAATTCTTATATTCTCTATAAGAATTATTGGTATTTAATTTAGTTGTCAGTTTAGTCCTTCTTAAGACAAAAACAACAAACATTCAGCAATTATTCAAAGGATATGTATTCATTTTTGTATGTTCCTTTGACAACCTTATAAGCATGTATAGTACATATGTGTGAGTGTGATATGCTGCTATAAATATGTTTATGTGGAAAAAAACGGGGGTTTGTGTAGCAAAAATTGCATTGCATTGAAGCCATAGAATATGGCATGGTATGCATGGGCCAAAAGATGAGTCACGTCATGGAAATTTCCCGATAACAAAACTAAGGCAAGTTGCCAACAGAAAACACAAAAACGAAACGACACGAAACGACGACAAACAACATGAAAGCCAACTACTATAAAAAGGACTACGACCCTTTCGAACCAAAATAAAACCACCAACAACATGGAATGTAAGTGTATAAACGAGAAAATGCATTGAAGCGTTAAGTTTGCTGTAACTGGATATATTACTGCACTGACTTGAGCACACAAGCTTATACCATAGTATGTATGTACACTCAGATACACAGATATAAATACACAGATACACAGATTCAGACAGGCAGTGGCTGTTAGTCCTGTAACTGGCTCCTTTCCTATTGAATAGTCACAACAACAACAACAACTACCCAACTTACAACTACTTATTACAATCAAAAAAAAAAGTAGCCAAATCAATGATGACCAAGATGGCTAACGACCGAACATAGGCGCCTCTTCTTCTAGGCCTTGATCTCATCAAAATCCCAGGAAACAATAAAACCTCCTCAAATAACATATACTCGTATGTATAAGTATGATGATTCATAAATTTATAAGCAGTTCTTCACAAAACTTCTTCAAGTTTACAAATGTTGTTTACAATTGTTTGAAACTTATAAATTATTTAATTCAACTAAGAGGCCTCGAAAATCTTGTTTGCCCAAGGCCCCCACACAACCAAAAAGGAGCCACTGTAAAAACCAAAGTAAAGTAAAGCGCAGCAAAATGGTAAACGACGAAGATGACGACAACGACCAAGAAACAGTTTCGCTGGAGTTAAGTCAATGCAGATATTTTTTATTTTTAGAAAGAAAATAAGGAAGGATGGACTAAGAGTTGTCAATGTTCAGTGTGGTGCTGTTCCATTACTGATATCATGAGCACTGCAGCTGCAACTAATGAATGAATGCATAAGGCAAAAATGAGAACGTATCCGGATCAAGACAGAAAGACTAACAGACAGAAGGACAAACAGGCAGAGTGGTAACAACAACAACAACAACAAAAATAAACGTGTCGTGGTCTCAGTTCAAGATTGACAATTACAAAAGTCAGTCAGTCAGTCAGTCAGTTGCTCACTCATTCACTAAGTTTCTGGCAATCAGTCTGTCGGTAAGTCAGTTAGTCAGTCAGTTAGTCTGTTCATCTATATATCTTCCTTCAGTCTAGAAATAATGTATTTCTTTCACTGACTGACTGCCTGCCTGTCTGACTAACTGATTGATTGACTGTCTATCTGACTGACTGACTGTCTGTCTGTTTGTCTGAAAGAATGAATGAAAGACAGACTGACTGGTTGAATGAATGAATGAAATCTTGTATGATTTATTATAAAATGATGTAGGAGGAGGTGGCGTAGATGGTGTTGGTGGCAACCATTAGCATCGAGTACATCAACATGAATGAATGATTGAATAAAAACATGTTTGACTTGGCATAAATGCTGCTGTTGCCTGCCTGCAGTTATACAATATAAAGGACATAGGATTGGTTATGTCAGGGCAGGACAGGACAGGACAGGACAAAGCATGTCAGCCCAAAACAAGGCATGACAAGACAGGATAGCACAGGATACCTCAGCACTGAACGGTACAGGACAGGACTGAACAGAATGTTGTAACTACTACTCTCAACTCTCGAGTGTCATATATTCTTGTATGTACACACTCAATGGACTTAAGTAAAGCACACACTAGGGAGCAGCAACTGACTCGCCCCTGTGCACAGGTTAAGCCACCCGCCCGCGACTGAATCAAAAAGGATACAAATAGAGATACGGAAAAGAATTATACGAGTATATGCGTTGCTTGGTTGGTAGGTGCGTGTTCAAATACGTAACAAACATGTTGGCATGTCAGTGTATGCGAATGTGAAATTGAAGTAAGTGTATGACTCAGCTGCGGCTTAATATTGCAGCAGCAGCAGCAGCAGCAGCAGTAGGAGTGAATAAATGGAGAGGACTAGAATGGGGTAGTATGGTATAAAATGGAATGGAATATCACCCGACAACCGTGTCGACATTTTGAATGACCATTCCACTGCTTGTCTGTCTGTCTATTAGTCTGTTTGTCTGCTTGTCTATCTGAGTGTCAGTTGAACTGTAATTCTGCCTGTAACTATTGCATGACTGTTTGTCATGGGTCAGTTTCTATGGCTTTCAGACGTGCTTTCGATTATGTTAGTAGCAGCAAACACCAAGCAGCAATGAGTTTTACTTGTTTGCTTCGTTTCTTTCTTCATTCATTCATTCATTCCTTCATCCCCTCCTTGATTCATTCATTTATTCATTCATTCGTGCGTCGTCGTTCGCCCACTAACTCGTTCATTTCACATTGAATCTAGAATCCTTAGAACGAGATTCGTTGCCAAAATGAAACGAGTATTAAATCGGATTCGTACGTGGCTTTTTTACCCGAAATTCACTCTTCAAATCAAGACAGAGCTATCGTACTAGATAGAGAACAGAAAATAAAGAAAGAGAATTAGAAGCAGAAGCAGAGAAAGACAAAAGAGGAGCGAGAACGAGAGAGAGAGAGAGTGAGACATGCAACATTTGGTTTGCCTGCTTATGGCAAGATAAAGATACTACCTACTACTAGTATGTGTGGCATATGTGGTGCTAAGAATGCTATCAAATATGGTTTTAGCCTAAGCAGTCCTTAGTCCTTGCTATGTGATGTGATGTGATGTGATGTGATGTGAGACAAAACGATAACACAGATACTAACATGACAGGCATACTTCATATGTATGTATGTTAACAGTGTCGAGTGTCAGTGTAGTAGAATAGAAAATTTCTAAGAAAATCCATTTAATATAATTAAGTAAATTTTTTTATTTTTAATTGAAATCATTGAATATACCACATATATGTATAACTAGAAAACTAATGTTATCGATCTGCATTACCATATTATTTTCACATGAAAAACAAATAAAAAAAATCAATCAAGAGCGAGTCGGACTCGCACACGACGGGTTCCGTACCATTGTAAATGATTTAATACTTAGTTAGTTTGGCAATCATCGGTCCTAGGTTTCTACATGTATTTACTCTCTCTCTCTTATTAGCCATTTGCCTGAGCGGAAAAGTCTAGAAATTTCGGTATGCTATGTATTATTTTCTATAATATAATATTTTATCGATAAGTCGGTCGTTTTGTTTAAAGAAAAATACTTATATGTATTAGTGTCCGACCGATATATTATTTTCAGCCGAAACTGAAAAAGGGGAGAATGACCGGTACATAAGTAGGTACTTGTGACATCGCTAAGGATCTTGGTATCCACCATACTACAGTTTTAGACCATTTAAAAAAAAGCTGGATGTTTGTATACCACACAATTTGATAGAAAAAAATCTTATTGATTGCATTTCAATTTGCAAAATGTTACTGAACCGAAATGATTTGCAACCTTTTCTATCCAAGTTGATAACTGGCAATGAAAAATTATTAACATATGACAATAATGGTCTAAACAAGGTGAGCCTGCCTTTGGGCACCGGCCCTAACTATGAGGAAGTTGTTGCTCTGCATTTGATGGGAATGCAAAGGTTCTGTGCATTATGACTTGCTACCACCTGGGCAAACAATAAATTCGGAACTCTATTGTCAACAACTAACAAGACTAAAAGCAGCGTTGCAAAAAAAAACGGCCGCAATTGGTGAACAGAAAGGGCATAGTCTTTCACCACCACAACGCTAGGCCACACACATCTTTAATGACTCTGGAAAATTTGAAGGAACTCGGCTGGGAAGTGTTAATGTACCCACCATGTAGTCCGGACCTAGCACCATCTGATTATCATTTATTTCACACCAAGCTGAATTATCTTGATGGCGTAATAATGAATTCTCTAAACGACTGCAAAACGGTAATACGCCAATTTTTTTATCACAAACCCAAGAATTTCCACATTACAAAGTGTTCTTCATATAGTATCTTTAACTATGTTTTCTTTTCTTCAATTTTTTAAGCTTTTATAATAACTTTAGATTTTATTTAAGAGTTGAGTCCTTCTTGTTTAAAATAATCTTGAAAATTCTATCTGGTATTGAGTCATACAAACTTTTAGTTAAGCCAATGGATGGCCTTAAAAAAGTGCAGTTTCTTTTGAATACTGCTTTCCAGACTCATACATTTTTCGAACTAGTCACTCCCAAACATAATCTATTATTTTAATGTCCGACAAGTATGGTAGGTAGCCTGTTCAAAATAGGTGACATTTTTCGTCTCGATCCATGATTTAATCACACTGTCAGTGTATATACATAGGTAGGTAAATATTATAAAATCCATAACAAAGGTCCAGAAAGGTAATCAAATGATGGGATTTAGAATTCATGTTTGGCAATAAAAATTGTAAATCGAAGGTGTCATAATAGGATACATTTTTCTAAAACTATAATTCCGACAAGTCGGTTGTGAAAACGATCTAACTGATGATGAGTAACTAAGTTTAATCGATGGAATAATGGAAATTAGATGCTTTGATCAATATAGCCCGCTGGTCTGCACCAGGAGAGCACACTATGTGAACGACCTTTCATATTTTTTCCATAATTTTCATTATTGTGAATAAAATTTTGTCTTGTTCATCTATGGATATCCAAGGCTTTTCCCTGACCTATTCTTATTGAAAATTATCTTGAGTTATTAAAAATACTCCGATTAATTAATTAATAATTTTACTTGTCCGAGGAAGCTGCGCGAATGAAACCTAAACCGTAATGTGCTATTCAAGTGAAACAAAATAATATAACTAATTTTTGAATTTTTTTTCTTTTTCAACTAAATTATCAGAAACTGTTGAACATTTTATTTTTTTTTTTTATCAAATTATATAGGTATAGATTAGGAATAGGAACATTTTGTAAGTTGGGCTATTCAAGTGAAACGAAGAGCTGAAAGCCAAGGCAGTTAGTGCTCTTATCATAAAGTAGCTCTTTTCTAGTTATATCATATGACTCTAGAATCATTCCTCAGGTGAATCATATTCAATATTTAGGTCTGATCCTGGTCAAGCGCCTTACTTGGCTCACCCACCCATGAATGAAGAATATCACAGCATGCTGCCATCAAAAAATGATGAAATTAGACTGGCTACTACGTGCGAACAGTAAACTGTCACTCAACAATAAATCATCATCATATACAAACAAGTTGTGGCCCCAGTTTGTCGATACGACATTCAAATACAGTGGACCGCGCCTCCATATATCATGCAAAAGTTGCAAGCAACACAAAACGACGCATAACTGGTGCACCGTGATTTGTAAGGAACATGATACAACATCATGACGCTAACAGTAATCGAGGAAATCAATTTCTTTAGCAGCCAATACAAAGAACGTTTCCTGAACCACCTAAATCCCTTGCCAAAATGTCTAACACACAACGCAATCTGCCGTCGGTTGAAAAAAAACTTCATTCCAATGATAATTTTTTTAAATAAATAGTCAATGATTTTATGACATGTCCGTTTTTTAGGGTTTTTTATGCTATCCGTCCGTCCGTCCGTCCATCAGTAAGATATATCCTCCTTATGACTCGTAATAGGTAGACAATTTTCATTAATTTTCTTAGTGTGTGTGTAATTCAATTGCCGCTATAAAGACAATTAATAAAATTTTATAAAAAACTACAAAAATGAAAGGAAAGGTCCCCATACAAGAAATGTGTTTTTATCTGCCGTTTCCTATTTTAATTTTAATTTTTTTGTAATACAATTTTAGGTCTTGTTGTTGAATATTTCACTTTAGCAACAAAAAACAAACAACTTCAGACTATGGTTGTTACGGATGTAGTTTTAGCGGAGGCGGATGCGGAGGCGGAAGTCCAGAGTTTGACCTCCGCGGATGTGGATGTTAACGGAGGCGGAGGTGGGCTAACAAAGAAAAAAATCCGTTTTTTACCGATAAGTACCACACTTATACTATTGGTAATCAAGATTAATAAGAGGAAAATTATTCTTAATAAACAACAATTTTGCAACTTTGTCGCCTTCTAACCGATTTCTCAATGGTTCGCAAACTAAATAAGCACGTACGATCGGAAAAAGGCTTGAAATCTTTTATTATTCAATCCTAGGTCTATTGGCGACAGAAGCGTTAGCTATAGTTCAGATTGAACTTTGTCCTTAACAATTTCATCTAAAATCTTTAATTTGTACCTAGGATCCGAATATGTAGCAAACGGATACAACGAAATCTTGAATTGATGCCTTCAATTAGTTTTTTTTTGTGGAAATTTTGATATGGAATGTGAAAGGGAGTGGAAAATGTGACGTCGCATGTAATGACAAAATGTAAATATACCTCCGCAAAAACTCCATTGAAAGATATGCGAAGGCGGATGCGGAGGTACGATTTTATGCGGATGTTCTGCAGATGCGGAGGCGGATGCGAAGTTACAACCCTACTTCAGACAGAGGTAGGTACATAGAAGCTTTACATCCAACGAAAGTAATTAAAAAATACTACTACATAAGTAGTATTAAATCTTGAACAATGATATGGAAACCTTCGATGACCGATTTTTTTATTTTTAATTAAGATTAAGTATTTTATTTATAAAAATTATGAAAAATATTGTTGAATGGAAATGAAATGGAAACTTTCAAAGGACTTTATCGATTAATCAATTGATCAATTGATTCAAGATTTTGAAAGAGAAAAATTAGAATTCAATGTTTCGTGAGTGAATTATCCAGTCAATGTAAGTACCTACTAAGTATGAAGTGAATTATCTTTGACTTGACTCATTTGACTATAAGAGTATGTAGAAATTTATGTATGATATAGTGAGTGTATAAGTAGAAGGAACTGGGTATAAAAATTGTATAAAATTTCATTTAATAATAAATGAATTTGAAGAACTTAATATTATTGTGGAAACTTTCAAAGGACTTTATCGATTAATCAATCGATTTTGTGTATTTAATCTAAACACTGGAAACAGTGATAATCTTAATGCGCAATTAAACTAATTTCAATAAATAAACATAAGTTTATTGTTGCTGACAGACGTTTTCTAAAACATATTTTGTGTGATCTTAAAATTGTTCGACAATAGAACAACAATTAAAACGATTTACATTCATTTATTGTTTTTGTAATTGTAACAATAGAAACCATTTTTCATAAAATGAAATTATTAACGCTTTGTTTAGCTGTCTATATGTCAATCATTTAGTCATTCATTTAGGTACCTACTAGATATTCATACAAATCGTTCATTTAACCATACTACACTCATGTACACTCATTCGTAAGTGGCGCTGCAAAGTATGTTACAGTTTTTTGCCTCTCTTGTGTTTTTTTTATTATGGCAATCAAAAATTGTTTAATTAAGCCAATATTTACGCTCCTGCGCGTTTAAGCTAACAACAAGGATAACAACCAAAAAACTCTAAAGCTACCAAACATTACCAACAACAACAACAACAACAACAACAGCAAAAGCAACAACAATGAATGTCCTTCATACCCTTAAGCAAACAGCTAACGTTGTTGAAGTTGCTGCTGCTGCTGCCGCTACCGCTACCACTACCGCTACTGACACCACCAATGCCACAGCTGGCTTTTAGTATCTGTGTGTAGTATATATTATGAGTGTATTGTATTTGTATTTCTTTGCTTATGTGTATTGTACTATATGTTCTAAGTGAATAAACACTTTTGTTTAGCCCAATTTGGGGGAAAAATGTCTGGAAGTTTTAGTTACTTTTTCTGTTCTGTTCTGTTCTGTTCTCTTCTATTGTGTGTGTGTTGTGTTCTGTTTTGTTTTTCTTTGTTTTATGATTTTAATGTTTGACATTTTGAAATAATTTATTTTTTATATACTCAATTATTATTATTATTATTATTATATTGTATAGATACAAATACACAAACATCTGTGTAAATATATATATGGTGGTATGGTATACTATTAAATAAATTTAGAAAAGTATGACTCACCTGCACTGCGCTGGCAACAACAATCATGGCCAAAAGGCTTCGCAGCAACGAATTACGCAGCATTGCGTACATTTTGACTAATTGGGGGGACTCTTTGTGTTCAAAGTATCTGATTCTTGTTTTTGTTTTAAATATTTTTATTTGTTTTGATAACGTAAATTCACTGATTTCACTGTAAGCTTTTGTTGTAGTTTATATATTTGTAATTTTTTGTTGAGTATTTTGTTTTGTTTTGTTTTTTGTTAGCTGCACACACCATCAAAGAGAGCAAAAAAAAAATGTATGTTTTAATAAAAAAAAAAAATTATTTAAATGTTTTATTATTTTTGGAAAAAAAAAAACAAAAAAAAAATGTATTATAGAAAATGTATTTATTATTATTTTCTACAATACAATATTTTGTTGTCTAAGCCGCACTGATGACAATGATGTACAGTACAGTACAGTACAGAAAGACAACAATAACAGACACCAGAATCAGTATCAGGATCAGAATCAGAATCAGAATCAGACTAACTAACAACAATTGTAGAGCGGATTGTTTAGAGCTGAGTTGCAATAAGAAATTGATGTTGCACACGACGCGTTGTTATGTTCTACTGCCAACGGCAGACGGCAATGTGACATTAAAAACTCAAAAATTATACACGGAGTATATTGTATATTTGTATATATACTATATAGAATAGTCGACGAATGACACGAGCGAATGACACGAGCGAATGAACGAACGAAATAATCATGTATGGACAACAAACGACAACAAATATGCACACGAAGGGCACAAAAACAATTTGTGTAGTAGAACAAAGAGACAATTCCAAAAAGTTTAAATAAAAGTAAGTAAGTAACTAAGTAAAGTGGTAGTAGTAGTAGAAATTATTGTAGAACGTAGTAGAAAATTTGTGGGAGAATATAAGGTGAGGTAACCGAGAGTGGGGACATCACAGAGAGTGTAATGTGAGATGGTTATGCTTAAGTAAGTTCAGAAGTTGAAAACACCGAGAGAGAGAGAGAGAGAGAGTATAAGCTTGTGTAGTAGTATAAGCAAAATATGCAACCACAACCTGAGTGAGTGTATGAGTACGAGTACGAATACGAGTGGGTGGTTGGGAGTTTAAGTGTGGTGCTTGGTTCGGTTGCTCTCAGTTACAATGGTTGAATTGCTTGCTAACTTAAGCTTGACTCAACTCAACTCAACTCAACTCGAGTCGACTCGACTCGACTCGACACGACACGACTCAAGTTGACTTGACTCGGTTTTGTTTCGTTTGGTTTGGTTTGGTTTGGTTTCATTTCATTTGTCTTGTACTATGCGATGAGTGTTGTTGTTGTTGTTTACTCTTTACTTAGCCTGCAGGCTGCTTTTGCTTTAGCAACCATACAGAGAGATAGAGTGAGAGAGAGAGAGAGAGACGGAGACGTGTATGTAGTATACATATGTATGTGGGTGAGAGACTTTCTCTCATACATACTTGTTAGTTCGAAACTTTGTTTTTGTTTTTGCAAAGCATGCGCACATATTTGCTTTGTTTTTGATTTGAAATTGAAATTGAAATATTTATTTTAGAAAATTTTGCAAAAACCCCCGAAAGTAGATAATATATTTTTTTAGAGAATTAAAAAAAAAAATATAACATAAATCAAAGCACTTGTTGTGTGATGGTTTATTAAGAGAAAGAGAGAGAGAGAGACATAGAGTGAGAGTAACCTCTGGCACACCCCTTTAAGGCAGGTGTGTTTGTATGCGAGTAACATGACAAACTACATACATATATACATGCAATGTAGCTATGTCCATAGGTATGCATGAACAACAGCAACATCAACATCAACAACAACAAGAACAACAAGCTTGACAAGCAATCAAGCAAGGCGTCAAAGCACTTTGACACACTCACTCATCAAAACACGCACTCACTCACTCACTCACTCAGTTTCTCACTCACATAAATGAATGACACGCGCAGAGCATCAAACCGTTTGGTTTGGTTTTGCCTATTGAAATCAATGCGTTGTTCTGACGTTCCTTTACATACTCGTACTACTCGTACAATCCTCGTACACTACCTCACTCATATACTCATATCATGCGCCTGCTCACGCATGCACTTGACTTGTTTGCCCGAAAGCTTAACCTGCCTGCACCTACGCTCTTTTAAACAACTCTATCGTATGTCGCTTGCCTCTTTCTCTATCTCTCTCTCTCTCTCTCTCTCTCTCTCTCTCACACACACTTTGCTTGAACTTAACACTCGCGCAATTTACTACACCAAATACTTGTGTATTTTTAGCAATTTTGTGTTTGCTCAATGCTCAGTCACTTGTTCGCTCATTTGCTCGTTCGGTTTGGTTCATTTGCTTTTATAAAAAAAGCACTCACACTCGCACACACACACACACATATTCAAAAATACATACAAAAAATTCCTTAAGACACAAAAACAACACACTGCACTGCATTCAACAAAAAAAAAAAAAAATCGTGTTGTCACTTAATTTTTAATTATTAAAAAAAAATCTATATTAATTCAATTAATTTTTCTTTTGGGATTTTTTAAATTTTTTGAAAACCACTTGTGTGTGTATGTCGACAACAAATTTACTCTCTCTTGTGCGCTCCGCTCCTACTCTAACGACGCTCTACAATTGTTTTATGAAATCTTTGCTTTTTTTGCTTTTTATTTGCCTTTTGATGCAATGCGTTTACTTAGTGCTTTCACTTTGCTCGCTAGCTTAAAAATGATTTCGTACTTGACGCTTTCAACGTTTTCAACCGACTACAAAGCAAATGTTTGTTTGTCTTCGTGCTTACATTCGGCACTGCACTAAACTAAACTTAAAGAGCGCCATGACATGACATACCGATGAGTGGTCGCTCTCACAAGGAGAACTCTCCTCACACACATAGAGATAGAGCGAGAGCGAGAGAGTGAGAAAGCAATAATGAGAATCCGAATGCGAATGAGTGAACGATTCGTAAGCCGCCTCCGCTGTGTGTAAGTCCTTCGAAACGCATTCGGGTCGATAATAAACGCGAATGTAAAAGCATTCGAACGACTTTCTTTCTTTCATGTCTTTTTCATTTTACCATACTAAGTGCTGCTGAATTGAAAATACCGAGTTGGATGTGGGTGGGTATATGAATAGCCACTGATGTGTTGGGTGGGTGGTTGGTTGGTTGGATTCGGTTTGGTTTGGTTTGGTTTGCTTAGGTTAGGTTAGGTTGCATGGTTAAGTTGTATCTACTATAGTGATAAAAGAACTACCAACCTATGATGGTGATTTTTTTTAAGATGGTATGTGTCTGCACTAAGTGAGCATATTCATGAACCTTCTACAACTTTCTATGTATTGTCAGAAGGTAATAGTAAATTTTCGTTCAATGTAGGCTAGGAAATTTTCCCACTACAAAAGTAAAGAATCAATTATACTCATCGAATTTATCATCAATTTACCAACATCACTGATCCTACATTAGCCGTCCGCTAAGGTTAAAGAAGTTCTAACTATGTTTATTTTAGTGTTACTGAATAAACAGATTTTCTTTTACAATAAAAAAATTGTAAAAAAAATACCTGTACATTTAAAGTTCCAGATCTACTTATCTAAAATTATGAATCAGCATAATCCTTGGCATTTGCTTATAAAAACAATTATAATAGTACCTATGTATGTAAAAATAAGGCAAAAATCTTTGCTGGCCTGTCCAATAGTAGACTGTTACTATCTGAAGAGAGAAACGAATAATACATTGTTTGAGAGTTCCATTGTCCATAACCTAGAAAAGTATTCTATCTATATTTTGCACATGATTCATTAAAGATCATAGGGAAATTTAGTGGAAGTTTCATGAATCTTAAAGGGTTTCAACAAACTATTACCTACTTATTACCAATTCTTGAAAAAATAGGTATCAAAATAGTTAAGTCATCCAATTATTCCAATACTACGAGTATATACATACATATGTATAAAAAATTAAACCAAGCAACTTTGTTTTATTTATTAATAGAGGTTTTACAAGGATGTTGTATTTAATATAAAAATAATTTCAAAAAAAAGATGCAAAAAAAATATTATAAACTGAAATCGTACAGATCAGATTATCAATCGATCAATATATATACGTAAATCAGTCGATTGTTTTTTTTTTCTAATAATATATACTTAGTAATACTAAAGCGATGTCGAGCAACTCTAAGAGGGCGATGATTCATTATCTGCTTCGGTTTCGGCTGTAAGAACAATTATGTCCTCGGGAACAACTTGTTCGTTTATATACTCTTTAGGATCGTGTGTAGATGATGATGAAGATAATGATGATGATGCTTGAGTTGATGTCAATGTTGATAATGCCGATGGTATTGTGGGCAATGCTTCGATGATAATTTTCGACAATGAAGATGGCGAAAGTGCAGATGTCAAGGATAAACCAGATTTTGTTGCCGACAATGATGATGATGATGATAATGTTGTTGCTGTCGGATTAACATATGCAGATGCTGGCACAGAGTAAGGAACTTGAGTTGATGGAACCGAAGCTGCAGTATTACCAACCGGTTCCACAAAATGTTGTCGAACAACATCAGAAAGCTCATCAATCTCATCATCGATATCATCATCTTCGTCGTCATTGCGTGCTTGAACAGTACCCTCGCTTAGGGCTATAATAGGTGAACCAACAATTGCAGCCGAACGTGTATCATAGGAACCAACCCCACTGGCAGTCAATGAAACACTCACGGGACACATGCATGGCACAAACTGAATACGTGAATTACTTTTGGCTGTTAATGGTGTTGGATTTTGAAATAATAAATTCTGTTGTTGCTGTTGTTGTTGTTGTTGTTGTTGTTGATGTGACTGTTGTTGTGGCTGCTGCTGGGGCTGGGGCTGATAATTAAAATAGTCAGGATATGGGTATTGAGGACGCCTATAGTAGCCACCACTATAGGCATCATTAGAAACCTGATAAATTCGACGATTATAATTTGAGTAATCCGATAATGGTGATTCAACCACAAGACCACGTGGTGGTGGTGGTGGCGGCGCCGTATATGGTCTGCTGGTGGTTGTCGATGTTGTCGTTGTTGTTGTTGTCGGTGGTGGTGGCGGCGGTGGGGGTGTTGTAGTTGTTGTTGTACTTGTCGTAGTCGTAGTTGTTGTTGTTGGCGGAGGAGGTGGTGGTCGTGGTCGTGGAGTTGTTGTGCTGGTCGTGATTTTACTTACTGAACCACTACTGCTACTAGAACCTGGTCGCATCATTTGACCCATATTAAGTATGGGTATTGGTACATCGTTTGTTGGTCCAGCATATGTCGCTGGAGGATAACTGCTCACATAAGGATCATAGCGTGCACTACCCAGAAGTGGTGTTTGCGCTGCACCAAAACCAAAACTAAATGGAAACGTAAAAGGATTTCCCGCCAACGGCTGATAGGTGTAGGTACGGAAATATGTAAGAGGAATTTCTTTAAGTACTGTTGTCGTACTAGTTTTTGGGGCTTCACTAGAAGGGAGAATATGAATAAAAACCAGAATAATAAGTATTTATAATGTAATAATACTCTAAGAATACATAGAAGATAAAGAATACAACTTACGTTGTTGTTGCTGGCCACCAAAATGCTTCTATTTGAAGTGTGCCCAAGGCACTTAGTAACTGAAAGAAAATTTTAAAAGAATTTTATATTATTTGGATGCTTAAATACTTGTTTAGGTAAGGTAAGATACTTTCTAGTTGCTCTACGATATGCAAAACTAGCTAAGATAGTCAAACATGTATATAAATTCAAAGGGATCCAAGGATCCCTAGAATATTGAATCAGAATGACAAAAGTAAGCAATTGATAGCAAAGATATAGAATGACTAAAGAAATCCAATTGAATGAAAGTCCTTGTTCTGGATTCGCAAGCGAAAGCTAAAGAACTAAATTATGTAATCTATATGGTATTTATGTCAGTCACTTTAAGGGTATTTTAATTAACATCCAAAAATATTCCCATTCAACATTTTAACACTTTCACATACCATAAAATATTTAAACATATTCACACACACACACACACAAATTTGAGTTATCACTGCGCAATGACAAAATGCACTTATGTATCCTTTGATTGGATTGTATATTTTATATATTTTATTATTAGTATTATTATTGTTGTTTTGCCTTGTTTGAATTATTATTGTTAATTTTTGTTATCCTTTAAATGCAACAGACACACACGAAATAAAAGCAGAAAAAAAAAATAATATTTCGATCGGTCGATTCGATTCGATTGGATTGGATTGGATTCGATGCGACCCGATATTCGATTCGTATTGACTTGATGTTGCGCTTGTTCTAAAATCAAAACCAAATCCGTTTAGACTTTTATACCTTAGTGGACAACACAACATGCACATACTACATATGTATCTAGTCAGTCTAGTCTATACCGATGACGATGCCAATGCCAATGCCAATGCCAATGACGATGGCGATGGCGATGGCGATGGCGATGATGATGATGATGATGATTATGTGTCTGTGTCTGTGTGTGATCTTTAAGCTAATAGCTTTTGAGAGATGGGATGAGATGAGCTGAGCTGAAACCTAGTCTCTTTAGACCTTAAGATAGTAAAGGAAAGAACAACTAAAGAAACGAAGAAAGAAAGAACGAAAGAAAGCATACAAGACATACAATACATACAGTGTCAAACTACTAAAAGGCAGAAAGATACTACTATTGTAGCAGTTATTAGATACTAGATATTCTGATAGACCAGACCAGACCAGACCAGACCAGACCAGACCAGACCAGAAACCAATTGATGAAATGGTAAAGTTTTGTTTTCCTACAAGAAAAACACAACAATAACAACAAAAGAAAGAATTTTATGTAAGACAGAAAGAACTACGAGAAAATTAATTACAACAGCAGGAAAGCAGCAGAAAACTGTAAAACAAAATAATGCTGGAAATCAATAATAAACCAAAAGAAGAAGGTAGAGTGAGTGGTAGAGTGGTAGAGTGAAGAATGAACGATGAACGATGATGATATAAAACAACATTTCATGAGAGATGAATGAGCAAACGATAGACAGATAGATAGATAGATAGATAAAACAAATGATCATATACTTACATATGTATGTATGTATTATTGTATTGTAGTATTGTACAAAACTTATTGAGAGATACTTAGTACCTACATGGATGCAGTCGGAGTTTACTACTTAGAAAGAAATATGCGTAATATGGGCGTATATGAAGTTATTTTAATCTAAGCAAGGTGAAAACGGAACTGATTCGTTACGATTAAGAATACATACTCATATTGTATCGTATAGTAAATAAGTATGGTAAGTACAATAGTATGTAAAAAAAATTCTTAGATGACAATGTAAGGAAAGATGAGATTCAACTCCATGGAGACTCTATGGAGAATTCCTAATTCAATGTTTATCAGTACTAATTAGGTGAACATTGCTTAATCATTTTCTCATCTTTAAGTATTGAAATTATTATGGAAACATGCACATATACATACCTCCGAGGGTTGCTACTTGATATACCAATGTTGATATGTCAAATCTGACATTGGTATCGTAAAGCTTGTCGTTTTTAATGAAAAATGTACTCAGAACATTTTGTCATACGAGTACTATTTGTATTGTTTACAGTGACTTGAAAAATTCGTTTCGGCTAAAAAATGGAATTAAATCGTAAACATTTTCGTGCAATGATTTTTTATGATTTTTGACATGGATTAACTCAACGAGAGTGTGCCGATCAACTCGCTTCGACTTTTGGTGATGAAGCACCACCCAGGTCCACCGTGTTTCGCTGGTTTTCTAAATTCAATCGTGGTCGTAGTTTTGCTCCAGAACGAATTTCGTGAAGGTCGTCCAAAATCGGTTGTTGTGCCACAAAACATTGATGCTGTGCGTAAACTGATATTGCAAGATCGTCATGTGACTTATCGTGAGATTGAGGCATGTTTGGGCATTAGTTCCACTCGCATACATTCAATATTGCTTGAACATTTGGCCGTCAAAAATATTTGTTCGCGTTGGATATCGCATAATTTGACAATCGCGCAAAAAAAAAGGCTCGTGTCGATTGGTGCAAAGAAATGTTGAAAAAATGCAATCGCGGTGCTTCAAAAGACGTCTATAAGATCGTCACAGGTGATGATTCATGGGTCTATGCATATGAGCCTGAAACTAAACAGCAGTCGACTGTATGGGTCTTTCAAGATGAGCCAAATCCAACAAAAGTTGTTCGCGCACGAAGTACTTCGAAGCAAATGATCGCCTGTTTTTTTGAAATAACCGGACATGTGACCCCCGTGCCATTAGAGAAACGTAGAACGGTTAATTCTGAATGGTGCATCACCATTTGTTTTGCCAGAAGTGTTCGAAGAAATAAGAAAAATCAACCGCAGAAGACAATCATTCTCCACCACGACAATGCGAGCTCTCACACATCGGCTCAAACATGTGACTTTTTAAACACTCAAAACGTCGAATTGATGGATCATCTGCCCTATAGTCCAGATTTGGCACCCAATGTCTTCTTTTTATTCCCGCACACCAAAAATAAATTGCGAGGTCAACGTTTTTCGACGCTTCTTCAGCGGTTGATGCGTTCAAAGATACCTCATTCCGAGTGGAAAAATTGCTTCGAAAATTGGTTCAATTGCATGCAAAAGTGTATTGATCTTCATGAAGAATATTTTGAAAAATAACTTTTACATACATGGCCAAAATAATAGATACATACCATAAACATTTACGTTTACGAAAATTTTATGAACAACACTTAAAGCTTTTATTTAAAATATTTGAGAACAAGCAAAAGCTGGGGACTCCGCGTTATTTCAATGTACCAATCAATTTCTGTGCAAAGCGCATTATTCTGCTATTCAAAATATTGGATAGATACATTTTCCATATCTTTAGTTTTTATTGATTTATGTGATTGATTTTTTTTTTTTCCTTTAACAAAAGGTTTGTTTATAATTTGTGTTGACGTTTCTTGCAAATAAAAAGAAAATTAATTGGTAGATGGGCCGTAATAAGCATTGTACGAAAGAGAAGAGAATCTTAGAGACGACGGAAAAGCCTTCGAAATATAGCCCAATCTTTGGGACATTCATTAAATTTTTTTCAAAATGCTTTAAAAGCACAAAAAAGTGAAGAAACCATCGGAAGACCTAAAAAAAGACTTCCAGTACCACTGATGATCACATCGTCAATCTCGCAAAAAAGGACACCTTCAAATACTCAATCCAAATCCAATATCGACAATGTTATTTATTTTCGAATGGTTCGGCGATGATTACAAAATGCTAAAAGGCAAATGGAGAAAAAAATTAGCAAAATATTTTGTGGAGTGACTAAATTTGTTCGGAAACGGCTGTAACCGAAATGTTCGACGTGCCAAAGGATCACCAAGAAGTCAGTTCATCACGGGGGCAGTAACATTATGATATGAGGCTGCTTTTCATGGTATGGTGTCGGACAAATACATCGAATTTCTGATACCATGGCCAGGTTCCAATACAAAGACATCTTAGAAAATATCATGCTGCCCTACGCTGAAGAAAATATGCCACTGAGGTGGACTTTTCAACAAGAGAATGATCCAAAACAGACATACAAGTTGGTCAAGGATTGGTTCAAAGACAAGAAAGTCAATTTATTAAGCTGGACTTGAATCCGATAGAAACCCTTTGGAATGAGCTGAAGAACAGAAAAAGTATTGTGTCCGTATATCTATTATTTTGGCTATACGAGGTTTGTTCAAAAAGCATCGCGAATTTAGAATTTAATGATTTGTCACCAGTTATGACCCTCTGGTGCAAATTTGGGTCGCAGTAGACCTAGTCCAACAGCTCCTGAGCGATACTGTTTTGGTCATGTCCAAATCATTGGTTAAAATCGAATGACACCAGCCAATCGATATGTTGAGGTCCTCAGCAATTTCTCTAACAATGATTCGACGATTGGCCAATACTATTTTCTTCACTTTATCATTTTCGTCTTTTGTTGATGAGCTGGGGCGTCCGGCAACCTCTTCGTCATTCACATCTTCTCGGCCCTCTGAGACCATTTTATACCTCCGTTAAACGTTGCTTTAGTCGAAGGTAGCTTCACCATATGCCACAGTCAACATTTGGAATGCGTTCGCGCACTTAATTTAGTTTTCCACATAAAATTTTATAGAGATCCATCGAAGATGAGCCAAAACACATTTAAGCAAAACAGCTATCAAAATTAACTGACCAAACTTTTCAGCATAAGTGGAGTACCAACATAATGCCACAAAAAAATCAAAAATCTGATATACGTAGCCCGCTTAAATCCAAAATTCACGATACTTTTTGAACAAACCTAGTATGTACCTACAATATTGTAATAAGGGGAGTCCCACAATTGGCAAAATGATTGCATTACTGAGTGTTTGTTTTATTTTTTTTTTTTTTTTGAGTATTCAAGACTTGTTCATATTTTAGAATAGTCAATGCGAAGAAAATGTATTCACATTTTGGGGTATTCACTTTTTAGAGGATTAACACTATCCCGACGGTACTAATGTAATTACATCTGCAATCTTGGTATTCTAAATCTAACCTACTTATAAAGGCATAGAGGCAAAGAGGGTGTATTATACACAGCACAGGAAGATATTAGAAGTATTGAAAACAAATAACACAAATGCACTAATTGGCTAAAATATAAAACAATATAGTACCTATAACTAAATAAACACATTTATCTCCTAAAACTACATGTATATAGAATTGATAGAATATTATTTTCGATTTTTGTTTTTAATAAACATTTTTAAAATTAAGTTTTGATTTTTAGTAGTTTTACTCAAATTTAAAACGCGGAAATGATTTTTCTCCTTTTCACTAAAATTTAAAAATTAATTTCGATTCTTATTTTTTTTTTTTAAATTAAAAATAACAATTATTACTAATTTTTATTTTTAAAATCAAAAATAATAATTAAAAATAATTTAATTTAATAAATAAAACTTATAACAATTACGGTCTCTGGAAAAAATTATATAAAATGAATAATAACACTGTGTTACAAAAAAAAAAAAAATTGAAAAAACTTCTTATCAGACCTAGTGGAGGTTATAGGTCATAAAAAACTAAAAAGAATGGCACATAAAAAATTTTTGATACACCCTCAAAATCTTGACTTAAAGCTCAAAAACCGCTTTTAAGAGGTTCCTGTACATATTACCTTATAACTTGGACATTTTTTATCGGATTTCAAATTTTTATTTTGTATTTAGAAGTTGAACTATAGCCCTTTACAACCATGTATCATGTATTTTGTTATCATTTAAATTCATGGAGATACAGACCAAAAACTTTCCAAAATTCTGATTTTTCCATCGATTTTGCAACTTAAGTCTAATTTGTGCCCCTTATCTTATCTAAATTATATTTTTTCTCAACGTACATTGAAAGTTCAGTGATTTTAACTTTAAATGAACCCTGTTTGAATAGAATCGGTTAAAAATTACTTGATTTATTGTACTTTTTGTAATTGCATATGACAGTTTTTTTTCCTTTTTTATTCTTATTCTAGCTATCTCCCTCTAGCTATCTCCCTCTATCTGCAACAATTAAGGAAAGAAAACTGTCATATGCAATTACAAAAAGTACAATAAATCAAGTAATTTTTAACCGATTTTATGCAAACAGGGTTCATTTAAAGCTAAAATCACTGAACTTTCGATGTACGTGGAGAAAAAATATAATTTAGATAAGATAAGGGGCACAAATTAGACTTAAGTTGCAAAATCGATGGAAAAATCAGAATTTTGGAAAGTTTTTGGTCTGTATCTCCATGAATTTAAATGATAACAAAATACATGATACATGGTTGTAAAGGGCTACATTTCAGCTTCTAAATACAAAATAAAAATTTGAAATCCGATAAAAAATGGCCAAGTTATAAGGTAATATGTACAGGAACCTCTTAAAAACGGTTTTTGAGCTTTAAGTCAAGATTTTGAGGGTGTATCAAAAATTTTTTATATGCCATTCTTTTTAGTTTTTTATGACCTATAACCTCCACTAGGTCTGATAAGAAGTTTTTTTTCGCTGTGACACAGTGTAATTCTTCTTCTCAAATATTGCACTGCAAGTGGTAAAGAATTGCATTTTATTCATTTATTTCTCTTGATGTGAGACCAAACTCTTAAGAAATGTTATTTGAAAGTTCATTTGAATTTGCCTTATTTTTTTTTCTTTTTATTTTGTTTATTAATTTCTGTCGTACCAGGCCTTAATAAGTGATAGACAGTTTTTCACTTTTTTTTTTGTATTTTTATTTTATTGGTTTTTCTTTATTGCCATATTTTTATAAAGAAATTAAAGTCGTGCGAGTTGCAGAAGATACCTTATAGATTTCGCATTTTCGAGACCGTAATAAAGACGGCAATATGACTGCAAGCCATCACATCCAGCACGTCTTGATTCTTGATAATAGGCATCTACATTTTGTGGAACTTTCCAGTGCACAACAAAGCGTTCATTGGGCTTATTGAAGCCCATACCAAAGCTGTTTGCTGCACAAATAATTGGATAATTATTATTTTTTTTTCTTTTTATTTTGTTTATTAATTTCTGTCGTACCAGGCCTTAATAAGTGCTAGATAGTTTTTCACCTTTTTTTTTGTATTTTTATTTTATTGGTTTTTCTTTATTGCCATATTTTTATAAAGATCTGAGCAATCTCAATCCAAGTCCTTGGGTTAAAGTAAAATCATGCGAGTTGTAGAAGATACCTTATAGATTTTGCATTTTCGAGACCGTAATAAAGACGGCAATATGACTGCAAGCCATCACATCCAGCACATCTTGATTCTTGATAATAGGCATCTACATTTTGTGGAACTTTCCAGTGCACAACAAAGCTTTCATTGGGCTTATTGACACCCATACCAAAGCTGTTTGCTGCACAAATAATTGGATAATTCACCTTCTATTTATTTCTCATGGATTTCAGTGCGTTCTGCTGTCTTAAGACGTCCATGATGAGTTTCATAGCCAATGCGTTGACGTGACACTTCGACAGCCACACGTTCTGTACTGTGAGCAATGATGAGCAAAATCGGCTAAATGTTGAAAATCATCTTCAATAGAATTCTTAAAAACAATATCATAATATACAGCGATCTCTGCTCAGGGACCCTAACCGCAGATATTTCTGACAAGCTACAGTTAGCTTTTGACTCTCCCGTTTCCTAGTTTCCAATGTGGAAAATCCTAGTAAACTCCGATATATACCTTGCAAATCATCATCATCATCATCATCATTACATAGTATAAAGCAATGTCGAAATTTAAAGAAGTTTGGATACTGCTTACTTTTAAACCATATTCTTTATTTATGTATTGAAAATTGGGAAACTTAATTCTAAAATGCAATATAAAAGCTGAAGCAACTAAGGCCTTGAGCTATTAAACCATACGGTTTTCACTGTCATTTAAAGAATTTTCTTTGAAAGGCTTTCATGTACATTGAACAATAAAATATTTTATTCATTTTCAGTCAATCATACATGTAAGATTTTGCAAAACCACATGCAAAAGTTTGCTTACATTTTTTACGTTGTTGATGCTATGCTTCTTGAATTTTGTGTGTTGTTGTAATTGTTGTATTTATTCCTCTCATGTATTGATAACTGAGTGCGCTCAAAAGTATTCCGCTATTCGCTCTTTTGTTTCTGTATAATGATGATTATATTCACTGTGAGAGCATCAGGAGAGAGAGAGAGTGTGTACAAAAACATATTGTAAACGAACTTAATATAATAAATGAATAAAATTTCTTGCTATCAATACCAAAATATCGGAGTTTCACGTCAACGCATTGGATATGAAACTCATCATGGACTTTTTAAGACAGCAGAACGCTCTGAAATCCATGAGAAATAAATAGAAGGTGAATTATCCAATTATTTGTGCAGCAAACAGCTTTGGTATGGGCTTCAATAAGCCCAATGAACGCTTTGTCGTGCACTGGAAAGTTCCACAAAATGTAGATGCCTATTATCAAGAATCAAGATGTGCTGGATGTGATGGCTTGCAGTCATATTGCCGTCTTTATTACGGTCTCGAAAATGCAAAATCTATAAGGTATCTTCTACAACTCGCACGATTTTACATTAACCCAAGGACTTGGATTGAGATTGCTCAGATATTTATAAAAATATGGCAATAAAGAAAAACCAATAAAATAAAAATACAAAAAAAAAAAAAAGTGAAAAACTATCTTTTAAAAATGTTTAATAAAAACAAAAATCAAAAATAATATTCTATCAATTCTATATACATGTAGTTTTAGGAGATAAATGTGTTTATTTAGTTATACTATATTGTTTTATATTTTAGCCAATTAGTGCATTTGTGTTATTTGTTTCCAATACTTCTAATATCTTCCTGTTCTGTGTATAATACACCCTCTTTGTACAATACACCTTCTATGAGTATTATGTCACTGGTTAAATAAAGCCTGGGGGTAGATGATCTCTGCAACCACAACATTCTTGAGGTCACGATAAATGATGTCGTTGCGAACATCGTAGGGGGGCAACTATTATACTATAGTGTGAAGACTGAAACCTTTGTATGATGTTAATGTTGGTGGCCGCAGTAGATCTCCATATCTGGAAGCCATAGTTCGAGATTGGCCTTGGAATCGCCTTGTAATGCAGTATCTTATTGTGTAATGAGAGTTGCGTTCTAAAGCTGAGTAACCAGTACATATGGTGAAACACCTGCCTATTCAGAGTAAGCTCTACGTATTTATCATTAGAGGCCGTAGGGAGCATATGGCCATTAAGACTTTTACACTAAGTCTGTTTCGGTTCCTAAGTGTGTATGTGACGTGAGCCGATTTATGGGTGTTGATGGCAATGTTCCCCTTTGCGAGCAAATAATTGGAGCAGTTTGTTTCCTGTATTTTGCTTTGTAGCATCCATCATCAGATGATCAGATGTCAGAAATGCTGTGGCATTTGCATAGGAAGCAATCCATATTTAACATAGGCATATCTGGCTGTACAAAGGATGTGCCTCATCAAGGCCTGCCTGGATGAAGTTCAGGTCAATTTCCAAATTGCAGCACCATGCGTTGTTTTGGCATTTTATATATGACCTCAAAAGTCTAGGACAGTGTGGTGTACGTCAGTCAAGATATTCAAGGTCGAAGGTCACAAACATCAGTTTTTTGTAAAAATATTTTGAAGACAATCACCAGTAGGCTAATAGGTCGATATGAACTTACCTGGAGCTCAGGTTTGCAAGGCTTCAGAATCTCTCCGTAATATTTACTTTTAAGCAAACCATTGTTATGTTGTTGACAGTTCTTTGAGTGAAGAGTTCGGAGTTCCCATAACTTAACTACTCTGCATTACAAATAACAAATCAGATCAGATCCGAACAAAATGATTAAACACATTAGGATTTGGGTTACACATATTGTAAACGGATTTTTTAATTTCTTTTATAAAAAATATAGAAACATTCATTCAAATAAATAAATAAATTAAAATTATTAAAAAAAAAAAATCTTAACTCGTAAAATAAATAATTCTTTTTTTTGGGGGGAGGGGGGTTTGTACTTAGTATTGTACTATTTGTGTGATGCCTTTGATTTAGGCTTTGTTAAGTCTCCATGCGATGATGCATTTTCAATATATTTTGATGTGTAATATTTCTGAACATCGTTTTTGTCATTCAATGGATGACTTTGATCCTTATAAGGACCTTTGTAACTGTAATAAATACATAAGAAAATATATTTTAAAATTTTTTCAAAAGTTTTTCCTTTTTTTCAATTGCTTACCGAGAATTTAATATAAACCATGTAGTTCCATTAGGAGCTGAGGATTGTGTTGTTGTTGGTGTTTGTACCGTAGAAGGTATCTTTTCAGTTGTGTTTTTCGACGAGTGTAATAATTTACCGAGTGTATATACCGGAAAAGCATAATACTCCTTGGTTAGAGCATAGCGTGAACTAAGTCGTGATTCCGCTTGCTCAGTGGATGTTAGTGTCCCATAGCTGGGAGTTGTATTCTTCATTGATGAGGTTAGAGTTGGCAATGAGGACAAAGACGGATTTAATGTCGTAGTTGTTAATGGGATGGATGTTAGCGGATAGTCCTTAGTTGTTGAAGATTCTTCTGCCGAGGTGCCTTTTTCTGGAGACAAGGCTTCATTGCTTTCGCCCAAATAAATAATAGGGAAATTCTGTCCAAATTCAATATCTGGATTGATTCGAACATTACCATCAATATCGATATTAAGATGACGATTACCTTTGCCCCTACGAATCGCATCAACATCGACTTCAACATGACGATTACCAGCAGCACTCTCGTTCTCATAAACTTCGGCTTCAACATTACGATTACCATAACCAGTTGCTTCAGCAACAATATCTTCAACGTCTTCTTTATCATCATTGTTATCATAAGCATTACTCAGCAAAGGATCACTTAAATTTTTGGTTGACTCATCTGATTCATATGGCGGCTCTATGTTGTTGTTAAAACTAACTGACTTAGTGGGAGCCAAAGTGATTGTTACGGATGAAGTAGCCAACGCTGGTGATGAAAAGTGACGGTGATTATTTGGTGGCATCTTCATCATAGATATTGTACTAAATGGTGTTGCCGTATTCATTGGTATGTAAGCATCGCCTCGCTTAAATTGCAACACCTCAACTACTGGTGGTTGCCATTGAACATCATCTGGTGAGTGATAAGCCGTATAATGTTTAGCTTTGGCCTTCTTATGTTTTCGTTGCCGTCTATATTGATGATGATGATGGTGTTGGTGTTGTTTATATGATGATTTCTTGAGCTGTGTCTCATAGAGGATTGTCGGAGTCGAAGTTGTTGTAACTGTTCCTACTGTCGTCATAGTTGTTGCCATCGTTTTTGACCATTGATTGTCATCACTGAAAGTAGGTCCATTGATAGCCTCATGTTCATAGAATGGTATCAATGTTAGATTCAAAAAGTCCGAACGATTAGGCAAACGAATAAGTTCGACAATTGGTTTTGGTCGAAACATAGGTGTTGATGGTGGATACAGCACTTGACCAGGCACTGGCTCGTGCATTTGATAACGTTGAGTACTTAGCATTGTATTGACTATAAGCTCACCACGTGGACCATTATAATAGAAAACCGGATGCGACTGTTGCTCATTATCTTGTCCTGGTGCATTATCAAAAATTGGCATGCTGACTTGACTTTTCGGGCCTCGTGCATGCGGAGCTCTTGTCTTAGCGATATGGCGACGTCGCCAATTCATAGTTGTCCCATTGCTGTTGCCCAGTTGTTCAATCGACCTTCTGGTGTTCACATAATGCGAAGGTAAACGTACGCCTCTTGGCATTGGCCTCAACGGCAGCGGACTAATACGCATTGGTTGTGTACTCAACATAATGGATGCAGATGGTGTCGTCACTGTACTTGTGCGCACTAGATAAGTCAAACCCTGAGGAACTGGCGGTGCCACAATCGGTATCGGCTTACGCGACGGCAACTGCAATGATGCTTGTGTCGTGCTATAAGTTTGAATGTCATCATGTTTGTGCACCTGATCCTCAAGTATCCACAATGGTCTTTCAGTATTTAGATACTGTGTAGTTGTCATCAATCGACCTCGCCCATATATTATCATCAAGCTAGGCTCTAGCTGCATCAAAATACAAAGGAATATCGTAATCATATACATTTTCACAATTATAAAAATTCGAATTTATTATTTTTTTTCCTTTGGAAAATTTTGAGCTGGAGCTGTTAACGCTTCGAAGTTTCACGAATGAATAACTTTTCAGACTGAAGTTTTTATTAATACAAAAAATATTTTGAATAATGCCTACTTAGGTTTACTTGACGACTTGATGACTTGTTCGCCAGTTCACCTAGTTACATTTTTACTTTCATTGAGTTCAATTTGCACAACAAACAACAAAAAGAACAAAAAAAAATAAATCACATGTTCTCACATTTAGTGTATTGTACATAGTATGTTGGATTTCTACCATCTACTATTTTGTCTTAATATACTTCATGTTTTTTTTTTTTTTTTCAAAAGGGGAACATGTTTCACTGGTTTTTGGTTTTAAATTGACCCGCTTTATGGTTCATTAAGAAACACACAAATGATATTCAGTAAGACTTCACGCAAAGGCTTAAACAAAATGTAGCATATTATGTCTTTTATAATTGTAAGAACAATACTTAATATCGCTTTGTCGTGATGTTTGCATTGGACACATTGGAGGTGTCATATCTGATCTGAATAAACAGCATTACGAGGAGTATTGATTGGACCAAGTCCAGCCCATCCGTCGTCTGATTCTAAGCAAAATTAGCCGCTCATTAAGTTGGACATTGGTAAAAAAATGCATCACACAATCATATGTCAGGATCAGAATTTCCCGATTACCATATTCTAAAATACATTCTTTACATGCAAATTGAACTACATAATTGGTTGCGATATTGAAGAAGCTGCCAAAGAAACTTATTCGTATATAATGTCACCAATTTAATCAGTTGGGGAAAATAAGGTATTCAAGCTTCGGTGAATTGCACTTAAAATTATGTCCAACAAGACCGGCATTTACTCATGGTATATGGTAATACTTATGAGAAATTATTTCTTTTTTGATAAGTGCAAAGCTTAAATTCATCTACTCTCTGTAAAGAAAACTTTACGAAACTATATAAAGAATTTTTGCAAATATTTCACCACATATTTAAGGATATTAAAATTTGATAATCGCAATCAATTTTTTTTTTTTTTTTAGTTTCCATGGTTACGCCCAAAAAATTTAATAGTCTAAGCATCATTTTTAATATACTTCACTGTGAGTTTTTGTGTTTCCGAAATCTCACAGACACACACATATTTGTTGAACGAAAATTTTTATAAAAATTAATACATAATGGATGAATTTTCATGGCAAAATGGCATTTTTCTTCCGGTTCTTTCAAACTACGTTTGGACTTGTGTAATAATGTCAATTGGTGTCATCCTACTTGTTGGCATTGTGAAATGTTGCTGCAGCGCAAAGCGCCAACCAGAGCCCATTCAAGAAGCCCTACAAAAGAGAGGCAGGGGACGCCCCCGAAAGCGGTCATGATGGGGCACAAATAAATAAATGTTTTTGTTTTTGGCTGTCATAAACACACAAATAAACTATAAAATATTAAATTAACATTAAATTAATGGTTCTTTTATTCTCTTATCTTATCTAAATTATCTAAATTATATTTTCCCTCAACGTAAATCGAAAGTTTAGTCATTTTAGCTTTGAATGACCCCTGATTAAATATAATTCGTTAAAAATTACTTGATTTATTATAGTTTTGATGTACAGTAGTAAATTTGAGTCTATGACAGTGTCCTTTCCTTTTTCATTCTTAATTGTTTTAGGTATAACTTTTCAATTTTTTTTTATTTTTGTCATGCTAATAATATATTTTTTCCGCAACTATTACTTTTTAAAGACTCGTGCCTAATGTATACTATACAAATTAATAAATTTCAGTAACTTTCTTTATTATAAACTTTAATTAAACTGTAATTAAACTAAGATTAGTAATACTAGTTAACAAAATAAAAAAGGTAATTCAAAGTATGACAAATTCAGAAATGCTTAGTCAACCTGTTTCTTTTCAACATCGAATCGTCTTTTTGACGTTTAAGAAACCAACAATATTCGGAAAGCATATTGACTGTGCTTTTTCCTTGAAAGCGTTTCTCAATTGCTTCTATTTCTTGGTGAAATCGTTCACCTTGCTCGTCACTCACTTGCCCAAGATTTTCGGGAAAGAAGTCCAAATGGGAGTGCAAAAAATGAATTTTGATAGACATGATGCAGCCCATTGCACTATAAGCACTTAGAAATTCACCAACGACATTTACGTAGTCAGCGCTTTTGTTGTTGCCAAGGGAAATTGTCACACAAGGAAACAAAACTATCCCAAGCTCTTTTTTCAACAACAGTTAGTTTTGTTGAGAAAATGTTATCCTTCATAACTTTTTTAATTTGTGGACCAACGAATATGCCTGAAACAGTAGGTGTTTTTTTATGATCAATATCCAACAGCACACATATAAACTGTATTTATTATTAAAAATAATTTTTATAAAAAGTACCTTCTTTGACTTTGGCATCACTCAACTTAGGAAACAGTGCTTTGAGATATTGATATGCTTCGCTATCGACCGAAAGAGCTTTTACGAATTGCTTCATGAATCCAAGCTTCAAGTGCAATGGCGGCAAAATTACTTTTTCTGGTCGTACTAAAGGAATATTTAAAACATTTTTCTTGCCAATTTGAAATGATGTACGAGATGGCCAAGCAGTTCTTTCGTACCTTTTCTTTGCACGACTGTCCCATTCACAAAAAAAACATGGGTATTTAGTGTAGCCGCCTTGCATACCAAATAAAATAGTTAATACTTTTAAATCCGCAACTATTTGCCATTGGTGCACCGCATAATTAAATTTTTTAATTAAGGTCACACGTCTAACTAATTCGGTCAGCACAACCTTAAAAGCTACAATAACTAACTCTTGGACATTTTAGTGATGAGCAAGATGAAAGATTTCATCAAAACATAAACGCTACTAAAAAAACGTTTTCAAGGAAGTACAGTCAATATACTTTTCGAGTATTACAAAATTAACAAAAAAACACAATTCGCTTAGATGACATAAAAAACGCTTGATGAAAGAAAGAGAAAATTGTAGAAAATTGAAAAATAATACCTGCAACAATTAAGAATAAAAAAGGAAAGAAAACTGTCATATCCTCAAATCCAATAATATACCTGCAATTATAAAAAGTACAATAAATCAAGTAATTTTTAACGAATTCTATTTAATCAGGGGTCATTCAAAGCTAAAATGACTAAACTTTCGATTTACGTTGAGGGAAAATATAATTTAGATAAGATAAGAGACACAAATTAGACTTAAAGTTGCAAAATCGATGAAAAAATCAAAATTTTGGAAAGTTTTTGGTCGGTATCTTCATGAATTTGAATGATAACAAAAAAATGCTTACATGGTTGTAAAGGGCTATGTTTCAGCTTCTAAATACAAAAAAAAAAAAAAAATCCGATAAAAAATGGCCAAGTTATAAGGTAATATGTACAGGAACCTACCTAAAAACGGTTTTTTGGCTCTAATACAAGATTTTGAGGGTATATCAGAGATTTAATACATACCATTCTTTTTAGCTTATTATAACCAGCCTCTACAAAATATATATAATAGCATCTTAAACTTAAGATTCCCTGGTAGGAACAATTAGAAACATTGGACGAGATGAGCTTTCAATTTATATTTAAGGATCAATTTTTTTTTTGTTTTTATAGTTTCCATGGTTACGCCCAAAAAATTTAATAGTCTAAGCATCATTTTTAATATACTTCACAGTGAGTTTTGAGTTTGTGTCTCCCAAATCTCACAGACACACACATATTTGTTGAACGAAAATTTTTATAAAAATTAATACATAATGGATGAATTTTCATGGCAAGATGGCATTTTTCTTCCGGTTCTTTCAAACTACATTTGGACTTGTGTAATAATGTCAATTGGTGTCATCCTACTTGTTGGCATTGTGAAATGTTGCTGCAGCGCAAAGCGCCAACCAGAGCCCATTAAGGAAGCCCTACAAAAGAGGGGCAGGGGACGCCCCCGAAAGCGGTCATGATGGGGCACAAATTAATAAATGTTTTTGTTTTTGGCTGTCATAAACACACAAATAAACTATTAAATTTACATTAAATTAATGGTTCTTTTATTGAATAGGTAGTATCATCATTATGATACGTAAAAAGGTGCTGCTTAGAAAGGCTAGCTCAATTATTTGTAGAGGACCAAATCAGCCTCTACAAAATACATATAATAGCATAGATCTTAAACACAAGATTCCCTGGTAGAAACAATTGGAAACATTGGACGAGATGAGCTTTCAATTTACACAGACGAATCCAAAAGGGGAAAATGATACTGGTGACAGTGTCTTTTCGGAGGAGCTAGCAGCTCAACTATTTAATCGTCTGCAAGACTGGTGCATTGTTTTTCTGGCAGAAATCTATGGAGTCTGACAAGCAGCGAAGTGCTAAGAAGGCCCTGTCATTCCACAGTACCAAAAACAAAATAATCTGTAGCGCAGTTTCAGCCCTTAACCAAGTTTGGCAGCACTAAATTATGCTTATCTAAATAGCAGGCCTTTCTAGACCTACGTATCAAATTTGCGGGTGAGTGCACTGTAGAAAAGGATCAGCGCTGCCAATTTCTCTTGCAGATCCAGAGGAGCATCTACCTCACCGTCAGAAGGCAAAGTTTAAACGGTTAAGCTTGAGTACCAGTGTGGTTGGTTGGTTGGTTTCCGTGGCTGGCTCGCATAAACCACTGCGAGCCACAATTAGCACTAGAGAGCCGTTTTGATACCACTTCCTCGCCGAACGCAATCAGTATTACTAAATCCAACCTGTCGAATTTAGGTATTTGAGTAAATCACCCGGACATGTGACTGAACAGTCCGAGAGATTGTCGATGAAGTATTTGCCCAGAAACTTATTTCTAGTCTTTTCCAAGGCTGGGCATTGACATTGAAAGTGGGTGAGTGACTCCTCTTCCTCTTCGTTTCCGCAGCTCCTACAATGGCTTCTAAACGGAATACTCAGTCTCTCCGCGTGCATACCTACACACCAGTGACCGGTAAAAACCGCTTTGAGCCTTGCGGTATCCGAGCGTCTTCTGTTAATGAGTCTAAAAGACCTATTTTCGTTGTAACAGGGCCAGGTAGCACGTGCCGCTCTGCAAGATTCAAGATCTTTCCACCGTCTGTTAGCCAGCTGGCGGAAAAACAGGAAGTTGCTTCTCTTGACAACCGCCAGGGGAATCGAGACCCGTTCCGCCGACGATACATCAAGAGAAGCACCAGAACGAGCCAATTCGTCAGCCTTCTCATTCCCCACTATGTTCCTATGGCCGGGAACCCATAAGAGAGTGATATCAGCTTGACGACTTAGCTCGCTCATCGTCGACCTGCATTCCTTAACGAGCTTTGACTTCACAGTGGTGGATTGCAGTGCTTTGAGTGCCGCCTGGCTGTCAAAGAAGATAGCTATCTTACGACCTTTCGGTGCGTTATTTTTGGCCAGCCGACATGCTTCCCTAATGGCAAGGACCTCCGCCTGAAAGACTGTGGCCTCGTCGGGTAGCCGGAAAGAGTGGTCCAAGCTTATTTGTGGTGAGTGCACCCCTGCTCCTACACCGCATTCCATCTTCGACCCATCCGTGAAGATTGAAATGTCAAAATCACTCTGAAAGCTGTTCTCTTTCCATTCCATCCTGGTAGGAAATTTTACCTTGAAGTCGCTCTCAAAGCTATTGTGCGCCACTATATAGTCTGTTGTTTTCTTGAACATAGGATTGTTAACCACTCCTAGTATATTGCTATGTTCATATGGTCGTTCTGCCCAGCAGCCGGTTTCTTTTAACCTTACCGCGCTGTTGCAGACCATGTTTTTGATATGGAGGTCAATTGGGAGAAGATATAGCAGCACATTGAGTGCTGCCGTAGGGCACGTGCGCATGGCTTATTGAATAGGTAGTATCATCATTATAATACGTAAAAAGGTGCTGCTTAGAAAGGCTAGCTCAATTATTTGTAGAGGACCAAATCAGCCTCTACAAAATATATATAATAAGTAGCATCTTAAACACAAGATTCCCTGGTAGGAACAATTGGAAACATTGGCCGAGATGAGCTTTCAATTTATATTTAAGGATATTAAAATTTGATAATCGGTATCAATTTTTTTTATTTTATAGTTTCCATGGTTACGCCCAAAAAATTTAATAGTCTAAGCATCATTTTTAATATACTTCACTGTGAGTTTTGAGTTTGTGTCTCCCAAATCTCACACACACACAAATATTTGTTGAACGGAAATTTTTATAAAAATTAATACATAATGGATAAATTTTCATGGCAAGATGACATTTTTCTTCCGGCTCTTTCAAACTACATTTGGACTTGTGTAATAATGTCAATTGGTGTCATCCTACTTGTTGGCATTGTGAAATGTTGCTGCAGCGCAAAGCGCCAACCAGAGCCCATTAAGGAAGCCGTACAAAAGAGAGGCAGGGGACGCCCCCGAAAGCGGTTATGATGGGGCACAAATCCATTAATGTTTTTGTTTTTGGCTGTCATAAACACACAAATAAACTATTAAATTTACATTAAATTAATGGTTCTTTTATTGAATAGGTAGTATCATCATTATAATACGTAAAAAGGTGCTGCTTAGAAAGGCTAGCTCAATTATTTGTAGAGGACCAAATCAGCCTCTACAAAATATATATAATAGCATCTTAAACTTAAGATTCCCTGGTAGGAACAATTGGAAACATTGGACGAGATGAGCTTTCAATTTACACAGATGAATCCAAGAGGGAAAATGATACTGGTGACAGTGTCATTTCGGAGGAGCTAGCAGCTCAACTATTTAATCGTCTGCAAGACTGGTGCATTGTTTTTCTGGCAGAAATCTATGGAGTCTGACAAGCAGCGAAGTGCTAAGAAGGCCCTGTCATTCCACAGTACCAAAAACAAAATTATCTGTAGCGCAGTGGCAGCCCTTAACCAAGTCTGACAGCACTAAATTATGCTTATCTAAATAGCAGGCCTTTCTAGATCTAGGTATCGAATTTGCGGGTGAGTGCACTGTAGAAAAGGATCAGCGCTGCCAATTTCTCTTGCAGAGCCAGAGGACCATCTACAATACCGTAAGAAGGCAAAGTTTAAACGGTTAAGCTTGAGTACCAGTGTAATATCGTAAGTATACTAGTACAAATGTGCAATGTAGAAAAGCGAAAGGCATACTGACTGATCACTGCTTTGTAAAACTTACGGGTTACAAGGGATGGAAGGTGATAAAGAGATCTTGAAACATCTCCTATACTTTTTCTCTCTTAATCATAAGAACTCGATATGACATAATGCGGGAGCTCCAATGTTTGATAGGAATATATGGTATTTGGGAATGAATTCAATCATGTTCCCATCCTAAATGAAATTCACTCTTGTCCTTAGGTCTAGGCGGGACTTCAATCAACAAATCTAATTTTTCCTAACCTAATATGATTTACCAAATTTTTCAAACTAAGTAGGTACATATTTTCAACGCAATCTATTAGTTTGAAAATAAGGGCAGGGTGACTCCCGGCAAGAGTCACGGGCCTGACGACCCCGCTTTCCCCGAGGCGTGGCGCATGCCGACAAATGCGGTAAACCTAGACGTATGTGAACAGAAGATTGACCTCTAATGGTAATGGAAGAGTGCACTCAATCATAATCCCAAAGGATGTCTACTGGGAAGTTATGCATAAAGCAGTTCCAGAGCAGGAATACTACCCAGAAGAAGAGAAGGGGGTTTAGTGGAGACACCATGGGTGTAGGCACGACGGTGGCTATAAGTCCGAAGGGATTCGATATGAAATAATCGAAGAGAGCTTAAACTTTGCATGGAGTTTGTAACAAAATATATGTATGAGTATATGTGATGTGCAAATTTTTCTCAGGTGTATAATACTGACGGGGGGGAATAATTCTTGTCTTTTTGTTGTCACGAGCAGCATTACCAGCCAACTCAAGAACTTCAGCGGCCAAATATTCCATTACAGCAGCCAAGTAGACTGGGGCACCAGCACCAGCTCCAACACGTTCGGCATAGTTGCCTTTGCGCAACAAACGATGAATACGACCAACGGGGAATTGAAGACCAGCACGGTTGGAACGAGACTTTGCCTTTCCCTTAACTTTGCCACCTTTACCACGACCAGATATGTTTATATTTCTTTGTTCAAAGAGCAGAATATTATTCGGGACTATGTTGAATCACCTTCATACGTATGTATATTGTTCTGAAATAGACAAACAGACCCGCTTGTAGTCTACCATCTTGTGCAAAACTGTAACAGTTCAACAACCGACTAATTTAGACTCATATAGAACTAGCCACATTCGAATGAAAGTTATCAAGTCTCAATTGGATATTAATCAGATTTCCTGTATCGAAACTTGGATTCACACACTTCCACATTGCTTCATAGATAAAAATACAAACATTCATTGACAAAATGGTGAAAGCTATCCGTTTCATAAGTAAACTTTATACGGGTATTTATTACTTTTATGTTGTAGTGAATCTATTTGCAAAATCACTCACTCGACAAAGATCACGGACACGACTTAGAAGAAATGACCTTCCAGTCCAACTTCTCTTCTTCTTCTTCTTCTTAAGTGCACTCAGTTCATACATTCCCTTCAACTGGAGGTAAAGTAAAAAATTAGAAATTAGATCAAGATTTTATTACTGATTGTTAGACTCAGAGGAAAGAGAAGATTCAATAAATGAATTCAATGAAGGTTGTAGCGTGAAACTATTAAACTAGTAAGTCGAATTTAGAATAGGTACTATTAAGATGTCTGTTTTTACATCATCAATGATAAAGTTTCCAATGACTTGATGTCATTTAAAGCATTTTATTGTATTGTATATTATCCTCAAAAAGATGCTTAAACAATTAAAAGTTCTCTTTATAAAAGACCGCAAAATAATTTTCAAAAAAAAATTTAAAAAAAAAAATCTTTTCTAAATTGTTCTCCCTTTAAGTATTTTCCTTGTTTTTATGACAAAACCCATAAAAGAAACCCGTCAGTTTTTACATGTTTTAACGATTTTTTATTACAGATTTAAGGCAGCTTTACAGAGATTCTTTATTATTTATCTTCTCTAACCGAAAATGATTGAATGCTTGCTTATAAAATGTAAAAGAAAACTTAGTATCCTAGTACATACGAGTATATCAAAATGATGTGTTATGTTCTATTCAACTCGTATTCAATCTAATTGTATATGAAACACGAATGAAGCCAAACCAAACCAAACCAAATTGAATAGATACAATGGAACGAATATTAAGAAACGAGTTTATGACTTAATTATCACACGAAAAGCAGCTCAAACTCAACTTAATGCGGCAATGTTGAAAAGATCCAACAACGGTTGGACATAATTAACACTCTCTATGTTCTGTGTTCAAATCTAAGAAAACATTTTTCAAATATTGTACATACTTAGACTAGTCCAGTCCAGTCGAATCGAATCGAGTCGAGTCCAATGCACAGTCCGAAGGCAAAGATATTGATAGATAAGCCAAAGCCAGGGACCGTATCAATAATTAGACAATAACAAAAGATGATGTGCGCTATAAGAAGTGAGTGCGTGAGTGCCTGAATGCGTGAATGTGTGCTTGCGTGCGTATTTAAGGGAACAAAAGAACAAAATTAAAAAACACCTGTTCCCAAAATTCATTACTACTACATACTATACTACTCGATCAGACTCAGACTCAGCCTCAGCCTCAGACTTTCGACTTTTGTTCCTGTGTGTCTTGGTTGGATGGATCTTCGATTCATTTTGTTGTCAATGTCAAAATATAAGTTAAACAAATCGTTTGACATTTTTTATTCATCATTTTCATTTAGTCATTCACTCAATCTTTTCATTGTTTCTTCTATAATGTCCACACAGCACGATGTTCATCCAATAGATGCCTATGCCTATGCCTGTGCCTTTGCCCATGCATTTTTGGTATACTACGAGTACCTATTATATTATTGAAAATCCAATATTTATAAATGACTCGTGTCTTGTAAGTTGATTGGTTTATTATTCGAATGCAGCATATTTGCTGTAAGAATCTGTCATTTTGGAAAAGCACATTCATCGATCCAATGTAGGTACTAAAGTGTATACTAGTATTGTACAAATAAATGACAGATGAGCACAAAATGAAGATGATAATAATGATGACTATACTACAATAAATACTTATGACTATCATTCACAAATTCGTAGCTTTCTCGTAATTCGTAGCTTTCTGTCATTTACTGCTATAAACTAATAAATTAATGTAATTTTATCTTTAGTCATCAAGAAAATGGAAAAGTTGTGACCCCTTTTAGTAGATTGAGCTCTTTACTCATACCTACATATTTCTATAGCTAATTGTTTATTGTACATATGGTATAAATGATATATACACATGTACATTATAGAGAGTTAAGTAGTTTCAGTCTACTAGTATTGTTTATTATAGAAATCTATAAGTATGTATGTTTCCTATGGATTCCGAAACTGCTGGACCGATTCTGGTGGAATTTTCTGGGAAACTCTAGCATAGACTAGATAATGTTCTAGTGAAACTTGGTGCGGACTGCAGTTGTGCAGAAATTGAGAGACATATTTTAAAATCAATCAAATCATCTTTGTCAAACATCTTTTTCTTTTCTTCTTTTTTTTTTCTAAATTAATTACAATATTGTCGCAAAAGAGCATAAAATATTTATATGATTCTATAGAATAGTCATGTGGGGTATGGTGTATAGTAAACATAACCTTCTATTTGAAAGGATGGAGCCTTCTTTAGTTGGCGTCGACTAACGCCATGGCTGAGAGCTGCCGCCAGTCGAGTTGGGTGATTTTGCAGTCTCTGCCGATGATCTTATTGATATTGATTTGTTTCACACAAATTCAAAAAACGATTCGGTTGGCCGTGTGACGCCGGGCCGGGTGCAATAGTATTCTATGTCGAAGATTACTTTAAAGAAATGAAAATGAGTTCGAAAAGTTTTTTTAATTAGAAACTTTAACTAAGGAAAACATCCGAAAATTCAAGTTAAATATATTAATTTATTTTTTATGTATATTGTGATTATGTTGTAATCGACTATGAAATTCTATTTAGGTTAGGTTAAACAGGCCGCTCGCGACTGTACCAGAAGCGTTAAGACCCATTGTGATGCCTGATACAATTTTGAAAGTTTTGTATTGGTAGTGAGGATTGTGAGGTGGTTTGGGTAATCTACTATTGTTCAACGTCAGTCCCAGAGGACACCTTATGCCTCTAAAAACAACCGTAGAAGTCCACGAACAGAGCCAGGTCCCCCAAAGGACCAAACTACCCAACTCCTCGGAGAAGGGTTTCCCGAAAAGACGGGTTCAGTGCAGCCAGGCTCGTCTGCCTACTTCATGTCTGCTAGATCCCTGGATCCAGTCCTGAGAGGATATCCTGTAATGATCTATAATTATCGACCTAGGATCTAAACTTTTGTAACAAACTCCATTCAATTTTTCGTCATGCTTCATTCATTGTCCAAAAGATTCATGATCGTATAATTATGGTAGAGAATTACCCAGTTCCTTTCTTCAAACTAAATTGTCACAACGTATTTATACTTATACTTGAGTTAAAGCCAGGGCATAAAGGATATGCCCAGAAATGTAGATAA
Source organism: Amiota communis (assembly GCA_037043315.1). NCBI lineage: Eukaryota > Metazoa > Arthropoda > Insecta > Diptera > Drosophilidae > Amiota > Amiota communis. Next base: position 392,185 of record JBAMAV010000145.1, on the reverse strand, counting down.
TAAGCACTTTATTGGTTTCGATCTCTTCTGAGTGAATTAACCAAATCCTACCTAAGGGAAGCTTTAAGGAAATCGCTGCAAAGGCCAGAAAACCACGAAAGGGGGAATTTTCTGGAAACTATTGATCTCATCCACAACAGGAAAAGGCTCTCAGTTTTAAATAAAGTTGCTGCTATGATTCCATTCAATATTTGGAACACCAAATCTAATTAACAATGTCACACAGCATAAATCTTTATAGATCTTTGTTGATCGTTGTGCAATCATATCCCAATAAATATTGTAATAATAATTAAAAATATCTTCCTCTCTCTATATATTCTCCCATTCTCTGATTATCTGATTGGATTACCTAATATTTTCAATGATTTTTTTTTTATGAATTTAATCCATTAGACAACCCGCAAAGCACATCGCCCTTCCCGTAGTGCTATTATTATTATTATAATTATTATTGTGATTACTTTGAAATTAATGTATCTAATTGATCTTAACCAAATTATTTCCGATTTCAAACAATGGATGCGCTATAACAAGTGCAATAATGATAAAGGAGAAATGAAATGAAATGAAACAAAAAAAGGGAGAGACCCAAGAGCACGCGAGCTAATTTATCATGTCTCAGAATCGAATTCATGATAGATCCAAATTGTGTTCTAAAAGACTAACGTTAAACTAAAACTGGAGGCAGCAGGCACACATACGACGCATAGACACTTGACCAAGATGATGACGACGACAACGATGATGATGATAATGATCTGTTGTAGGGTCGTCAGCCGTCCGTCTGTCTGACTGACTGACTGACAGACTGACTCACTAAATATATGAATGAATGAATGAATAACAAAATGATAGAATTCGAAGGCGCTTGGACGTTGCCTCAAATGGGCATAGGTAAAATATTATGACTAAGGTTGGGGATGCTTTGGAATGGCATTGCATACCAAGGAATAGATGAGTAATTGTCAAAACTGACATTAATCAAAACACTATAAACGATTTTCATTTTCATTTTTTCAGTTGTCTGTTTTTTCAGGTTTTCTGTGTTGTTATTTATCATTTCAGTTTCTACTACGAGTATACTACACACTTCGTGCTTATGCAGCACGTAATATCACTTAAGTCTGATGTTAGTGACGCATAGAATCATGTATAGGAAACTCTTAGAAGAACCGAACCAGCCATATCCGTCTATCTCTTTGAAGCATATAGTATTTTCATAGAGTTCACGGACATTTTTTTTTTCAAATGAGATCATCCAATCATATATTTTTACATTATATTAGATGTTATTGATCAAAATTCTCTATGAATGTCCCCAGAAATGGTTAAATAACTAACGAATTCATACAATAAATATACCTACATATTTCAGTTGATATCGGATCATTTGTTCAGAGACACGTAACTTTCCCCTGATCCACGTAGCACAAGAATTTGCTTAAGTTGCCAAGTTGGAAAACACAGACCTATGGCAATTCTACAATAGTAGAGGGTATATAAGCTTTGATGAGACCAAAGTTTTATTGTTTGGTGTTACTTTTTTAATGTTTTATTGTTTCCCATTTTATGGATGTTGTTATTATTGTTGTTGTTGTTGTTGTTGCTGATGTTATACTTCTGCGACCAAGAACCAAAAACCAACCAAGTAATTCATGCGGCAAATGTTTTTTATATCAAAGCATTTTCTTCTCTCTGACTTCTTTAGCTAAAATTACTAAAATCAGAAAATAAAACAAAAGAAAATGGAAGGAAGGTGAAGAAAAACTTCAAAACTACACCATCGCATGAACAAGTGCCGTCCAATTTTTTGTAAATGTGCGTGCTTATGCCTACCCATGTATGTACGTACATTCAGGGGTCGGTCGCTGGGTCAGTCAAACGAGGTTAATAGCCTTTGACGGTTTCAAATTGGGATTCAACAAACTTAAAGAGAGAGAGAGAGAGAGATAGGTACGTACATATGTGACTGTGTAAATGATCCATGAGTAGTAGTAAGTCTAAGTGAAGAGGAAAATCCCAGACTAACATAAAAAATAAAACTCTGTCATTTGTTCATGAGAACAACATGAATCAAGGAATAAAATAAAGTAAATACTCACTCATTCGCATGGCTCTCAAGAATTAACTAATGGCTCTCCTCTCCATACATAGTATAGTAAAACATAATGATGACGACTTCAATGATTATGATGACGACTTTAATGATAACGACGACGACGACGATCACGATGATGATGACTATGATCATGTAACTTAAAACTGCCTGACTTCCAGTTGATGATTTATGAATGTTGTGGCAATTGATCGATCAATCTATAATATATTCGGCACTCATTTGTAGAGATTTCAAGAACACGCATCTAACGGTCTAAAATTCTTACTTGTTGTTGTTACTGTTGTTAGTCATTGTTCTAAGAAGAACCCAGATAATTTGAGTGACGGATGCTTTGAACCCACTCGCTCGCTCACTCATTCACTAACTGACTCCTTCCTCAACAGCTCGTCATTCATCTTTTGAGAAAAATAAAACTAATTAAAAACAAAATTCTTAAAACCCGCATTCATTTTCCGCCAGCGATCATCCGTCACGTCACGACACGACACTACCAGTCCTATCTGATCGACCGACCCCCTCAAGCCTTGAAATTGTAAATTGTAATTTTTTCTTTATGTGAAATGAAATAGAAACATGATAAAATTAATTTAAAACAAACGAAGTATATAGTATGCTCATGTACTAGATCATGCTTCCATATAACCAATGTTATTTATTTTTTTTATAATAATTTTGTTAGAATATTCACTATCATCATCATCATCATCATCATCATCATCACTGTCATATCCCCTTTCTGAGTAATATCAAAGACAGTTTGTATGTACTTAATGGAGTTATTCCATCTTGTTGTATTAAAAATAGTTAATATCCAAGGGCCTAGGCTATCGGTAAGGTCTCCCATGCCGGTAAGTTGAAAGGCTAAAGCTAAAGCAGTTCAATCCAGGCAACACAATGGACCCAAGAAGCATTGAAGTTTATTTCAATTTTATTTTTCTAATCATTGCATTGAGTTTTGAATAGACGTCATTCATTTCATATCTCTGTAAGCCCCTTAGAACGATAAGATATGTCATCAACAATCAATTACATATTGACAAAGTTGATCAAAACACAAAACTGTCAACCTTATATGCGTCGTTGATAGAATTCTTGATCAAAGAAATTATGAAATAACATTTGTAAAATTTAAAATATGTGCATACATATATCATGGTTAGAATCACAGTAATATTAGTATAGATAAACTATTAATATACCTTAATTATGGTAAAAACAAAATATAGCTCCTAATGTTAGTTTTTATGTTCCGGTGTCTGACTTATAACATCAGAAGTTTGTGCTAAACTCTCTTCATTGTCAATAAGTATTTTCTTCATACTAAAAGCATCGTGATCATGATGTATATTCCAACCACAACAGCGACGTACTCCATAGAATATGGCAACCAGTATAAGTGATGTTAATGAAGACGTAATGGGTACTACAAGCACCAAATCCAACTGAGGCTGTGGCAGACTATATTGCAGTAATACAATTGGCAAACTCATATTGAGCACACTAGCATCAATGCCCAGAGTCAAAGCATCGGTGGGAGTACGACGGCCCAAAAGACGTGCAAAACCCACAATTAAAATATAAGCAATCAGTGGTAGAAATAGTGAGGCAATAAAAACCTGAACATGCATAAGAGATAAGATAAGAATTCAGATCGGATTCATTCAGTCAATAAAACATAATAACAAACTCACCTGCCAGGTGTACTGGGCAAAGACAAAAATGTTCATACCAACAGTTACTGCAATTAGACACAAACTTAGAGTCACGGAAACCGGTTTCAAGAAGCGAAAGATAAATCGCGTGGTACGCGGTATACAGACACGTAATAATACACCAAGGGTGAGCGCTGCAATTACTGCCACTGCACCAATAGCCAACGGGGCATAGGGCACTATTAACTGCTGTTCATCATTATAGACAACACGTGCGAACAACATTATCCAAAGCGGCATCAGTCCCAATGCCAATAACCCATTTATGGTCGATGTAGCCACAGATAAATTCAGGTTTCCCTTTAAAAATATGATACATATATTTGCCAAACCACCACTGGGTGCCAGGGCCGTATAGAAGAGAGCCAAATGTAATGATTTGTCATTGGCAAATAGTAAATAGCCAAAGGCCAAGCCCAATGCTGGCATCAATAGATAACAATTCAAGAACCCAATGAGTAATCCAATTGGCATACGAACCAAAGCCAGTAAACGTTGCAAATCCAAAACAGTACCCAAATTAAGAAACATCAACATGACCACACTACCAGCAACATATGTGAAAATCCTTTCATCGATGGCATGTGATCGTTCCACAGCAATGCTTAACATTTCCCTACTACGTTCCGCCTCCACTGGTACATTGTTTTCCCCATAGTAGTATAATGCCACATAGATTATTGTATAACCATAATAATTGCCATAAATATCTATAATACCAGACCAACTGCCATTTGTTGCAAATTCACTTCTTGTAATATTTCCGGAGCTCACATAGGCATATCGTGTATCCAATGTTTGTACAACAAAGTAAAATTCCTTCTCTGTTGCACTACTTTCTACATTATAAATACTAATTGTTTGTTGCTTCTTAACACCATCACTTTGCAAATGTAATTTCTCATTTTTCAGATCATTGAAACCATTATAGTTCACTTCCCAATTACCAACAATCTCGCCATAACCATAACCATTGACCGAATAAACAACAAATGTTATAAGCAATGTGATGATTAACCAAGTTGTTCTTTGTTTGCTGTAGTCCATTCTGCTTATGTTTTACTTCTGATTAACTTCTGGCACAATACTTACTAACTGGTTCTAGTATTTTATCAATAAATAGGAAACACTTCTCTCACTTTGTTCGATCCAACAAAAACAAACACTCAAAATAACACATGTTCTTCAATTGAAAAGTTTTTATTGTGTGAACTTCGCTTCAGAGCACAAGGCATAGAAAAACACTTACAAAAGGGGGCCGCGAAAGCAATTCATTAATAGAAAACATTAACAATAAAGAAAACCCGACAACAGAAATCAATAAAAGTTCGACATACCATGGTATAGACCCATGTAAAGCAATAGGCTGAGGAAATCCCAATCACAATTTTATTATTTTTATTAACATAAAAAATAATACCTATATTTTGTTGGGGTTAAGGGAGGCCCCAGGGATTCAACTTTCCCAATTTTTGACCCCCGCATTAATCAAAATGAGCCACTGCTCGTCGGTATGAAAGTAAATCAATCTTTAACCGATTTATTTCTTATATATACCTATATATATTTTTTTGTTGGTATTTTTATCTTTAATCATAAATCACATAAAAAGCCACTGAACAAAAGTTTATGACAAATAAAATGAAACGGAACATTAACCATAGTTCCACCGAAATTTATGTATATACCTTTCAGAACCCCATTAAAGAAATTATCATAAGCATTTCCTCATAAAATTGGTTGACTGGATGATATGATAATAAGCTACTATATGAAATTGAAACCTTTTATCCTAAGAAACCAAAAAGTTGTCTATATAAAAACCCATAAGAACTCGTTTTTCTCTGTATGAAACAATTAATTAATTAAAGTAGAACCTAAAAAATAAATATTAAAAAAATTATTGCATATTGTATTGTCTTCAGAATTAGAGGTGTATGCCAAATTTTAGATCAATCGGTCAACAGGAAGGGGGTGAAATTTCAATTACTAGACTGTGACCTAAATAAAACCTATTAAAAAACACACTTTACAAGCTAAGATTATTTTGATTTTAGTATCTTATATTTATTGACGCATTTGCTCTAAGGACCAGGTCTAGGGCGGCCAGTTATTAGGGGCGGCCAATCGTGACATAACCACATCATTGCGGGCCGTAATGCACGTATAACAATAATCTTCGTAAATCACTTTCATACAATCCATGTATAAAATATAGATTTGTTACATACATTGACTTGTTCCCATGTATACAGATTGTGAATGAAACTAAATGTTGGTACGATTGGATTAGGAGGCTTGTTCGTGCTTTTCTCTACTACAATTTCTTCGCAGCGACAACTCAGCGGTGGGAACTCCTTCAGCGACTCGTTGATCAGCTCGAGCAGACGCATGCAAAAGTTTACGTGAATTCAAAACAGAAGAGAGCTGGATCGTTTCGAAACGGCCGTCAAGACTGATTTTGGTGATGTTTACTGGATCGCATTAACGCCACAAGTAAAAAACTTTAGAGTGTGGAAATTGACATTCCTATTGTCATAGAACTAGAGGTACTTTACATTTGATTGGCGAAGCACAAGATAATTTCAATGATTTCGAAAACAAAGCCAAAAAACTGTCCTTTGTACAGGAATACGAAAGAGATTTTTGACACAATCGAAAGCGTAAGCTACTTCCAGGCCAGACAAATACAGGTGAAGGGATGCAACAAAAAAATGATCTCGAAAATTTCAGAATCATTTCTTTTTTGGTCATAATTGATACAATAAATTTAATTTTATTTTTCACCTGACGAAACTAAGCGTGTCAGAAGTCGAAGAAAAGGCAATTTTTCAGAAGAATGTCTCCATTTATGTGTCCACTGCACTATAGGTACAAAATTAACTGTCTTTACGAAATTCGAAACGACGCCATCATTGTAAATGCCCTTACACACACATACCTACATGCGCCTTAACTTATTTCTATGTTAAGTTAAGTTAAATAGTTTCTATTAACTATTTCATTCTTCTCTCTTCCTCGACTTGTGTGCCATCACATTTCAATTAATAAGATCTGCACACTCATACATACACCTTTACTTATTATATATATTTCATTGACCCACGGCTCACATCTCTTTGCTAACACATGCACCTCAACTTATTTCTGCTTTACTATTTTATTCTCCTCTCTTGTATTCCTTTCTTTCGATGCTTGTCTATACACATAATCACACATATACTTTAAGTTATTTCTGCTTTACCAGCTCTTCTTTCTCCTCTCTTGCACTCTTGTATTCATTTCATTCAATTCTTGCCTACTCTCTCCTCGACTTCCCCCGTCGCCCTAACGTAACTGATTTTTCGTAACGCAATTTATCAAAACAGCAGCCCTTAATCATTTTCAATGATAAAATGAGGATCGGAACAGTGCTGTCAGTTTGTTGCAATGGTTTACGAACTGAAGAGCTTCAAACCATTTACCCAAATGTGGATATTGCTCTCCGTATAAGTGTATTTGTGTACTCCCGCCAGTAACAGTCCTGAAGAACGATCGTTTTCGTGATGGGTTCTGAGAAAGGGGCGGCTGGTAATTACAACATGGTCTGGGGCCTAGGCCGGCCAAGACTGCAAATACGCCACTGATAATATGTGACAATGAAAAGAGATAAGAATACCAATCTGCTCAGCTGAAGACTAAGAAGCTTGACTTAATTGTCATCTTATTGTGATGGACCAGATGATAATTTCCATACACAAACACTCTGTGAGATCTCTAATTCTATGCATTAACAAACATCGTGAGTGATGTCAAAAGGCCCACACCACAATAATAGTAGTGATAGAAACTTACATAAGAACACAGACACTTCCAGAGAGTCCGAATTTGTATAAATTTATTTTATTTTTTGTTTTCTTTTTTAGCTCATACAAAAATTATTACTATTTCATTTTTAAACAAATCTTTATATTTAGAAAAAAAAAAAAAATTATGTTTTTAATTATAGGTATATATATTGTAGGTTAATTGAAGCTAACTAGAAAGCATTAAAATTAGGGATATAAATATATTGTAAGCAAAAAAAAAAAAATAAAATAAACAGACAAGTCAAATAAATACAATATAATATATATATTTATATAAATAGTCTATTGAATACTCGTATATTATTGGTATAGTTTACACACTTAATGATTAAATAATTAATTTTATCTAAATATAATATTAAAGGAAAATTAGATTGAATGATTTGCAAACAAGAAAAAAAGAGTGTAGTTTAAACAATTGTTTTTATTATTTTTTTTTTTTCATGTGTAGTTTTTGGATTTTCTATGTAATTGCCCAAGTTTATATACTAGAGTACCATACCATAGTAAATGAATTGTTATGTGTTTTTCTTATCTTATTTATTATTTTATATTTATTTTTTTATTAATTTTTTGTTTTATTATAATTTTAATTTGTTATTTTATTAAATAAAAACTGTGAAATTTCTTTATCTGCCAATACCGAAGCACCACCGACTCTACTGTTATTTGAACAGACATCTTTCTTCTCATGGATTCTTATAGAACCCTATTTCATAGATACTTAAGGTTATGTCTTTCTCTATGCCAAGATCAAAGGGCTCATTCAGAAATTCTCTGAATTCTTATGCCTTGATTTTGAGAGCAGAAAGTTCTTTCCTAAAAACTTACATATATCAGATCAATGGATCTTCTATTCATCCTTCTTTTACTATTCCATTCAAATTCTTCATCAAAAAACAATTCTTTCAACTAAAATAACAAATAATGACACGTTTTAGATTGGTTAAGTGGTCGGATCAATCAATAAGAGATTTCACTGTAATTATTCTTATTTTATTTTTTATACGTAATTTATTTATTATTTATTTATTTTTTATATAGGTATATATTAGAGTCTGACCAAAGGTTCAGTTTCGGTTTCAACAAATTTCAGGTGAGTTCGTTGCAGCTGGTCGATAGCTGAATTCGCCTACAGATTATTAAACATATACTTAGACTAAACAATTCGCTCACGAAATTGTGTTTCGTACTCTCCCTTACAAGGGCCAACATAAATTTTGTACGGTTCCCAACAACAATAATTAAATACTCAATTAAAAGTCGTTAGTTTAGGTACTAATAATGATTTTTCACACAAGTCAATCTTACAAGAGAGTACCGCTTTGACATATTGATTATGTTTATTCATTTTAAATCATAGGTTCCCAGAATTGTAGTGGTTCACAAAATATTTGATAGAATTTTCCCAACTTTTTTCAACAAATGTCTTGTAAAATTTTCAACTTTAATCTTTTTTTTTGAAGGAATTTGCCTCCTAAAAGACTCTAGCGTCCACAAGGAGGCATTAAAATACTCAAGATTTTAACATGCTATAGAAATTCATAGGGGATAGGGCAAAATGACCCGCTATATTTTGAAATGATTGTGGTTTTATGAGTACAGGTGCGATATTGCCGAACTCTATAAAGGTTTTTTTATTTAAAATCAATCAGACGGAGATCACGCTGCGGTTTCCACGTGCCGAAAGTTGAAAAAGATAAATATGACCCATCCCCGCAATCAATGTAGCTATTTTGCGCCATTTTGCCCATGTCTAATTGCAATATTATATGTTGCCAATAACTATTCCTACTACTTAGAATGAAAGACCGGTCCCTCCCGAATTCACTAGAACTTGTAGTGTGGAACTTATTTCAGCTTTCTTTTTGGATTTCAAAAAGATGTTACTCTGGTTTCTCATGTCCCAAAAACAAAATAACATAGTGTTGCTGATGTCAAACCTCCATCCTGATGACAATATTGATAATTCAAAAATACAGAATTTAACACATATTACAACTTAAGAAAATGTGGGCTAGACGTGGCTGATGAACTATGCGCTTCCTATAACGTATACACCGTAACTCAAAAAAGTGGCCATTGACTAGGGTTTAATCTCACTCTTTGCCATTTTGTAGTACAATATTATGAGCCGGCGCTTAACACACCAGCCTATCGAAGTCAAAGTGTTTTTTTTTCATATTTTATTCGGTTCATTAATCTTTATTAAACTTTAATAATAACATTTGCCCAAAATGAGCTATGTTCTGACAATTATTTGTTGTAGTTAAAAAAAGTTCATAAAAACAAAAAAAAAAGAATAATCAAAATTTAAAAAATCACTTTGTCGCCAACCGTTTGTGATAGGTTTCCCATTCAGACACTACCTGCGCCACACGATGCTTAATTTCTCATATAGCTCAGATCGAAGAAAGATCCAAGAAAAGCGTTAACCAAAATTGCTTATGATGATGACGCGTATATAAAATTTTACACTACCGAAACCAAAAATGCTTCACATCAATAACTGTTATAAGTGCTATACGTATACTGTTATGTCTATTGGTTAAAAAAATAAAATAAATATTATTATTCTTGTCAACACCGAAAAATCTATAAGCGAAATTTTCTATTTTTTTTTCACCAGAATATAACAAAATATCCGGATTTGAATAAGTGGGTCATGGTCAGTGTAACAAAATTCCACCCCCATGATGCCAGATTAATATGCCTAAATAAGTTTCGGTTTTGGCCGAATCTGAGGCCATGGTCGGACTCTAATATGTAGGTATTATTTATTTATTTATAATATCTTTGTTTTCTTTTTTTAAATAATAAAGGGAAAGGAAAACAAAAGTAGCAAAATACCTGACCAAAAAAGATCAATTGAATGTGGTTTAGAAATAATAAAATTTTTTTTTTTTTTTATTTAAATTTAATTTTTGTGGTTTCTTCTTGTTATTGGTTTGTTTTGTTTTTTTTTAGAAAAATATGAATTATTTTTTATTACATTTATTATATTATTATTTTTTTTTTTTTGACTAAATTTTTATTTTGTTTTTATGAATTTTATTTATTTAAATTTTGACACTTTTTATATTTTTATAGCTTATAAGAAATCAAAAAAAAAAAATTATTAATACAAAATTAGCAAAAGAAAAAAATACTATCAAATTAGTGCATTAATTAATTAAAATTAATTCTGTTTTTTGTTTGTATATTTTGTTAATTAATTAAACTTAACTTCAAGTGTAACAAAAAGAAAAAATAATTGATTTTGATTTGATCCATGCGTCGCCGTCGCCGCCGCCTTTTTTTTTATAGCAAAATTAATTTAATTTTAATTAACATTCACTCACAACATCACACAGACCAGACAGACACCATTCCATCATTATCTTTCATTATCATAATTGCATTAAGTTAAGTTAAGTTAAATTAACAAATACACAAATACTTTTATACCTTTGATTTTTATGATTTTTATATATATAGATAATAGTTTTTTTTTTTTTTTGTTTGTTTTTTTTTTTTGTTTAATAAAAAATTAATTAATTAATAATATGTAATTATAATGAAAACATTAAATTTTTGCTATGAAACATTTTTAACTTAGAATTAAAATGCGTTGCTTAAGTTGCTTTGTTGTTGTTTTTGTTGCTCTTGTTGTTGTTGTTGCTCTTGTAGTTCTAGCTCCTTGTTTGTTTATTTTTTGTTTTTTTTTGTTACACATATTTATTATTATTATTATATTATATTTTTATATATCTAACAAAAAAGAAGCAAAAAAAAAAAAAATATAGGAAATTTTATTATAAGAAAAACGAGAGAAAAAAAAACGTTTTTGTGTGTGTGGGTGGCTAACAATTAAAAAAATAAAAAAGAAATCAAGACAAGAAAGAAAACTTATAAAAATTTATATAAAAAAATAAAATTTTCTGAAAATTATTTATATAAAATAAACAAAACTAAAAACAAATATGTATAGGTATATATATATATATATTGGGTAATTATGGAAGGAAGTGTTATTATCCTCAGCATTAGCATCATCATCATCATTATCATCATCAATATTACAATTATTATCATTCATCATTGGGTTCTATTATTATAGTATCGGGATTAATGCGTGATTTTTTGCAATTTTTGTAATACTTTAAGTCCTTGTTCTTGATATTCCTGTTTCGACATCCAAAAACCATCACGATCTTTTGTTACTTCAGCCAATACAGCACCACCAATAAATACCATATCCTTTCTTCTTGGCGGATCTTCAATGCGTATTTTAAATTTCTAAATAACAACAGAAAAAAAAGAGTAATTTCATTAAATCATTTAGTTTTCTTGTATTGCTACGAGGTCAGTCAATAAGTTGTAAGAATTATAGAATAGAGAAATTAGATAATCCTCCATCCATGAGATCTAATTTATTATTTAGAGACACCTTACTGCGTCGACCTATTGTAACAGACCCACACCCACCCTATAAATACAGCTTCTTTGGCATTAATTCTTTATTAGAAAAAATTTCAAGATTTCTGTGTTCAAACACACTTAAGACTGCAGTGGTTCTATGTCTCTAACCTGGTAAAGCACCAGACTCATCAGATAAACTATCGACCTATTAGCTTACTGTGTTGTTTTGTGAAAGTTATTGAAAACGTTTTAAAGCAAAGTTTCTGCCTTCATTTGGATACACACTCTATTATACCAACTACGCAATTTGGCTTCAGGCCTCATTTGAGCTGCATAGACCCGCTTGTCAAACTTAAGCAGTATGTCAAAAACAATATGCAAAATAAGCAGTCGGTTGAGATTGTCACCCTAAACGTACAAGCAGCATTTGACACAATATGGCATGATGGATTAGTGCACAAACTAATCACTAAAAACACAGCATTTTACTTAATAAAAAATATACAGAGCTTTCTCATCAATCGAAAATTCTTCATTGACCTGCAAGATGTCCAATCGAGTGTCCAGGGTATCTCTTGGGACCCATTTTTTATAACTTATATACCTGTACTGGATAACTGTAACACATTCATCACTGCCCTTTAATGCATTGGAAACAACTTTTCTGAAATACCTAGTACACTACAACGTTCGCTATTCTACATTGAAGTGTATTACAAAAAGAGGAACGCTGAAAAGTCTTTACCAAACACTAATTTGAGAGTTAATAGCAACAACATACCCTGGACCAATAATGTAAGATATCTTGGTCTGTATTTAGACAGTAAACTTATATTCAAAATCCACATTGTGAATATGCTGTACAACATCAGCAAAACTACTTGTATGCTCGATTATCCTTTGATAAAACGGAAGTCACAGTTGTTAATCCATAACAAATTGATTATTTTGCCCAAATCTTGTTATATGGATCTAAAGTTTGTGGGGACTGTGCTCACATAAACACAAAACATCTGCAAATTGCCCAAACAAAAAGCTTCTTAAATTATTCCGCAATTTACACTTTTATTTTTCAACTGATCTTCTTTATAAAACAGCCTATCACTAAATACGATAACCGCAATAAACTTATATAATACACAATGTGATATAATTGATTGGTACTTGACAGGCTAACCCCTTTAGGCTAGTCTCACCAAGTGCCAACTCTAGTTGTTAGTTAGTTATGGGTTTTGGGATATGGGTTCTAATAATTCTTTAATAATCAAAGTTTTTGTTTCTCCATTTTCCTTAAGTCATAATATAGTACCTATTACTATACTTTCTATATCTCTTCGTTTGCTAATATTAATATCATAGTTGTGGGGTTTATACTATACTCTGAAAAATGTACATTAAGTTGATTTGCAAAATAACATGTTTCCACAAAAGAGGAAAAAAATAATAGTCTCTAATATGCACTATTACTCGTATATTTCTTGAAGCCTTTGCCAAATGACAGCGATTTGTTATACCCTCATATAGACAGACAACACAACTTATTGACTTAAACTTGTGACTATTTGTGCGTTTGCAACTTACCGCTAATTTATCGCTATCATTCTTTAGGACACGCTCTAGATATAATTGTTTGATTTCACGTTCTAAACGACTGGGTAAACCTGGATACATTGTTGAACCGCCCGATAATACAATATGCTTATAGAGTTCTGGTCGCATATCAATATCAGCAGCTTGTATTGTATTAAAAACAAGTTCAGCAATTCCCTGTCCTTCAACATTTATTAAATGTGGTTGGAAAAGAGCTTCGGGCGCCTCAAAACGTTCACCGCCAACTTTAATAACACGTCCATCGGGTAACTGTTGTAAATAACAGTAAAATAAAATTAATTTTAGTTTATATTTTCATTCACTATTACCATATACTACTATCTTACCGTATATGATTCAACAAGTACTGTTGTCTCAAGTGCTAAACGTTGCTCCATTTCAATATTGTAACCAATATAACAAAGTTTCTCTTTCATCATTCGTACCGTTTCAAAATCAGCGGAATGATTAAAAGCATAACCACGTAATAAAAGTAACTAAAATCAAAAACCATACACATATCATCATCATCATCGATTATTATAATCCCCCAACTAAGTGACAAACTAACCTTAATTAAATATCTTGTTATATCACGTCCAGCAATATCCAGACGCCTTGTTAAATGCGGCAAAGCATATTCTTCGTACACAGGACATATATGCGTTACACCATCTCCTGAATCTATAACAACACCAGATATCAAACCCTGGGCATATAATGTCAGCACCGCTTGTATAGCAATATATGTGGAATCGAAACCGTATTTCTCGAACATAACCTAAAAAAAAAAGAAAAAAAATAATCATTATTAGTTTTCTATATATGTAAAATTGAATATATCTATGTATGTAAGTCGCTTATGGACTCCGACCTGCTGAAAAAAAAAATAAGTAAAATATTAAATAGAAAAATGCCACCAAAATTAAGCAAATAAATGAACGTAGGGGGAAACTGTGTAACTGCACAAATCGCTCACGAAACTGTGTTCCGGTTATATAGCGAATGGAATATTAAAATATTTTTATTCCCTTGAATTATTAATAAGAAACGATGACTACAATCACGCACTAACAAGCACTAAGACGGGGGCGTAGCACGGCATGCCGGGAATGCTAGTAACAAATATCGATATACATAGGTATATAAAAATGAATCGCTAATTGTGTTGCTAAGCGCTAATCTCAAGAACGGCTGGACCAATTTTGATGAAATTTTGTTTGTTGTACTTTTGGGGTCAAGTAGATGGTTAATAGCTACAATAGGTAGCGTAGTTTTGGAGATGCAGCCAGTTTTTTTTCTTTTTTTTTTTAAATATACTGAACGAATCCTAATTTAGAAAATTGCATACTTAATTTTTTTTTTCCATTTTTGTCAAGTTAAATATACCTACTATTTTATAGTATTAAGTTTTTGAAAAACAATTTCTTGAAAAGACTTTGGAGGCATTAGACCGAATCATGCAAGATCTGCTGCGGAACAATCAAAACCGATTTGATGGTGCAATGACTTTGTTAGCAGGAGATTATATTGCCCATGATTCCACGGTCAACTCCAGCTGATGAACTTAATGCATGTTTAAACTCCTCCATTTTGTGGAAACACGATAAGAATTTAAATTTAAGCAAGAATATGCGTGTCGAGTTGCAAAATGATCGGTCTGGAGAAATATTTACAAAACAACTCAATGATATAGGTAAATGGCAAATTACCTTTAGACGTTTTGACTGGCTGCGTTTCCTTTCCCGATAATTTTTGTCAATTTACCTAACCAAAACCCGACCTCATTGAAAAGGCGTTCCTAAACGTTGCTCAAAATTACAGGCATCATATTTGGCTGCCAAAATCAACGATGTAAGTGAATGAAAAATTTTCAAATACAAAATGAAATTGCCGGTGAATTGAGGACATACAAATCAGTTAATTCTACTACTAACCAAGATGAAGTCGTTAACTATCCACCTGAATTTTTGAATCGCTGCATTTGCCAGGACTGCCGCCTCACTATCTATAGTTAAAAAATGGTTCTGTGATCATAATGTTGCGAAATATCAACCAACCGCGTCTTTGTAACGGCACACGGCTAGCGGTAAAAAGGGAAAGTATTAAGGCGAAGACGTTTTGATACCATGCATCCCAATGATTTCGAGTATGTTACCATTTCAATTTAAACGATTGCAGTTTTCAGTCCGGCCAGTCATTGAGTGGTGCATTTCTCGCATGGCCAATTGTATGTTGCCTGTTCCCGTGTTGGAAAACCATCACATTTGTTTGCTTACGCGCCAGGGAATCGAACAAAGAATATCGTATATCATAAAGCATTACAATAAATATATAATAAGTATTACAGTAAACGAAATACTGAAACTGAATTTTGTAAATAGTTTAATTATAGGTACATCTTCATATTCTTCTTCTTAACGTTTCACAAATATCATTTACATGAATACCACACAACCTACCGGAGAGGGCAGAACAACGTTTGCCGTGCCAGCTAGTTAATTAATAATAATATTATGGTGATCATCATGTAGTATGCCCCGGTAGCAAGTACTCTTGTAATACTCTTGTTATGTGTAGTTTTTTATATTACCTATAAATCTTATAAATATTTTTTAGGGTTCAAGCCATTAAGTCGGAGGTTTATTTACAATATATATATTTTATTCAATTTTTAAATTGTCTATCTATTTGTCGCACAGCACCAACAAAAAATCTAAATATTCCGTAGAGCGGTGACGGCCCATAACCTAGGCCGGATCCCCTAAATTAATCTGGACACCTGGGCTGAGTAACGAGATGGCCTAGCTACCAACTGATGCAGACCTCCAAGCTCCTAGATGAACTAGTGAACAAAAATAGGATTCGAATGATGACAGGAGTCTTAAAGGGGCATTGCATCACCATGGTTCAAAGGATGCATGTTCCATATCAAGTCTTTTGTCGAAGTCTATTCTTCTTGAGAAACCTTTCTTTACTGATTTGGGTAGTTTGGCAAAACTGACAAACATCTTCTTTTCGTTGATTCTTCGAGTTGCGTTCAGAAGCATAGAAGAAGTGACCTCTGAGACCAACTAGGAATACCTTATCAGCGTGTCTTTTAAACCCCTTTTCATTTTAAGGCATCACAATAAGCTATAAAGCTTCTGGGTGAATTGTTTAAAAAACATTTGGGAGATCTGATCTGTGAAAATTGTGATACAAATTTATCCTTTTTTACCTTTGGACAAAGATTAGTTTTAGTATGTATTAGATCGATACAAGATTCAAAAGGATGAAATTAGATAACCTTATCTTCAGCAAACACAGGTGTACCTATACTGTTTTTCGCAGTATTATACTGTTTTTTAAATTCGAAAACCTCGTGCCTCGTTCATTTATTTTTGGAAAAATCAAAAAATTACTGTCAACATCATGACCACAAAGTGAATACAATTTGTTTAGGTATTGCCAATGAAAATGCGGCAGATTTGCACTTGCAATTCAGATATGTTAAGAAGTACTGTACGAGCGGCAAAATCATTCAATGGAAAGACAGCCACGTTTCGATTGTGGATCGCTGGGTGGAAATATTCACCCATCTGAATGGGTGACACTGATTACGAGTACAAAGAAATGGTGCATATTGTTATTTACATATATGTATTTTATGCTTGCCAGGAACTTCAGCATCGGTGGAATGAATATTTTCTGGAGTAGACAATACTTGGACGTCAGACAACACACGATTAAAAGTGGAAACTCTGAAGGAATAAAAACTATACTGGAATTGCTTCATCAAATTGCTTCAAACTCCAAATATAAAGCAACAACCACAGAAGGAGATATTCTGATGGAAAGCGAAGATGATTCGAATGGTTAAATAGTTCAAATAGTTAAAGCTATCCTAATTTCAAAAATATAGGTACTACTGTCTCCCAATTTTTGGATACTCCCCTAAATCTTACCTAAACAAACTTAGATCAATACAAAATGCAGCAATTAGAACCGCTCTAGGTGCTTTTAGGACCACATTCATTTACAACATGATTCTGGAATCTAATATTTCCACAATAGAAAAAAGATGCAACTTCCTTACAGGCGTTTGCGTTTCAAACACAGCTGAATACAACCTTATTCAAACTCCAAAAATAAAACCAAGATACCTAAGCTCAGTTAATAGAGCAATAAATATTTCCAAGCAACTTGATCTCCCAGTCACACCCATCAAACATTAATGACTCCATAGATTTATTCCTTATAGCAACAACACTCATTCAATAGTCTTCCAACAACACTCTCAACTTTATATTCACTGATGGCTTCAAATCATCCGAAAATACTGCCTTCGGCATTTCTACCGATACAAACCCAATGAAATCCGGCCTCTTACCCCACTTTTCAATAGTATTTGCAGCTAAAAAAAAATCATTGCAATCCATGAAGCAATAAATAATAATTGGTATACGTAAACCATTTTATTTGCTATTTGCTATTTGCTCCGATCCACTATCTGCTTTATCCGCTATAGCTAATTTCAATAACCACAACTACTATGCCTCAACAATAAAATCCCTACTGAACACAAAGTTTTCCAAAATAAAACTTATCTGGGTTCCCAGCCACACTGGCATTAAAGGCAATGGAAAAGCAGATTCAATAGCAAAACTTGAATCAAACAAATCCACTGTCTCAATAGCACTTCCACCACACTTTTTAATTCTCCAACTTTTAAATTCCTATCTAGACTCGATCGATCACCTCCTCGATACAAACCTAAACAACATCTGCCCCTTATGTAACAACGCGCCTAACAACATTCACCACATTATCACATCCTGCTACTCACTATACCACCTCAGATCCTCAACGTTCGCCAACATAGACCCTATCTTAAGCATTGCTGATCCGTCCTTCAATAACATTAATCTTATTCTTAATTTCCCGAAAAAAACGAACTTGTACAGTAAAATTTAATTTTAAATTTAAGCATATACGCGTATTTAGACTCTATTATTGTTATCTACAAACATATACAGGGTTAGGCAATTGAAGTGTTACCAACTTCACACCGGTATATCTGGCAACGCAATATTGCCAACTAAGTCAAATTCATACCAATGACAGCTGTTATAAATAAAAGGTATTCGAAATGGAATTCAAACGTAATAGTGTGATTGTTTTCTATTTGAGTGGAAAATCACAACCAGCTATTGTTCATTCGTGAGCTCAGGCATCTCAAAGTGAATAAAATGTTTGTGTATCGCACCATAAATCGTTATAATGGTACAGGCAGCTTTGCAAAACGCTTTGGTGGTGGACGAAAAAATACAGCAACATCACCTGAAATGGTTCGGAAAGTGAAGGCTCGACTTGAACGATGTCCACGTTCGTAGTGGTAATTAAATGGCTAAAGAACTGAAAATATCCCAGCGAAGCATCCGACGCATATTCTAAAATGAGCTCAAGGTAAAGCCTTACAAGTTCCAAAAGCCACATAATCTTACACCAAAGCAAAGGAGTTGTAACGCTTGCACGAACATGGCGAATTTCCAAACATTGTGTTCTCTGATGAGAAAAATTTCCCTATCGATCGTAGTTAATAAACTCTCAAAATGATATTAACTGAACGCACTTACAAAAATTTGAGCCTACGAACGGCCACCCGAAGTAATTTTCCATCTCAAGTAATGGTATGGGCAGGTGTCCAATCGTGTTCATCGAGCCTGGTGTCAAAGTCAATGCGACTTATTATCGGGAAAATGTTTTGGAAGATGCTTTAAAGCCCTTCCAACAAGACTCGGCACCGTGTCATAAGACTCATATTCCACACTTCATTTATTCCACACAATGGCTTTCGAATTCGCCAGATGCAAATCCGATGGACTATTATTCCATCTGGGCCTTGCTTTGGAGAGCAAGGTGAAGACTAAAAAATATGTCAGTATGGATGTGTTGCCATTGTACAGCAATGAGACAAAATACCGCAAGATCATATTCGTGCAACATGCAACTCAATTTTTAACAGTTTGAAGGCCATAGGCAAGGTAAAAGGTGGCCACAACGAGCTATAGGGAACGGATTCTTAAATTTTTATTATTTCCACACATTTTTGATGGTCGTTTGAATAGGTAACAGTTCAATCCGCCTAACCCTGTATATATTAGCAAAAGACCCTGGCAGCCATGAATAAAATTTATAGGTACTGCTTTTTAACAAATTTTAGGTGAAATATACTGCCGACCGTTCGGTATACCATATGAAAGATGTACATATGTATGTTCATTATGATGATGTTCATATTTACTTACTTCAATCATTTTTTCACGATTTTTTGTAGGATTCATTGGTGGCTCTGTTAATAGAATTTTCGTATTCGTTGGATCAATATTCATTTTCTTTGGACCAAACGTATAATCCCAAACATGACACATATCCTCCCAATTACGAACAACACCATTTTCCATTGGATATGAAACTTCCAGTAGTGATCGCAATTGTGATGCTTCATCGCCAACCATCAGATCCTGTAAGAATTTAATATCGAATTGAAATTTGCTTTTTTCCAAAAAAAAATCATTATAAAAATATTTGTTAGATAATTTTTCTGTTTTTTTTTTTTTTTTAAGGATCAAAAGCATGAGCAACTGCCAAAGGCTGCTGCAGCATCAGAAGATCATCATTAGAACGAACACAAATAACACAATAACAATATAATAATAATAATAATAATAATAATAATGACAACAACGACAACAATAACAACAACAATAAGTAGAACAATAAAAAATAAATAAAATCAAGCAATATGTACAGACACACACACACACACACACACACACTCATAAGTCAAATACACTGAGAAAAAAATATATTAAGTTTAAATAAATTTTATGAAGAATTTTCTTTTTCAAAACATAAAAACATTCGCTTTGAAAGATTAAAAAGGATGCCAAAAAGAAAGAGACAAATATAGAGATAGATAGGGCTAAGAGAGAGAGAGAGAGAGTGACAGAGAGAGAGAGATAGAAATAGAGAAAATGTGGAAAGAAATTTTCTAACTAATTGTCATTAACTCTAAATATTCAAAGATTTTCAACCACACCCCCACATCTAGTAATCTCCAGAGTCCCCAAACTGATAAGAATCTAAATAAAATGTTTTCTCTGCAAATGTCTAGAAATTCTTTACACCCCCTCTTCACTAGAATATTCCCCATTATAGTATACTTACATACTTATGAATATTATGGAAAAAGAATTCAACAAACATAACATTAAAATTGGGCTAAAGGTTAGAAATAGAAACCTGGTAAGCATGGAAACATTGGCAATATATGTATATATCGTATAAGTATGTAATGGAAATACAATGCATTAATTGGTACATTAAATTTGTTCAAAATTTTCTAACAATTGGCAGAAATTTGGGTGAATTGTTTATGGCATAAATATTAGAACACTATGACTCCATTTCCATTTCTATCCATCCAATAAATTTGCCTGATCTGTTTGATCAGTGTTTGTGGCATCTCCCACCCATAAATTATAGAGCTATTGAACTGAAACACACATTCTGTGTTAATTAAAATCAAAACATTTCCTGTTATCATAAAAAAATCTTATTTTCTATGGGGAAAACTAAACTAAACTCTTATACTATAAGGTGTAATAAAAAGAAATCCATTATTTTTCCAATAGATGACTTTAATCTGTATCTGTATCTCGCATTATAAAGTACTGTGAAGCCAGTATTGAAGGTCAATAAGATTTTGCTATGTGTGTTTAATCATATACTAGGAGCTACCAAACTTTTAATTCATATATGCTGTACTGTCAACAATTGGACAGTCAAAAGGAAGCAATCGCCCAGAAGCAACCAGCTTGGACCAATTATTATTATTATTAGGGACTTATTCATAATTTAAACAAATTATAAACGTAGTCATGCACATAAGTTGTTAACTCGATGATAGATATCCCGGTCTCCCGGTTGAGCGTCCTGCGCTACGTCATTTTAGGTCTGCCTCTGGACCGATTGCCTTGTGGGTTCCATTTTAGAACTGCATGCGGTATCTCATCATAATCTTTACGCAGCGTATAACCCAACCAACCGTATTTGCGCCACTGCGGATTTCAATCTCGATTGGTTTTTGTTCGCAAAGTTACCAAAGGCGCACATTGCTAATGGTTCGGGGCCACCATATACGTAATACGCTTCTGAGACATCGATTAACAAATGTTTGGAGCTTCTTGACAATGATACTGGTAATGAACCATGTCTCACAACCGTATAACAAAACCAACTTTATGCATGCATTGAAGACTCGTAATTTGGTTTTTCGCCGGATATTCGGCTCTCGCGAGAATCTATTTAATTGACCAAAGGCAGCCCTGGCTATACGAATTCTGCAATCTAAATCGTCCAGTGCTCCTCCAGATGATGTAATTTGGCTTCCAAGATACTCGAATTTGTCAACGTTTTCAATGTGCAAGTTGTCGATACTAAAGGCGCATGTTTACTCGCAAACTTAGACCAATAGGAAAAGAATTGTGTTTCGTTAGGAACACTTCCGGCAGTTTGGTTAGGAGTTTCTTATGCATTCACCATATAGTCCGGACCTGGTAACAAGTGATTACCATCTGTTCCTGTCTATGGCTGGTAAAAATTCACCTCAACAGAAGCTTGTGAAAATTGAGTGTTTAAGTTTTTTGACAAATGGAAGCGAAATGGTGCATATTTGATCGGATCATTCTGACTATATTAGGTACATAAAGCTTTCAAAATATCATGCAAAAATAATAGATTTCTTTTTACTGCATCACCTTTTTAGCATTTATTTTATTGACAATATACCTACTATAGTATTGTAACCACACACTGATTGAAATGAAATCACATTTATTTATTTGTGTTAGATAAATTAGAACAAATGGACAATTAATAGCATTGAAGTTTTTGGGTGATTTCCATAATGAACTAGGTACTACTGAGTTTATTCTAATCTAATTTTTCATGAAGTGTAGTATTTTAAGAGTACAAACACATATATATACATATATATATTTTTAACTACAAAATAATATATAATTTAATAAGTAAAAATAAGCAAAAAGCAACAAATTAAGCGCAATAATAAATAAATTATTGAACAAATTAAAAAAAGCTTACAAAAAAAATCAATCAAAAAGCAAATAAACAACAACTAATAACACAACAAAAGCAAAGAATGTATTATATAAACAAATAAACAACTTAATAAATAAATAAACAAATAATAAATTAAATAAATAAACACATAATAAATTAAATAAATAAATGTGTGAAATGATAAAAAACTCAAAATAAAAGTAAATTTTAAATAGAAAATTATTTTTGAAAAAAACAAGAGTCTCTCTAGAAGAATAGGAGAAAATTGAAATGATATAGTAGGTACAATAAGAAGAGAATTAAGTTATCTCAAAGATAAGAATATAAAAGTTATAACAAGAACATATATAGTAGGTAGTATAGTAAGTAGTACGTCCAATTTAATAAATTCTTAGCTCGGACATTCGTCACATTGACATCCACCATATGGAAACATCTTCTTCATCGTCATCGTCATCGTCATCATCATCTTCATCACCACCATGACCTTCTTGCTTATGGCTGCTGGAGTATGTATGTATATATGGATGTATGTAACTCTATTTCCATATTGAACTTGATCTTGAACTTGGACTTGAACATGGACTTGGAGCTGTTTCTGTGTGTGTATGGAACTGAAGCTGAGCTGAGGTGCGTTGAACTCCAGTTATCGATTTTGATTGCGATTATTAATTCTTATAATTTATTTTCATTTAATTTAATTGAATAATTTTACAAAATTAACAAAATCAAAAAAGAGAAACAGAAACACTAACAGAAAAACAATTCATACATCTCAATATCATCAAACATTCATCATTCATCATTAATTTAAATTGGAATTTGAATTTTCTTTTTTGACAAAATTTTCGTGCTTTTTTTTTTTTTTTTGTGTGTTATGTTTTAACATTTTCATATGTAGTAGTGTAGTAGTGTAGTAGTAAAAAAAGGTTGAAAATAAAAAAAAAATATAACAAATAAACAAAAAAATACATTTACATTTGCATACAATTTTTTTTGTTTTTTGTTTTAGATTTTTGTTGCATTAAAAATGAATAAGAATAAACAAACAAACGGAAGAATAATTTTGATTTTTTCTTTAACTATATAATCTTGACTTACATCGACATGTAAATCCTGCAAAAATATTCATTAAAAAAATATATATAAAAAAAAGAAACAGAAAATTGTTTATAAGCATAATTATATATATTTTTATTGTATATAGTATATAGTATATATATTGTAAATGGAAAGAAAGAAAGATATATATAGGTATATATAGATATAGATCGATAAATATTATAGTATTTGGCAATAATTTCAAAAGAATAATTTTTGTTTTTTGTGTTTTTTGTTTCTCTTACAAAAGAGCAAGTTAATAAGTTGTTAAAATATTCATCAGAGGGTAGAGAGCGCGGACGATACAACCTATGTCTCTTTATTCTGTATTTATTTTGTCAAAATTTATATCAATTTTATCTACAATGGTCGGAAAAAGTATTTTGAAAAAAACTATGTGCAGTGTTTGATTGCTTGTTTCCATAAATTCTGAGAAGTAACGGTTCTCTGATGATGATCAATACAAAATAGGTGATAATTACTATAAATGCGGAAATAATTTTGTTTATTACTTTATCCATTCATATTCTACGACGTGCAATGTGTTAGAACTGAGCTAAAAATGACTGGAAAAAAGTATTTTGACATTGCATTTGTTTTAGTTTCTTTCGTTTCGGGTGCGATGAAAGCTGATCTCAGCGCATTATATTCTTTGTTTTAATAAATAAATATGAATTTGAATTTGAATTCAGGTTATAAGAAATGAGATGGTGATCAAGTATGATGCTGGTATTTCAGTTGAATACTTAAGCAAACAATACAAAGTACCTACTTCATCAAACCGTGTATTATCAAATTTATAAGCAAAAACAAATCAAATCTACAAGTAACTTGCCACGTTCAGAAAGACCACGCAGGACGACCAAAAGAGAAGACCGTTTAATTGTTGGAAAATTTATAGACAATCTCCTAAAAACTCTAAAATCTGCAGCAATTGAATTGAATTGAAGCAGTATTGAAATTTTGAAAGAACTGTGAGAAATCGTTTAAAAGAGCCAGACCAATACCTCAAAGTTCACGAAAAAATAAGCTGAAACGTCTTGAATTTTCTCAAAAATATCTACACAAGCCTTCATCATTTTGGGAGCAAGTATTGTTGCTGATGAAAGCTCCTTTCAGTACCATGCGTCAAACAAAAAAAAATTTTCTGCAGAATGCCTAAGAAAATGAGAAAAAAACGTGGCACCTGTGTGTGAACGAGTCGCCCATGGTGGTGGGAGTTTAATGTTTTGGGGTTGTGTTTGCTTCAATGGCATCGGAGATTTGGTACCAATCGACGGATCAATGAATCAGACTCAGTACTTACATATTTTAAATGACCACGCGCTAAATCGGGTGATAAATTCATTGGACAGTCATTTATTTTACAACAAGACAATGCTCCGTGTCACAAAGTCTAGATGATAACCAACTTTCTAAGGGATGTGGGAGTAAATATATTGCATTGGCCACCTCAAAGCCCCGATTTAATTTAATTTAATTTATTATTTAGAATGTGTGGGCTTATGTACAAAGAAAAAGAAGTCCATGTTTAACAAGAACGCGCGAGGAAACAATCGCTGAGGTCGAAAGCCATTGGAAGGACATTTGTCCGCAAATCCTCCAAAATTTAGTGAAATCAGTACCAGGCCGATTGCAGAAAGTTATCAACGCTAAAGGAGACTTTATTTTTTATTAAATTGTGCCTTCATATTTGTAAATTTATCTTAATATAGGTTTTTTTCTGACCAAAAATATTTTGACAAAATACTTTTTTCACCATACATTTTTGAAAAATAATTTTTAACATCTCAACTATAATATTGAATTGAACTAAGATATGTTTTTTTATAAGCTTATTATTTATTAGACTATTATCATGGTTTTTTTTTAAAAATTTTTCTATCATTAAAAATAAATATATAAACAAAAATATGCAATTTCCGACCATTGTAAGTATTCAAGCGCCATACGGCGGAAGAAAAATGAAGCCTTCCATAGTGAATGCTAATGAAAATTGTCAAAAGCATCACTTCATTAAAATTAACATTAAATGCATAATTTTTTGTCCTCAATATTATTATGAATAACACTACTGAACACTAAAAAAATAATGTATCATTTATTTTGATATCACATCTGGAAAAGCAGATATGGTGCTTAACATATTTACATGACTCCTATCAAATTTGACAACATTTTATTAAAGATTATTGGCCATCACATCACTCACTAAGTAGTGGGACAGAAAAACATTAAATTGAACCTTTGGTTGAGCCAGACAAAATTATTTTACCGGCGGCATTGCACATCAAATTGGGACTCGTTATAAATCTTGTAAAAAAAAAAATTAAGCAAAGACGGTTTTGCGTTCCACTTTCTCAAGCAAAAGTTTCCCAAGCTTAGTGACGCAAAAATTAAGGAGGATGTTTTCCTAGGTTCAGACATAAAAAAAAAGCTAATTCAAGATTGATCATTTGAATTTTTTCCCTGTAAATGTGGGTTCCATGGATAACGCTTGCACCAAGCAATTGCTACATTTGAAAAGCGCTTTCAAAATAGATGGGAGCCTGCTATGCTCGTAGATTACTGTTAAAGCCTTATTAGTGATACCCCTGAATCCCAGTACAAGAGGAAAGCTAGACAATCCAAAAAAAAAAAAAAACAATGCCGTTTCAATTAAAACTAAAATAAAAAATCAGCGTGAATCGGACGAGCAAACTTAGGAGATTTTTTGCCGCAAAAATAAATTATGTATTCAATAACTCAATGCTCAAGCAATTCCAAACACAATGACTATGCATTTATTATAAAATTGACAAAAAACGGTTCATGCTCCAAATATTAAATTAATGATAGCTATTACGGTTCATGAGATACAGCTGAGTCGGACGGAGGGATGGGCAGACGGATGGACGGACGGATGGCGGAAGCTTAGTAATTGGGTCCCGTTAGGACCCTTTGGGTAAGGAACCCTAAAAAATGCAATGTGATAGAAAGTGTTTATTCACGTATTTTTATTATATCAATGGCAAGGAATAATAATCACATAATGAGACCTAAGATAAAATAAAAAGTTGGATATTTGTGTTATAAAACTTTAAAAATATCCTTATATTGTATTCTTCTTTCGTACAATTAGGCAAGACAAAAACCTTTTTGGTAACACGAGTTTAGTATGGAAAATATAGGCATATTTAGAATGCGTTTCTAGTGATGGATTATAATTTGATATTTGCATAGGACAAGAGTCATTCAGAAAAAAAGTAGTAGTAGTAGTAGTAGTAGTAGTAGTAGTACTAGTAATAGTATTTGGACATACATATGCCACTTAAATAATTTACCATAAAATTACAACAAAGACTCATTCAGTTATTTGAACATTCCGATGCATCTGCATATATATATAGGTACATATTGAGAATCAAATCACTCAATATACAGGGTGCGGTATCCTTGATGTCGGTATGCAAACGATTGACTTGAGTGAACACTTCTTTGAAGCGTGAATTCAGTACAATTTTAATCACGAATCACTTCACAACGAAACAACGAGCCGAAATAGTGACGCTGTACATTGAAAATAGTCGTTCAGTTGTGTTAACCCAACGTGGCCAACACTCTTTGTCGTTTGGTGTCGAATTTTGTTAAGCAAGGGACAATGGGATATTGTCAACATGCCGTTCCTTAACGACCAAGACGTTCCAATGAACTGGTTGAAGTGGTCAGATCACAAAAGTCTCGTGTCATAACCGCGCGCTCATCACTTTGCGTTGCATTTTGAAGGATGATTTGCCGACAGACCGTCCATGTTCCTTGGAATACGGCCACGGCCAAACAGTCGTTCGAATGATTGATACTGAATCTGATTTTTGGAAGCAAATTTTGATGAGCGACGAGGCTCATTTCACACTCTCTGGCGGTGTTAATAATCAAAATTGCCGCTTTTGGGGAACAGAAAATCCACACGACATCCATGAAACACCATTGCATGACCGAAAAGTGACTGGTGCCAAAACTTTCATTGGACCATATTTTTTCAGAGAAAACAAAACAGTCGATGGAAAACGATATCGATGGATGTTGATTCATTATATCTGCCCGCAAATGCGTAAAAAATATCTTGAAGGTTACTAGTTTCAACAATACGGTGCGCAATACCGCACATTAAATCAAACAAATCAGTTTGTGCAACGAAAATTCCCTAGCCTTTAGGTGTCAAGCAGAGGCGACATTGGCTGGCCATCCAGATTTCCCGATTTGACCCATAAGGACTTTTTCAAAGATATTCAATTTTTACATACCGACATATAAATAAAATTAATAAATAGACTTTGAAAATAATGCAGAGTCAGTTTTCACTTACTTACTTTATTACATGGCATATATAAGAAATTTGATTATTCCGATAAACCCACATTAAGTTAAAAGGGATTTATAATATTTATAGAGTAATTTGCTTGTGTCCTCTTATATACAGACAAACTTCCATAACTCAGCCTTCTGTAGTAGCGCTTAGAGAAAAAAAAATCTACATTATTTCCTCCATATCTTAGATAAGTAGCAAATTAACAAATTTCAGAAAACGATATGGATGCTAGGCGCCTAAACGGGTAGTTGCTTTTTTTATATTTTTTTATTGGTTGAGCTCGCTGGACTTGATGAGTCTGTGATTTAAAGTATTGTTACTAAAACTTGTTGATTGTCTACAGACGGATCATTAAAATAATTGTGACTTGCTTTGCTAATTGCAAATTGGAAAGTTTTGCTATATGCTCATGTAGAACAGAATGTAAAAAACCGGAAAACATAATACACATATCTGTTTTTTATTTGGTACTTTTCGGTACAGAAGCAATTCCTTCTTTTTGTACTTCGGGGCTTAAATTGGAACCCTAATGTACGTTTGCCTTCTTACTCAAGCAGGCTTCTTCTTGAGTAATCGCCGAATATTTTTAGGAATAAGCTTTCTTCCATAAACTTATTACTGGTAAGAGAAATTTAAAAAATATATATAGACAATAATCAAAAAAAAAAAACCGTCATCATTAAGTGTGTTGAAGTAATCTAATAATATATATATGTGCGCACTAATCTCAGAAATGGGTTAACCTATTTGAATGTGGTTTTGACAGGTGTATTGTATCAAGCTTCGTGTAACATTTAGCGTTTATTTTATCGAAATCGAACCACTAAATCAAAAGTAATTCATATTTTTTATCCTTTGATTTAGTTGGCTGACTTTCGAATGTTTTCATCTTTTGCTGCGGGGCAACATTAAAGATCTGATAATTAAGAAACGAGATAACAAAATACACGCTTCTACAAACATATTTCGAATACCACACGTGCGAAGTCGTGGGCACAGCTAGTTTTCTGATATAATTTATTTGTAATCGAGGTACTTTTTCTATGCTGTATTGATAGAGGAAAACATTGCTCAATTATAACTAGAAATTTAATAGATATGCTATGCTAAGATCTCAATGAGAGACCTACTACAAAGATATTGAAAATGTAGTTAAATGTACTGGTCCAATGATATCTAAATTTGTCGGTCAGTGCTGTAAATAGTAAATATACCTAATAATTTGAAAGCGATACGTAAGTTTGACAAAGAAGCACATCGATGCAATATAGAAATTTGGGATGCCGAAAAGCGGGACAACATAATTTTATTGACAGATGAAAGCAAAAATATTTTGTTTAGTGGAAATGACAACAGTTCGTTGTCCACCAAACAGAGAATATCAACCCCAAAAATTCATTTCAAATCGATTGAATATGGAAGGCTAAGCATTATGGTATGGGCTTTCTTTTAGTATACTAACGGAGGAAGGCTCTGCCTCTAACCGTATAATCAATGGCTTTATGAATAAAGCAGTGTTCTTTATTATATGGAAGCATGTATTGCTAACATATGCTAGCTGAAAAATGCCTTCAAAATGGACATTTGCTCATACATAACAGCTAAATATTATGGATTTCTCCAACCAGTTGTGAATGTTATGCCGTCCAAAAGCAACGACATTATAAAATGCAAAGGTCACATACTTAAAATTTTGAATGTCATTCAAACGCACAGATCAGCACCTGAAATTATATCCAATAAAATTCTTAAAGAGTATTTGGAATTAGTACTCGCTGATATCGGCACTCAAACAAAGATTTTCACAGGAAAGATTTCAAATCTCAAATTTGTAATGCAATTGCTTGTTATGGACTTGAAGGTATCGAAAATGAGCTAGATATTTGGTATAAAGACTGGAGTAACTGGAGAACCAACAGATTTAATTTCTGCTTACAAAAATGCAGATTTTTATCCAAAAATTTAAAAAGCAATTGGCATTACGGCATCGGTAAAAATCCTTCAGTACCTTAAGAAGAGTAAAAACATTGGTAAGGACTACGATGAGGGAAGATCGCCTAAATGGTGAATTAAATATAAAAACATGGAAATTGCTAATTCAATACCTCTATTTTTCTTTGTCAAAAACCCACCTAGAATAGTTATGAAACTTTACACAAAAACTTAAATCTAATGATGTCTAATAATATCATTGATATGTGTAGGTACAAGTAGAGTGTCTACATCCTTC
Organism: Amiota communis; assembly: GCA_037043315.1. Lineage (NCBI taxonomy): Eukaryota > Metazoa > Arthropoda > Insecta > Diptera > Drosophilidae > Amiota > Amiota communis. The sequence continues at coordinate 361,704 of JBAMAV010000145.1, read as the reverse complement.
ATTGAAGTATGAAATATAAAAGTTAAAAAATTGACTATTGAAATAGTCAATCAGCAAGCTTATTATGATTTTAGTCATATGTTCAATTGGTACTGACATGTGCTTCCTGTGACTGGACCTAAAGCTTTAACATATGATTATAAATATAGATTATTAGGCACAGCCAGCCGCTGTTGCCCTTATTGAATTATCTGAACAACAATCGAATAGGAAAATTAATTAAACATTACCGGGAATAAATAAATTAAAAATAGAAATAAAACTACAACTAATCTCTAATTTCCAATCATAAAGTAATGATGCTTAGAAGATCAGAGCATAACAGAATAGATCTTTTACCAATCAGAGTGCACATAGGCAAATTTTGATAAATCATCATTCAGAAATTCAGAAAGCTTGAACCGAGCAATTGCGTGGTGTATGATTTCAAACACCTTTTTAACAACTTATTGACTTGCACTTTGCATCTTGCACCTTCACCATATGTCAGAAATAGGTATATAATTGTTTATCTAAATTTTTTTTTTATATATGGACATACTTGGTTTTTGTCTATTGTTTTATGTGTGTGTGTGTGTGTGTTTTTTTTTTTTTTTTTTTTTTTGTGTGGATATTTCTGCTTTTCTTTTCTTTTTTGTTACTTAAATTTTTTAGTATGAAATTTTCATGTTTTCTTTTTGTCAGCAATAAACGCAAATTGGTCTAAATGAAATTGAATTTTATGGAGCACCACCCCGTATGTACGAGTATGTACGAGTAGAGTTCAATTCAAAAACAAGATATCATGAATTCCATCATTATAAAGAATTTCCAATCGAGTCTGAAATTGAAAACACAACAGACAACATTTAAAATAGCATGAAATTCTATTGTGTACGAGTATTTTGCGAGAAGTTCGATTCTGAAATATTGATGTCTTTTACTTACTACTTGAACTTGAAGTATTCTTATAGTAAAATATTGTATTGTATATAAAAATGAAATTTAAATAAAGAGACAGCCAGAGGAGGCTGAAGAAGTGCTGAAGAAAGTAGGTACATTTTGAAGAAATAAGTAAAACACAGAGTTCCGAACAAAAATATTTTGGTTCTATAAATTTGAATTCCAAAGGAAATGTAATGCTGCCTTTACTATTTCTAACTAATTTAAGATAAGTTTGAAAATAGAATTCTTAATATTGAACACACTCATATAGTAGATCAATATTTTATCTAAAAGGATATTAAATTTTGCCTCAACAAAAATTCGAGAAACGAAAAACAGAGTGTTTGAACTAGGATTCTATCAATAAGATATTTGTAACGGGTAATCCATGAAGAGGTTTTTTTTGTCAATTGGGTTTCTTTTACAGATAATGCGTGACTAGTGTCATGCTGTCATGTTATTTTTATTCAGTAATGTTTGACAAATCATCAATGAAAGACTCACACCGCAACAACATCTCCAAATTATTTAGCTGTATTACGAAAATCAGCGTTCTGTCAAAAATGTTTTTCGTGCACTTCGAGCAACATCGGCCTTCCGAGACCACTATTGCCAAAACCATCCGTCGCATTTGAGTTGCAGTGTACGCTTTTGGTTGATACGCGACCGAACAGACCACATCCAGCCCGTAGTGAGGAGAATATTGCGGCTGTAGCCGAGAGTGTGGCTGAAGATCATGAGCAATCATCATGGGCTTATCTATGACACAACTTGGAGAATTTTACGTCGGGATCCAACTCGTTCAAGAATTGTAGCCGCCAGACTTGAATTTACGCTTAAATTTCAACCAATGGGCTCTGGAACAGCTGAACAAAGATCCGCTGTTTTCGCGTCGAATTTAATTCAGTGATGAGGCACATTTCTGGCTCAATGGCTACACAATTGCCGAAATTGGAGTGAGGAGCAACCTGAAGAGACTCTCGAACTACCGTTACATCTACAGAAATACACTGTTTGGTGTGGTTTATGCATCGGTCCGTATTTCTGCAAAAATGAGGCCGGACAGAACATTAACGTCAATGGCGCCCGCTACCGCACCATGATAACGGACTTTTTGTTGCCTGAAGTTGAAGCCCGAAGTGTCGGCGATATTTGGTTCTAACAGAATGGGGCCCCGGCACACACAGCACGCCACACAATGGCTTTATTGAGAAATCATTTTGGCGAGCAATTAATTTCGCGTTTCGGACCTGTCAATTCGCTGCCTAGATCGTGTGATATCACACCTTTATGTGAAGTCAAAAGTCTTCGCCGATAAGCCAGCTACGTTCCAGGACTTGGAAGTCAAAAGCACTCACGTAATTCGGCAGATACCGGTTACAATGCTGGAAAGAGTGATCCAAAATTGAACCTCCCGAATGGATCACCTACGCCTTAGTCGCGTCCAACATTTGAATGAAATTATATTCAAAAAGTAAATGTCAGAGAATGTTTTTTTCAGGACTTAATAAAGATTCGGCCATCCAATTTCTCTTTGTGTGTTTTATTTACAATTTAAAAAAAAAAAAACTTCTAAATGAATCACCCTTTATAAGCAGCTGAGCTCAATTTAACATATTTTATAAAAGAAAACAGAGTTTGAAATCATTTTCTCTAAGATCCAGTTCTTGAGTGGATTAAGATTTCAATAGTAACATAAACAGAACTTAATTTATAATTTATTAACTTGACTATGCCCTTTTTTTTTTTTTTTGTCCTAGCCGTCGCTCACTCTGTTTATATGAGCAATAATATGCAATGCAATGCAATGCAATTTTGGATCCAAGAGCATAAGGATTTACAAATTCTTAAATTTTTTTAGCTGAATATAGGCAAAGATCTGTAGATCTATAAGATTCTGCACAAATCACTGAATCATTAAATTAAAAACAAACCATTTTAGCATATCATAAATGTATGAATATGATTATGATTGTTGATTATAAAAAAAAAAAAGACTGTTACTAATAATGATAATGAGAAAAAACCAAGGACCATTGATTGATTGATTGATACATGGGATGCATAAGATCAGATGTAGGTATATGGAATCTTATAGGACTAACTTAAATACATACATAACAAGACATAATGAAATGAAATGAAATGATATGATTGATTGATTTATTGATCAGAGATATTTAATATCAACCATGACCATGACCATGATAATTATAATATTGAATGATTCCTTTATTGCTATGATGTTTATAATAAGAATAATATCTACCTTCACTTCGATATCGCCGATTTTGTTTACTGCCCTGATGATCGGCCTGCCAACCATTGATGGGAAAATGTGTGCGGGGAAATTGCTGCCGGCATAACCGCATTTCACAAACTAAGTTCATATGTAGAAAGAAAAATAAATAAATTAGTTTTTGCATAAATTCCAATTCAAATTTCAATTAATAATAAGAAAGAAGGGAAGAGAAGAGAAGCGAAGCAAAGAAAACAAACAATACAACACAACAAAAACAGATTTCTTATTCTCATTTTTCATTCTCATGATTATTTAACCTTGGTCAGCGCACGGAAATAATAATAAACAAATCGAAGACATCAGTGGTTTATGTTTTGATTTCAAAAAATTCTCGGTATTTCTTAGAACCAGATGGGCAAAGCCAACAATAATGTAGTAAGTAGTACAGTAAAAGTATAGCTTAATATCAACATACACATGTACGAGTATGTACGTTGTCGTTTGTAATCAAAAATTATATTGTAGGTACTATAAACAACAAAACGAATGAATGAATTTAATAATGATGATGGTGATGATGATGATGATAAAAAACACAAACTTCATGAAACATTCTTGAGCAACTCAAAAAGATAAGCGCAATCGAAACAAGATTGCTTGCTGCCATTGTTTCCGTAGTACATACATATGTATGTAGTCACAGAAACGTTGCTGCTCAGTTGCTTTGTCGGGCTGAAAGTTTTGGGCGTGAATGCGCGCAAACAAGTGACTGACTGAATGAGTGAATGAGTGAGTAATCATCATCATCATCACCATAACCACTATAATATTGGAAAGCAACCAAAAGGCAAGCAGCAACGCCAATGACAACAACAGCAGCGGTGGTAACAGAGAATTAAGGTCGACACTCAACTCAACACACAGTACAACTAAACACAGCACACTCATATGTAGTACTACATATGTATGTATATGTTGTGTATCTCTGTGTGCTGTTAGGTGTATCTATGTGTGTGGTTGGTTGGCTGGCTGGTTGATAGGTATCATGAATCATGATGATGTTATCAACCATATTAGAAAATTGCAATGCAACCCATGGAAGCCGCCGGTCTTGGTCTCCCACGTTGCAATGCTTGCTTATTTCACTTATGACCATTGCCAAATGGTAAAAGAAAATTCATTAAAATCAATATACATCACTAGCACTTTGTGTTTGTTATTGAGAATTTGCAATTACTACAATTGAAAAGAAGAAACCACTGAGTATGGAAAAAATAAGAATATTGAAATTTCATATAGAAAAACCGCGCGCATTTTAAGGAAATCAAGAAATCAATTCTTCGCTGTTGTTGTATTGTTTTTATTTTTGTTGATGTTCACTTGTTTCTTTCATTCTTTCTTTCTTTCTTTCAATTATCCACCACATACACCGGTGCCATTATCACAAACAATAACATTGCGTCCTTTACTATCCATCTTTCCTTATTCCTTCTGAGTGTTGTTAATCCACCTCAAATATGATGATTAGTATAAATAATATTAACGTTTGTTCACGAGTGTTGTTTTGGGTGTATAAAGCGTTGCTGCTTCGATGCTGCTTTAGCTTCTGTTGCTGCTGCTCGTGCTGCTGCTGCTGCTGCTCTATTGATGACGACGATGATGATGGTGTGCTTGCCTTTGCCTCTGCTGGGATTTGCTGTACTGTGCTGCTTCTGTTGCTGCTTTGCTGCGCCGTTGCTGTATTTTGTATTGTATTGTGCGACTTAATGATGATGACAATTGATGATAAAGATGTCGATGATGACGAAGAAACCTGGTACCCTTTCTTGGTTTGAATATCTTTCAAAGTTACTGCCACTCTGCCACTGCCACCACTGACTATTGCTGCTGCTGTTGCTGCTTGTCGTATTGTTGTTGCTGCTACTGCTCCACTGATTGGGATTGATTTAACTATCTATGTTTGTATATTTGGATGTATGGTATGGTATGTAAGTTCGTTCGTTGGCCTTATTTGCTTAGTATAAGCAGCAAGCGGTCGCTTCTTCTTCTTCTTCTTTCAATATTTTATTGATGCGACCTAATTTAACGATAAATTTTTAAATAAAACTAATGCACACGCGCACTGCATTAGTTGAATAGTTGAATTGAAAACACGTTAATATAGTATTTCGCTTTTGAAATGTTTCAAGTTTCTTCAGAATACACGAACAACAACAACAAGAACACACGACTGACTAACTGATTGACTAACTGAGTGCTTGACTGCCTGACTGTGTATTGTGGTGCACTTTATTCAATTAATATACATATGGATGTATGTATGCATGTATGTAGTGTGTAGGTAGCCCCGTCGTCATCGTCGTCGCCATCGTCTCTTGCGGCTAACACTTATCTTCTTCTTTCGTATCGTTTGTTTAAAAGTAACATGTGTACTTTGACTTTATTAAATTTCAAAGGTCAAAGTACCCAAAATACATTTTAACTTTCGGTAGGGTGGGGAAGAGAAAAGAATAACTTCTGGAACCTTAAGAGGGTAAACTAGAACTTTGAGAGACTAATAAGAACCTTGAGAGAGCGTTTCTTTTCTAAAATCAATCAGAGGGGGCAAATAAGGCAGTAATTTGATAATTAATGAATTAAACATTCACTCACTATCTCACTTTTCTTCTTCTTCTGCTAATGCTGCTTCTTCCGTTGCTTCGGTTTTTTTCTCAGCGCTTCTTCTTCTTCATCATTAATGCCAACTAACCAAAAATCATACACTAGCCACTAGAGCACTAGAGAGCGCTGCAATCTATGCATAACAACAATCAGAGTTGCTTGGATTTTCTCAGCCAGCACTTCCGGTTGACATTCTCACATATCCGCTATACAAAAATGTTAGTTATGAATTCAACAGTACTTACATATTTGAATGAAATGAAATCATATTGATTAGTTCATAATTTTAATGAATTTTTCACTTATTTCACTTTATTATCAATCATAATCAAATTTAGATGATTTTAAACTAATAATAATAGGAAAGTAAAGAAAATGTCTTGTATGGCGCGGTGTCGCATAGGACAGAAACGGCAAGACAACCAGACTTCAGTAAGAACATTTTGGGACTGTTCTTTTTCTAGTCTCCTTTTGGTGATGTCACACTGTGCTATATAGAACAGAACCAGAACTGCTGGAGCCAGGGTTTAACATAGGATGTCGCAATAAATAAAGAAACAGCTAGGATGGCTTGTTTGCAGCAAACATATTTTTAAAGTATCAATAGCCATTGCCATCCATCTCGCTAGGTGCATTACTTCAGGGGGTCCGATTTTTAATTTTGTTTCTTGATCTCCGCCCAAAAATATTACACACAGTTCAATAAATTCTCTAAAGCCATCACTCACAATAGGCTTTTTTAGTTCTTTCCAGTAAAACCCATTAAGTGCGTCAATTTCATAAAGTGCTTTGAAAATGGACGAAGCTTCCTCTTTACCGGATGAACTATCTGATTTTGGCACAGCAAGAAGTCACTCTTTATTTTCATACGGTATAACAATTGGCAATCATTCCTCTTTTAAATTTCTTACGTCTACAGCTGGTATCAAATTTCCATCCCAATGGATAGTCACAGTCTCCGTCGATAGTCGGTTTTTAGGGTTCCATACCCTAAGGGTGCTAACGGGACTCTATTACTAAGCTTCCGCCGTCCGTCCGTCCGACTTCGGCTGTATCTCATGAACCGTACTAGGTAGAGAGTTGAAGTTTTCACAGAGTGTGTAATTCAATTGCGTGTATAACGACAAATAAAAACATAGAGGGGTCCCCTTTCAGACCCAAATTTAAATTAATGTTCTTTATAGACAAACTTTTTTGTTTTCTATCTTAACGAACTGAAATTAGGACACTATAAATGTGTGATCCATATTCATTAACCATGTCAATTTCAAGAGCCTAGGATTCCTAGGAAGGGTACCTCCCATACAAACCCAAATTTTCATTTTAGTTAATTTTTTTGTAGCTTACTTCTGGATGATAAATATTACACTTTTGCGACACATACATAATAACTTCAGACAGAGGTACAAGCTTTACGTCCAACAAATTTGCATACATAGTGTCAAAACCTTGTGCGGTGGTACGGAACCCTTCGTGTGCGAGTCCGACTCTCACTTGACCGATTTTTATTTCTGCCCTCTCCTTTCGTAACTGCGTTCGAATGCGTTATATTCAAGATTTACTTATTATAAGTTCATCAATATTAAAATCCAATGTTTCCATTATAGCCTGAATTACATATGTATGTAAACAAAGTCTCTTATGCTTAATTGACATCTATTTAAAGTTGATATTAGCTTGGGTGTAGCTAAAGAAGGGACGTTACATGAGGATGTAACGTCTCCGGCTGGTATTCCGTTAGCAACAGTGAAGCTCACTGTCAGAAAATTCTACCAAGTAAAAGCCAATGCTCTCTGGGTAGAAGAAGGCACTTGCAGCATATCTAGGCAAACCTGGTCTAATATGAACAGCAAACGAACCGGCTAGCTGCTAAATCTTGGTAGAACCTCTATTATCAAGACTATAAACGTACCTACTAACAGGCCATTGCGTCATAGGCAAACATGCTGGCAGACTTGGGCTTCCTCACTACGATTTCTGGCGCAGCTGCGGCTCTGAAGAGGAGGAGGAGGAGGAGGAGACTGAGCTTCACCTCATGTGCCAGTGTGCATCCCTCGCCAGAGGAAGATGGAACCACCTAGGCTCTGGGTTTCTCTCCAACTTAACCGAGCTATCATTCCTACCAATCAGGGACATAGCTAGGTTCATTTCGGAATCCAAATGGTTCTCCCCATCGGACTAAGGCGGTGCCGTGTCAATTCTTTGCTGGTATCACAAAGAGCCATACTCATTTTTGTGCCTAAGTGAGTCTCTCGTCTGAGGGCTGCCACCTAACCTAACCTAAGCTTGGGTATATAAATGGGTATGAAATTCGTGTAACGAATTGGCTCTTATTTGCATGAAAACATTTAATACAATAACTGAAAGCAAGGCACGCGTCACTTATCATGTCCAAATTGTGTGAACTCTCTTCAGATGCAAGATGGTTGGTTCCCGGTCATAGAATGATCTGAAATAAACACAATTCGAAAAACTTGGGACACCCTAATGTTAACTAATAACTCATTTTGTTTTGTTTGTTTTTGATTAATTTTTTTTTTATATAATTTTATTAAATATTCTTTTTTAAGTTTTAAATTTCCCATTTCATAATATTCATTATTTTTCGTCTTCTTCTCCTTCTTGTTGTTGTTGTTGTTGTCTTGTTGTTAACATTTGCCAATTGTTATTAATTTAATTTAATTTGATTTGATTTGATTTGTTATCTTATTTGTTATATTTAAATTAAAATATACATAAGTACATAATTCATAAAATTGAATATTAATAAGTTAAAATATAGAATTGTATATGGTAAGTAAAAAAATGTGTTCCCCATAACATCATTTTTATTTATTTATTTTTTCATTATTTTATTAGTTATAGTTAAGAGGTTTTTGTATTTCATTTTCATTTTCATTTTGTTTTCCATTCACTTCATAATTTTTATTTTTATGGAATATTTTTCATTTAAGTTTAAGATTTTTTTTTTTTTTTTTGTTTTTATGTAGTAGAAATTTAGCTAAAATAGTTTTTATTATTTAAGTATTACTTTGTTAACAATATGTATTTTTTTATATTTTATTTAAAAAACTTAAAAGGAGGGTTTTTTGTTTTTGTTTGTTTGAATTTCTTTTTCTAAGCTCCAAATGGAATATTTAAAAGCAGAAATTTCGGAGCATTTTTAAACTTGGTTTTGTCTTTAACTTAAAAAAAAAATGCATTAATTTATTGTTTGTTTTTATTATTATTTTTTTTTTTTAAATATATATATATTTTTTTTACAAAATTTTGTATAATTCCTTTGCTTTTAATATATTTTTGTTTTTCTATTTGTACACCCTTCACACTGAATGTGAGTGAGTGATTTGAGGTCATGATGAGAGAATAATAAAGAAATTGTTTAGTTTTGAAGATATTAAACAAAAAAAAAAAAACGAAAATAATTGGCATGAAAACAAATAAATATTTTTCTCTATAAAGTTTGTACACTTTTTCTATATATTCGTACCTACTAATTATGTATTGTAAATAAGTATGTAAGTACTTTTACTTTATGTGATGTTTATGGATGTTAATGCATAGAATCTTGCATTGGAGACCCCTTTAACATATGGTAAACAATTTGGCTATATCCGTCAGTCAGTCTGTTTTTGTGCAAACTAGACTAAGTTTTTGTGGATTGATGATAATTGGTATAAACACATGTAGGTACTATTATTGTCGAGTATCTCGATTACTGGAAGATGTAGTCTATACCAATACATTCTCTATTGTACTAAGTTGACAAATTCTCATCATTTATTCAAAAGCATCGAAGACTATTTGAAATGACAATACTCGTACCATACTCTATACAAAATTCAAGCGAAAACTGTTTTCATCAAAACAATTTTTGACTAAGTAAAAGGTAGCACAATTACTTCCTTTGAGTTCTGTTATGGAAATACTATTTTGCTTTTATCTCTTAGATACGTAGGTACTATCTAAATGAAACTTCACAAAACTATTGTACTATGTATGTTTAACAAAAGAAATAGCAATATACAAAATATGTATGGGTATAATAGTAGATAGTATAAATGACCTAAATAATAATAATAATAAAATAAGATTAAATTCCTCAGAGAATTGTAAGCTTAAATGAATCATATTTTTAGGTTAATATAGTATTCTCTCATGATCAAAGTTTGGCCTACTATGTCAAGGGGTATGGAAACTTCAATAGAATCGAAGTTAATATATTATATTGTATTTTCTTGCTTTAACTTTTCATTAATAATTCTTGACAATTTAACTTTTTCTTATATATTTTAATATCTCTATATTTGTATTATTTTTTAATAAATCTCTTTAAGTTTTTTTTTCATCATTATTATAATTATAATTATTATTTTATTATATTTATATTTAAATTTAGAATTGCTTTAAGAGGTGAAAATGTTTTCAAACATTTTTATTTTATTGTATTTATTTAAATAATTTTATTAGGGATTTTATGTTAATCCTAAATTGTATATATAAGTATATATAATATTAATGTATAAGTTTTAATGTTAAAAACTGGAAAATATGTATTCATAAAATAAAAATGATAAATAATAAAAATTAAAGAGAAAAAAGAAGAAGTTTTATTAATTTTAAATAAACTTTATAATAAAAAAAAGAGAAGATTACTCTAGATTGATCAGGAATGAATATAGTGGTTATGGCTTTTAACAAATAATTGAAGAGTATCAAATTTATTGAAAACTTATCATGTGATTAAAATTTGGAATTGACAAGAGAGTGTTTCTCTTTAATATCTATATTTTCTTCATTCATTTATCTAGGACGAGGCGAGAATTCTATAAAACATTCAGTCAAATGATATTTGATTGAAGAAGAAGAATAAGAGTCATACGTTTAAAATTATGGTATATAGGACCAATATCTTTGATCTGTACATGTTAACTCACTTCACCTTGCTTGCAATAAATAAAACAAAACGAAAAAATTTGAACAAATAATGAGTAATATGAATGTTAGTCAATTTATATTCATTTAAATGATTTTTGATTGCTAGTCATATTCATATTCAGTAAGCAAATCAACATGTGAATGGAAGCAAAATATGTGTTGTTTTTTTTTTTGTAAATTATTATTAATTATTATTAATATTATCGCAAAAATAGCATAAAGTATTGCTGTGGTTATTTAGAATAGAGACGTGAAACTCAAAATCACTTCAAATGAATGAAGGCTTTTGATTTATTGAATCCACAGGTATATAATAGACACATGTTATCCTAGCAATGTTGATTGTATTTTCTTAAAATTCTTATGAATTATAAAACTAAAAAATTACATTAAAATATAAAATACAATAAATAAGAAAATAATGAAAAAAAAAAATATATGAATTTATTATTTAAATTTTTCAAGTTCAGAAAAAGGCAATAGTTTTTTGTTTTTTTGTTTTATTTTATCATATATTTATTTATTTATATATATAAATAATGTAGTTGTTGTTGTTTTTTTTTTATAGAACACAATTTATTAGTAAAATGGAAAAACTTGTTTGCAATTAAGTATTTTGGGGGAATTGCACTGTTCGAGACATAAATTTAATATTAATTTATTTATTATTTTATTAATTTATTTAATTTATTTAATTAATTTATAGTTTTAATGTTTTCCTTATTATTTAAGGATCTTTTTTTGTTTCATCATTAGTCATCATCATCGTTCATTTACTAGTTGTTTTCTGTTTGTTTTTGTTTTTGTATTTGATTATAAATGATTATTTTTTAATATTTTATTATTCATTTAATTAATTAATTTAATATTTTTTTTAAATAGGCTAATTTGTTAACTAACTTTATAATTTATAAGTACGATACGTGCATCAATTTTTTTTTTTTTTTTTTTTGTTACATCCTCCTCCTCCTTTGTTCATGACTAATTACAATATAAAAGTAAATTTTAAAAATATTTTTTATTGTATTTTCTATTTTATATAGAAAAATGATTAATTGATTTTTAGTTTTTTATTATTTTTTTTTTTTTTTTGTTTTTTTTTGTTTTTGTATTGTATTATAATGTATAAGCAAAAAGTACAGCATTCATTTTTATACAAAAATATATATACTTATTAATAAAAATATATATAGTATATATAAAAATGATAATTAACTTAAATGGAAATTAAAACTAAATAAATAAAGAAATGAAAATAATCAAAACTCAATTTATTTATTTGTTTTTTTAAGTTTAGATTTAAATTTAAATAAAATATTTAGGATTGATCATTATCATTACATTTCATAAAAAGGCATTTAGTGTTAAATTTTTGTTTGCTTTTCTTTTTTTAATTAAATTTTATTTTATAATTTTTTTTAGAATTATTCATTGATTGAATTTTATTAAAATATATAAAAATAATTAGCTTAATTGTTTTAGTTTTGATGTTTGTAGGTCCACAGGTCCGACTACACAGAGCTCGATAGATATGACCATGGTGGGACCACCACCATTCACCATTGAAATAGTATTATGTCACCAGGGGGCGTTGGCAATCTTATTTCATGGACCAATTCATTCACAAAGAATTCTAATAGGATATGTTTCCTTTCAGAATAACTCCTACCAGTAATTTTGTGGCCATATATTACGAGAAGAAGCTTTTAGGTGCAGTCAAATTAAATATAATTTGAGTTAAAAATTATCCATTTTAAACATGAAATTATGCAGGTAAACTTAACTTGTAAATTGAAACCAGACAAGATCAGACATAAGTCAACTCAACTCGACTTGATTTCATCCAGAGACTTAAGAAAATCGAACTCTACTTTCCTACTTAAGAATTAACTATGAAATTGATTAATGATTTCATTGGCCGTGACTGTACTTTACTTGACAAACAAGTAGGACGTTATAGGATGATGCTCTCAAGCAAACACACACCAAATCGCCTATCTCTGTTTTTTTTAAGAATCTTGCTTGAATTATCCCTTGCGAATCCTTACTAGTAGGAAAAAGAAGGAGAGTAAAAACCGTTTATCGGAAAGTGTGCAAAATATATTTGTGGATAAGATCGGATCGGATCGAATAGAATAGTGTATAATACGAGTTTCAGTTTGTTTTAGTTACAGTTTAAGAACTGTAAGACTCTTTTTTTGTAGGTACTACTTAAACTTAAACTTCTTCATAAGTTCCATAAATTAATAAATTTCATAGTGTCATATATGTATGTAGTATCTAAATAACATAAGTGTATGGTCAACAACAATATATATCGTACGCACACTCGGACTACTCTAACATATAAGCAACGGACCATATAGATTTCGGTACATATATAAATAAATATATTTTTAACCTTTCTCTTAATAAAAATTTCTATTGTATTCGTAGGTGGTATTGTAACTGAAATTTTAACGATCTCTGAATATTAGAATAGAAATAGATATACATATATAAGAAAAATTATATCAGTCTTTAAAGGATTTGTAAGTTGTGGGAGAGTAATGAGAAGAATATGAATCAAATTTTTTACTTTAAAATTAGATAATTTTTAGTGAAATTTAACCGATAAATAGTACCTAAAAAAAAAGTTTTAAAGTAATCACTGGACCAACTGTGTACTCTATCTATACTCTACTGTTAGACCTCTTTATTGTTTAGTATGATCTATAAATATATATAAATATGGTAACATATGGAAATAGGAAAAATCGAAAATAAATTCAATTCAAATCTGAAATTGTAATAGAAATCATATAAAAAACTTTCAAGATACTTGTAATTCTGTTTTCTGAAGTAATGAATTTGATCATTTAAGAATAAGAAAAATTGGAGAAGAATTCATTCCATTACTTCTTAGTTGAATTTTCATATTTTATAATTTCTAACTGGGTGCATTATGTACTTATAAGTAAAACAGGGTGTCCCATACAACATACTCTTAGGCAATATTTCAACTGATAGATCAAAATCAAAAAGACATGACTGAGTTCCCAGAATGACCTCGGATTGGTTTTTTGTGACTTGAAATTTTAATACATGATGAAATATTAATACAAAAAATATGTATTACCTGGTCCCTTTCTTCGAGCACAGAACCAGTGATTTGCCTGACAGATGGGCGAAAGTCATAACCATCAATTTGATTTCAAAACAAATGATTAAATTTCATAGGAATAGACCCAATGTACCATATAGTACATACTATGTTATGTGACTACAAACTTTTGACCAATATTTGAATATTAGATTTAGTTTCCCTAGATGACAGAGAATAGTATTAAAGCGGTGAAAACATGCCTTCTAAATCTGAGATACTGAGACTAACTGATTTGCAAGCTCTATCATATATGTATGTGGATTAGTCTCAACGATCAATGTAGACTGTGTAATGAAGAAGTGGAGACAGCGAAACATTCATTGCCTATGTTACTGTGAGAGCTTAATTTGAAGCAGACTCTGCTATGTGGATAACCAGTATATGAGTACCAATGAAATTGTAGTTTTATCTTGGGATTTTTGATTTCGGAGGAGCTATAATCAAGGGCCCTCATTGACAAAGTGAATTAGATTCTGCACTTTCCTTAATGTAAACTAATCTAGATGGTAGAGAAAAAATTTTCTACAAATTTTCATATCACATATGAAATATGAAACTTTATAGAAAATAATCATTATTACAATAGATCATGTTAGAATCTTTCCTGAATTCCACAGATCAATTTTGCCTTTTTTAAAATTTTAATATCTTTATGGGCATGTCCTCCTTAGCTGGATACATAAAATAGATGAGGAAGTTTCGATAGAATAGAGATTAGTGTTCTGTTTTGGGGTAACCTGTTTATACTATGTAGTACTTATGCGTCAGTTGTGAGGTGTTCAGAGGTTCTCAAATTTGATTAAATCATCAATTTTTTCATTATTGCATTTGATTTTGTTTTTTCTTTTTGTTTTTTTATTATTTTAATATTTTTTTTTTTTTTTATTTGATTCGGGTGATTGACTAGCAACTAGCGATATTAGTTTTTATATATTTTAGATATACATATATATATATATATATATATATGTATGTATATATATTTAAATTTATAATAATTATTATTATAATTATAATTATTTGTAATAATTGTTTTAATATATTTTCATTAATTTTTTTATTTGCTTTCTTACTTTCCTTTTTAATTTCAATCTTTCTATATATTTTATTTATATTAAATTAATTAACTAAATAATTAAATAGTTTTGTTTTTTATTATTGCAATATTTTAATTAAAAATTTTACTTTGTTTCCACTTTCTTCTCTCCTCTTTTTTGTCTCTTGTGACCTCGTCATTTTAATTTTTGTATTGTATTTTATAGTTGTTTTTAATTTTTGTGAATTTTGCAAAATTTTGAAACATTTTTTTTTTGTTTTTGTCTTGTAAATATTTTATAAGGATGCATTAATTAAAAAATTAGTTGTTGTTTTTTTTTTTAATTAAAATTGTGCAATTGGGTTTTCTTGTCTTTCTTTCCTTTTTTTTTTTTTTTTTAATTTTTTGATTTTTTTTCTATAATTTTTTTTAATAAATTTCTTTTTTTATTCAACAATAATTTGAACTTTTTTTTCTTTTTAATTTTATTTTATGATTATATAAAAAATGCAAAAATTTTATTTAAATTTTGATTTAAAACATTTCTCTTTTTTGTTATTAATTTTTTTTTTAATTTTTTATTTTTTTTTGTTTTTTTTTCTTTATTGATTAAAATATATTAATTGATAATTTGGAAAAGTAAAAGAAAATTCACAATAAAAAGGCTATGAAATATTTTAACAAATCATAGTCAATGAAAAAAAAATAATAAAAAATAATTTAATAATTAAATAAATTATTGTAATTTAATGTAATTAAAAAAGGCAAATTAAGGAACTTGATGACACATAGTAAGTAGTACATAATCTACTTTTGGGCATTTCCTTATTAATTACTATGATGAGTAACAAATTTTATACCCTTCATGGATTAGAAATAATTGGTTCTGGTCCAACCCCAAAGTGGCTCCCTTAAGCATAGGCATACCAAGAAGTGAGAATTCTCACTGGTATTATGTATTATCATTATCAGTACTAGAATCAATAACAAGAGAAAGAGTGTAATATATACGATTGAATTCTTTTATAATGCATCAAATCTCAAGGATCTTCTCTTGTCTTACTCTCTCTCTCTCCTCTTTTATTAATTAGTTTCAAATTATCACACAATATAGTATTGCATAGAGTATCTTCTTTATCTTTTTCTTGATTGTCCTAAATAACAGACTAGTGAGTTTTCTAGTTTACTGGGAGACTCAGTGTGGGTGTTGTAACTATAACTCTTATCTCTAATCTCAATATTAAACTAAACAAATGATATGAGTTTAAGTATTTCGAATGATCGTGGTCCTTTTGTTCTTCAGGTTTACTGAACTGCAGATCAATATTGACAGAGGACTTAATCTTTCCAATTCTCTATAATATTTCTTATCAAATATTGCATTGGAAAACCAAGTCATAAATTCTAAGACTATAAATACTTATATTATACTATAGAATAGACAACTTGCTCACAAAATTGTGTTTGCTGTCAAAATTCTTGAATCTCAAGGTTTCAACAAAAAATTTCGCCGGATTTTTGGAAAAACTTGTTGCAGATTTATTCGGGTATGTGCTAGAAACCGCTTTCGTTTCAACTCCAGCCCAATTCCAGTTTTGGGTGTGCTAGAAACCCCTTTTTGACGTTTTTGAAATCGGCTAGTTTTTAAAGACGATTTGGCCTAATTCTCTCTTATCTGAAGTTATTAAAAGAAAAAGATTGTGTTTCTCGCTTAACTGCCTGTTTTTCAAACCACACAAAATCGCATACATTTTTCAATCAGCTGCTCATTCGAACATCAATGTAAATTGTCGCGTTTTCTAGCACACTTACGGTTCTTTTTGAAGAAATTGAAAACGTCCGACATCAAAAAGTTGGGTGTTTTCTAGCACACACCCGATTGTCTCAAGTTTCCAAAAAAGAAAAATCAGCACGCGGAAGTTTCGTGAGTGAGTTGTCTCTAGACTATAGTCTTATAGTCTTTGTCACAAAATCATACAAAAATAGATCGAGCCATTTCAAATGTACATTGAGGTTGCAGTTTTTTCCATCAAACATCATCACCAGACGACTGACTATATAACTGACCATTTTGTATACATTTTAACACTTAAGTATTTACATATTATGAAAACCGATCATTGAAATTTGAAAGATTCATATTGCTTATTACTTTTTTTTTTTTTTTGATTTTTTTTTGTTTTACGTGAAACCTTTTAGACTGCTTTTGGACGAGAATGGAGAGTGAAATTTCAGGGTCGCGTCACATCACGTTAGTCTGTCAGCGGGCTGCAGTATCTTATGAACTGTGAAAATTTTTACAGAATGTGTATTTTTGTTGTCAGAACTGATGGATAAAACATACATCTCCATATGAATGTTGTTTTTAGGGTTCCATACCCAAAGAGTGCCAACGGAGCCCTATTACTAAGCCTACACTGTCCGTCCGTCCGTCTGTCATAGAGCTCTATCTCATGAACCGTAATAGGTAGAGAGTTGAAATTCACATACTCAGTTAAAAACGTAGTGGAATCAAATTTAAATTAACTTCTTATTAGAAAAAGTTTTTTGTTTTTTGATTCATCGAACTAAAATCAAGATCCTAGTATTCCTAAGAAGGGTACCTCCCATATAAACCCAAATTCAAATCAATTTTCTTATTAGAACAACTTTGGTTGAAATTGGAATTTCAGAAACATTAATTTTGATTCCCAATACCTACTTATTAAGGAAAACAAATTACATAAGTCTATTTTATAATGGAGACTCATTGGCCTTAAGGGCAAATCATTGCCGCTTCTACAGTAGGCGTATGCTCTTTTAACCACAAACGCCGTGGAATTCTTTCCCCGAGTTACAAAAACAATCGGATATATAAGACTGGACTGTTGCGTCTTTGTTATTGCCTATGTCTCTCACAATCAAAATCTATCTTATTTTTCATTTTTTAAAAAATTTCACTTCTATCATCAATATTTTTTTTTTTTAATTTAACACTACTTGTATGAATGAAGACTATTAAATCTTCGGTACAACCAAAGAAAGAGTATTTTATCATTATTTATATATATAATTACATATATGTATATATATATATATATATATATATATAATTTATTGCACATTCTTTGATTATAAAAATGGATTCGTACAAGAGAAAAATTAATTGTATAAGAAGTTTAATTTTTGTTATAAACAAAATAAACATAATAACAATTCAAAAAAAAAAAAAAAAAACTCATAAATTAAAATAAAATAAAGAATTTTAATTCATGAATTAAAATAGAAGAAAAAATAAATACATAAAAATAGAAAAATAAACTTAAAAATGAAATAAACAAAAAAATAAAATTTAAGGAAATAAAAAAAACATTTTCAATGAAATGTTGTAATATTAAAATTAATTAATTGAAAAATTTAAAAGAAAAATAATTGATTATTAAATGTTTTTTTTTTTTGTTTTTTGTTATATATAAAAAATATATATTGGAATGCAATGCAAACATTTTAAAAAAAGTGAATAAACAAATAAAATAGAAAATAAAATTAACATTTAATTCAAATAAAAAAAAATAATATAATTTAACATTTAATTTGGAGAAATTAAAATTTTTCTATCTCTTGTGATATTTCTTTATAATTTTTATAATTTTTTTTTTTCTTTTTTTTGTATTTTAAATGTTAACGCGGGCTTCTTTGTTTTTTTTTTCGTCGAATCTTCTTAAAAATTATATTACACAAAAAATGGCACATTGCAATGCTCTTGATTTATTTACTTATATCATAAGATTTGATGTATAAAGGAAGAAGAATGAAAGTCTCTAGTAAAATGATTAATTATTTAAGTTAATTTTTTTTTTTTTTGCAATTTTTTCTTTTTTCATATGAAGGAAGAAACAGTGAGAGAAAGAGAAAGAGCGAGCACGAGCGAGCGAGCAATAGAGATATAATAGAAAGTAACACACAAACTAATTTCATTTAATTAAATTTTGTTTTGTTTTCTTGATCTTTTTATCAGTATACAATTAAGTAGTAGGCTTTCTTTCTTTCTTTCTCTTCTGTTCATTTCTTCCATGAAATCATTCATTCATTCATTTATTTTTATATATTGCATCGATCTTGATTGATCTTCAATTGTTAAATTTCTTTTTTTAAATTAATTAAATTTAATTTTGTCTAGAATTTTGGATTTTTTGTTTTTTAATTATTTAAAATGTTTATTTTCTTTTTGTTTTTGTTTTTGCAACTTGCAAGCTTAATTAATTAATTAATAGAAAAGTTAAATCGACAAAACTTAACTATTTTTGTTTAGATATAAGTAATTAATATATATATATATATATATATAAATATATATATAAATAATATTAACTTATACATATGAAGATTTAGTAAATATGTATGTGTAAGTATGTATTGTGTTTGTATGCATGTGTGTGTGTGTGTATGTGTGTGTGTGTGTTGCTGGTCCTCCTCTACTAAAATTGCTGTTGCGTTCTCCTCACGTATCTTTCGTCACATTTTTCTGTATAATTTTTATTATCCAATTTGATGTTTTCATTAAATGCAAGAAAATATACTTAACATCACTAGCATCATACATTATCATGATATTATCAATTCAATTATCATTAACACCATCATCACACCGTCATCATCGTCATCATAGCATCATTTGCATTAATTTCAATTTCATCATTTCCCCAATTGTCCAATTATTATCAATATATTTCATCTTCTTTATCGATTATCATTTTGATTCTTTCTTCTTCTTTCTCCATTAACCATGAGACGCCGCTCCAGTATTGTATTGTGGATGGTCATCACCACTTGGCGTTGGTGGTTGATCGCGTCTCGGTGGCATGCGTTCATTGACAGCATCCAAGCCTTTGGCTTCGGCAAATGAGGTGATCTTATGATTTGGTGAGAAACCAGCCATTGCATTTTTCAATGATTGTTTACCACCCGATAGGGCACCCAATGGCAATGCACCCGTCGGCGTTAGACCCTTCAATTGTAAAACCGATTCAGATTCCTCACGTAATACCGAAAAGACACGTGCCATTTTACCAATTGCTCGTATCTTATTACGTATCACCTCCTTACGTAGCGCTGCCTCATCATCCGATAATGGTTCTTCGCTTTCCTCGGTCATTAGTTCATCATCGGAACAAATATTCAATACATTGACCAACATTTCGGTGACTTTTTCACCAACAAATGGCAATGACCATGTAAAAACATCCATGAAATTGGGAAGCCAATATGGATGTGGTGAACAATTGAATTGTCGTATATTCATTACGTTGTTCTCATACTTGAGCACAGCGGCTTTGTTGTTGTACACATCTAAATAATTTGGAGCCGAAAAGATCGTTATCAATGATGGGAAACCGGTGGTTTGACTCTTACGGTACATCCGATAACCAGCATCCTGTGCCTCGTGCGCACGTATTATCGATAATAAATTATTATTTTGCAGGAAATCGCAACAGGCCGCATAACTATAGAAATACGAACAGCCGCGCACCGAATTGTGCGTATAGAAATCGGAATTTTTCTCATTACCGAAATCCTCTAATGGATCCGACCACAATAAATCACACATTGGACCAAATGCAGGCGGTTCCTTGAAACGATCCAAGCGACGTATATCCTCCAATTCATGTATTTCGGGTGATAAACCACCATGGACGCACAGGAACTGCTGATTCATCAGAGCCGCCAGCGGCAAACAATCAAATGCATCCATGCATGCATCATAAACACGTTCCGAATATTTAATCTTACATTCTTGTTTAAATGTAAAATACTCTGTTAGATGACGACACTCATGATTGCCACGCAATAAGAATAACGTCGTTGGATATGTGATCTTCAATGACCACAAATATAGAACGCATTCAATGCTAAAATAGCCTCGATCTACATAATCGCCAAGGAAGAGATATTTAGTGGTTGCCGGTGATCCACCAACTTCAAATAATTTCATTAAATCATAGAATTGTCCATGTATATCACCACAAACTGTTACTGGTGCCTCAATATCAATCATTGTCTTCTCTTGCCGTAACAAGGCGGCACCCTCTTGTATAATACGTAAGGCTGGCGCTTCTTCAATGCGACCTTCGAGTATAAAATGTTGTTTTAATATATCATGATTTGGTTTGCCAGAGCGGGCATCGAAGACTTCGGCGCTGGTTAGTTTATGACTTGGTGGAAATGGTACACTATCAACGACACGCTCTTTTGTATTAACAGCGATATAATGATGACTTTTCGTACCGGAAGAAGAATGCGTAGGACTATCGGATGCTGCTGCAGCTGCGGCTGCCGAGGTAGATGCAACTGCTGCTGCTGAGGTTGATGCTGCTGCTGCTGCTGCTGAGGATGATGATGCTGCTACTGCTGCTGCTGATGATGTTGATGATGCTGCTGCTGCAGCACTGGAAGCTGGATTATTATGGCCACTTTTAGTATTACCACCTTCACTTGCAGTTGTTGTTGCTGCATGTGAAGTATCTGAAGGATCAACGCCACCAGCAGTGCTGCTGTTGGCATTCACTTGACTACGTTGTTGCTGCTGATGTCCTGAAGCACTAGTTGCCCCTTGGCTTATTTTTGATTGAGTATTCGAAGACATTGTTGCAATTGTTGCCTTTGTCGCCGTCACCGTCGTTGCCGCTTAAATCCTCTATAGAATATATTATACTAAAGATTATAACTAAAACACTACTAACTGCTGATGCGTTTGTTGTTGCTGCTATTGCTGCTGCTCCTTCTTCTGCTCCTTTTGCTGTGTTTGTTGTTTATTGTTTGCAGTTTTCAACTTATTCAAGTTTGATTCCGTTTCCTTCTCCTGGATTTATATACTTATATGTATATGTATATAGTAAAACATACACACAATTTTAAGTATATTAACGTGCTCAATGCGTACGTACGTGTGTGTGTGTGTTGATGTGTATCTCTGTGAGTTTATGTGTGTGTGTGTGTATGTGATGGTGTGCGTGTTAGATTGTTATGCACGCGCGCGTGTGTGTGTGTGTGTGTGATTTGCACTAATTTCCAATAACACAAATTAGATTTTCTTCTTTTAATTTTTAATTTTTTTGCACATACACTTCTTTTCTTTTAATCAAATATAAACTACTGTAGGCTACAACAACGATGGCTCAATTCCATACAGGGCAGGCGGTTTGGCGGGCAGTCGGATGGTCGGTCAGGCAGGCAGAAAGTCAATTCACCAGTACGCCAGCCAACCAGACAGACAGAAGAACGCACACACACACACGCAGAGGAGCACTGAACACAGACAGACCGAACGACAAACGAACGAACGAATGAACAACAACCGACAGACGGAGAGAGACCAACAAAATGACCGACAAAACTGTCACGCACTTGATTCGTTAGTGTACAACTTTATTGTTGTATGTACTCCTTTTTCAAATTTTGATACTTTTTTTTTTTTTTTTTGGTGGCTGCCACTGCCGCTTGCCTCTGCTTTTTGTGTGTTGTTGTTGTTGTTCTATTATTAATTGTATTATTTGTATTATTATTTTTATTAATATTATTATTATAATTATTATTATTAGAAGTAGTAGTAGTTGTTCTGCTGCTGCTTCTGCTGCTGGTGGTGCTACGATTTATATAGTTATGTATGTATGTATGTGTCTATTTATATAAAATCAGTCGTTTCTTATTTATATTTATTATGATGCCCGTTTATTTCCTTTTTTTCCTTATTATTTTACAATAACAATATTAATGCCAATTTTTTGGCTTATTTATTTCTCTTGGTTTTTTTTTTACTGTTTTTATAAGAAAATTTCACTCAGCAATTGAACGCATTCGTCGTTGTCGTTTTCGTGTATTTTTCTTCTTATTCTGATTCTTTCTTCTACGCTGTACTGCTGCTGCTTCTTCTTCTTATGCGTTTGCTTTTACTATTTATGAATAAGCAAAATGGAAGAACGAGCTGAAGAAGAGGTGAAAACTTGTTTGTTTGAAAGTAACGTGTGTGCTTTGACTTTATTAAATTTCAAAGGTCAAAGTACACACGTTACTTTTTCACTTCATTGACAACTTGTTTTTCGGGTTGGTCCCGGAAGAAAGAAGAATAACTTGAGAGAGTAATGAGAACCTTGAGAGATACATGTTTCTTTTTCAAAACCAATCAGAAAGACAATAATTCCGTGTCATTCGTTTGTATTCTCCGCCAACCGACCACGAAGGAAACAAAAACACACAGAAAAATGATTGAAAGAAATGTAAATTATCGAAGCAGTCTGGCAGCATGAATGAGTTTGCTCGCTCATTCGTTCATTTGAGAGTGGATGAGTTCTTTCACTCATTCATTCAATTCCATAATTTTACTATTAAAATAAAAGAATATAAAATAATAATAATATAAATTGAACTTAGTTGGATACAGTTTCTTCATCAATTTCATTAAACTTTTATTCAAGTATTATTTTGTATTTTATTATCTGTGCTATTTTTAAGACATTTTGACCTAAACCGAAATCGATATATTTGAAAATATGTATATCGATAACGCCTTGGCTTCTTGCCACAAATTTCACATTCAAATGAACGTTGCATTTTACATTTTAGATTAAATTAAGTGAAATTAAGGGAAGGGTGGAAACTATTTAGTTACCTGCCAACTATTACACTGTGTTACAAAAAAAAAAAAAATGAAAAACTTCTTATCAGACCTAGTGGAGGTTATAGGTTATAAAAAGCCAAAAAGAATGGTATGTATTAAATCTCTGATACACCCTCAAAATCTTGTTTTAGAGCCCAAAAACCCTTTTTAGCTAGGTTCCTGTACATATTACCTTATAACTTGGCCATTTTTTATCGGATTAAAATTTTTTTTATATTTAGAAGCTGAAGCGTAGCCCTTTACAACCATGTAAGCATTTTTTTGTTATCATTCAAATTCATGAAGATACAGACCAAAAACTTTCCAAAATTTTGATTTTTTCATCGATTTTGCAACTTTAAGTCTAATTTGTGTCTCTTATCTTATCTAAATTATATTTAGCCATTTTAGCTTTAAATGAACCCTGTTTGAATAGAATTGGTTAAAAATTACTTGATTAATTGTACTTTTTATAATTGCATATGACAGTTTTCTTTCCTTTTTTATTCTTAATTGTCTAGCTATCTCCCCCTATCTTTCGCTGTTACACAGTGTTATTACTGCTACTCCCATAGTCTCTACTGCTTTCTCTTCATCCTTACATTGGTCAGCGAGAGCTATGAGGCATGAAGGTTTTCGCTATCCTAATACTTACATGTTATAACTGAAGAAAACTTCTTCTTATATTTCTGTCTGATAAATTTGAATGGACTAGATAATCACGTTTCTTTTCTTTTTATATTTTTATCGAGTCAGGGTATCCTTGGGAGCAGATATCATCGGTGGTAGTGTTCACTTGTTCTTTTTTTCAAGTGAGTCAGTTGTTCAGTTGCTCACTTATGAATACTTTTCATTTGCTCATGAACAACACAGCTACTCACGAAAATAATATGGCAGTTACATTTTAATTCAAATAAAGTAACATTAAATAACAAAATGAAACAATAAAATAAATTTTTCTTCCCTACTTCATTGGGAATTCTTTGGTAAAACACTTACCAACGACATTTTACTATTGATTTTTTAAATAAGAATTTGGCGCTAAAATTCATGTGCTTAGAATAGAAAGGAACCAAAGCACAAAGAAAAGAGAGCAACTAATCGACATGAACAACTGACCAAAAGAGAACAAATGAGTCAAATTAAACAACTGAGTAAATGAGAACAAGTTAACAGAAATGAACAACCGAACAGAAAAGAACAACTGAGTGAGTAACAGTGAACAAGTGAGTCAAAAAGAACAACTGAACAGAAAAGAATAACTGAGTGAGTAACAGTGAACAAGTGAGTCAAAAAGCACAACTGAACAGAAAAGAACAATAGGGAAGGATATTCACTTGCTCAGTTTAATGAGTAACTCTTTTTTGTTCACTCACTCATGAGCAACCCAACACTAATCGGTGGATCACTCGTCCAGACAGTGTTGCCTTTTCAGTCTGCCTGTTGATGGGCGTGATGATCTGCTCTCTGTTAACGACAAGCCTTCGCAACAGTTTGGGTTGGAGCCTTTGAAGAATTTCCAGATTGGAAGCAGTGCTCCAATGTTGTACTATACCATAGGTCTATATCGGCTTCAGTATGGTCTTATAAAGTAACAGCTTGTTACGTGGGTTTAGTTTTGATTTCGAACTGGGTACCTTTAGATCCAATTGCTTTCTTTTTTGTTTTAATGTCAGGTTGCCAGTTGGAACGCACTTGAAGGTTCACGACCAGATATTTCCTTGGAATGACATCCCCATTTATGAGAAGGACATGTCATGTTGTTTAACGTGAATATGATATGTGTGGACTTCTCTACGTTGACGCTTATGTTCAGTGGCAATGTTAGATCAAATGTAGACATTGGCGATTTCAGCTTTGTGAGGCCTTTTTCTTTTCCCAGTCAGAATGAAAACGAGAAATAGATTGGATACATAAGATAAAAGCTGAAAACTATCTACATATATGAATAGGCATCGACAACTTGTGGGCTTGTTCTGTGAGGTACTGTTGGTTTAAAGTGTTGCAAGACATCAGCAGATACACTCAAAGCGAAACTGCAATCACGCATATCAGGCGTTATACGTGTCGTGTATAACAATTGACTTGTATTAACTTTTATTGAGGCAAAATACACAGAGTCTGCTGTCGAACACATCCGCGCTCAAAAGTTGAAACTTTTTTTATGCGTTTCCACGGCAAATCTAAATGTATTTTTAAGATCTAAGATGCAAAGAAGATATTATAAGATTCAAAACCCCCAAATCAGTGACAAAGGGAATACTGTTTGGTGGCATATTTCGACTACCAACTACTTGATTACTTATTTACAGAGTATTTCATATCTCTAATCAGCTTTTTTCTGTTTTCAAAATTCAAGAAGCTGACGCACCTAACGCTTGTTGTCCAGCTTGTGTAAGTGCGATCTGGTTACCCTAGATCAATTTGAAGCCAGAATAACTGATTTCCGTTTCTAAACTGGACTTTAAATTCTTCGTTAGTGCTTATTCCGATGAGTTCCTCTTGCAATAAGACATCCGTTTCTTCAATATCACCCACCATATGGATTGATTATCCATTGGGGTATTACCATAGTCAAAATATCCGCGAACATAGTTGCAATATGTGAATAGAGGGCATTAAAATGTTGAACGTAAATTGAAACGTCATCTTCATGGCAGTTTGTTTGTGACAAATTTGGAAACTTGGAAAACTACTTCATTAGTTTAATTCTGGCAAAGAACGCTGAAATTATGGACTTTGTTTTGATCAAATTTGGGCCTTCACCTTCACTTTGCAACTGCAAGTTAACCTTATTAAATTTAATAAACACTCGATAAAATATTGTTTAATAATTCGATCTTTAACATTCAAAAAGTCCAAAAATAGGGCTCATAAAAAAATCGTGTTAAACATAAGCCTTTCGACAGCCAGCGTACTTCAGTGTGAAGGAACAATTGGTGATAGTTCTTATCATTTTCTTGTCACGACTTGCTTAAATGAGATGTACTATTGTGGACCCCCGTTTACATCTCACGGACCTATGCACCTATGGAACCTATGCCCTAGATGGTGATTCGTTCTCAAAAAACTACTCAGACAGTTTTGTGATTGCTTTGATGCAGTAACCAGCAAAGAGAAAATACGCCATATTTTACAAATTCTCTTCGCCAGCCGGCTGAATATGTAAATTGTGTTTATGGTTCTGTTACAGTAACAGTCAATCACGCGAAATTTCGGTAATTATGGTGCTGCACGCTCTACAAGGCCAATTGTCGAAAATATTGATGAAATAATGGTAAATAGTGCAGTCCGATCGTCATGTATGATATAACCATTTAAAACCACTTGACTAAGGCTGGAACAGAATGGTGAAGCTGATTCTGAGGCCGGTCAAAAAATCAAATGCAGCTATTTGTATGTGAACGAACAAAATGGGAAGCTGAGTCTGAAGCTGAAGTCAAACTACTTTCACTTCAATCGGCTTCACATCATCTGTCTCTCTCTCCCCCTGTCTGTCTGTCCCTCAAATGACATGCACAACTGATTGCTATTCAAAACAAAAGTGAAAATGGATGAAAATAAAGAACATATGGACAATATAGAAAACCGACTTCAAGTAGCTCAAATGGAATGCGCATTATTAACTCAAAAACTACTAGTCAGTCATATGAAACGAATCATCAAAAAGTTTCTCTTTCAAATATTGTCCACGTAACTTCTGGGGTTCCTCAAGGTAGTCATCTAGGACCTCTTCTTTTCAATTTGTTTACTAATGATCTGCCTCTCTCCATCTCACACTCTCGTGTGCTCATGTACGCTGATGTTGTAAAATTGTGCCTTTCAGTTAATGATGGCACCTCTCATCTTAAACTGCAAGAGGATATTGATTCTTTACGTACTTGGTGCTTGACAAATTATTTAGATCTAAATATTTCTAAATGTAAGCTCATGACATATGATCGGTGTAAGCCTCATTTGTTTACTTACAAGATTGAGCGAGTCTCTACGTATAATGACCTCGGTGTCCTGTTTGATCCTAAGCTGTGTTTTAACCAGCACTATCACTAAGTTCGATCATGTTCTTTCTCCTGAATTATCTCCGGAGTCAATTAATTCAATCATTCTTCTTTGCCTACGGGATTCATGACCTCACTGGCTGGATGCACTGGATTTTACTGATCAGCTGTACCGTCTGTGTAGCTTATGTGCCTCTGACCACACATGGCTGTGAGTAGGGGCATGACTCGCTAGTGTTGCAAATAAACTTCCCCCATCGGGTCAGAGGCTGCTGTTTTATATTATGTTATTAATATTTTTATTTTTAATTCAGTTTTGTTTCTCTCTCTTATAATTAATTTATTTTTATTTTATTTAAATTTCAATTTTATATTTTTTATCTCTTTATTAAGTGTAATTGTTTTCTTGTAATTTTAAATCTCTTGTTTTTATTTGTTAACTGACAGTTTTTTGACATTGAATAAATAAATAAAATCGGTTTATTTGAAAAAAAAAACCATAGGTAACAAAAAGATAACTACTAGTCAGATCTTGATCAAATTTATATGGAACCACCTAACAAGCAACAGCTTTCCAATAAAAGAAGAACCATCAAAATCGGTTCACCTGAGGTAACAAACAGATAACTACTGATTAGATCTTGATCAAATTTATATAAGACCACATGACAAGCACTAGCTATCCAATAAAAAAAGAATCATCAAAACCGGTTCACCTGGAAAAAAGTTCTGAGGTAACAAACATTAAAAAAAAAAATACAGTCGAATTGATAACCTCCTCCTTTTTTGAAGTCGGTTAAAAAAACCTTATGGACCGAGTTATCCAATTGTGAATTGAATTGGTGAATCTTTGGGAGCTTCTTATGCATCCACCTTATATTCCGGCCACCACCTTGCAACAAGTGATTACCACTTGTTCCCCTGTCTATCAATCTGAAAAGATATTTTCTTGAAAATCAAGAAAAACAATTCAAAATAAGTTTATGAAATTTCCTTGTTTTTTTTTTTCATATTCTTTTTTTTTATATATGTTAATATTTCTTTATCAATTTAATACATTGTAAATATCATTTGGAGAAAAAAAAAATAATAATAAAAAGTGCAGACAATATTTTTTTTTATTTTTTTTTTTTGGGATAGGTACTTGTATTTTTTTTTGTTTTGTTTTTTTTTTTTTGTTTTAATATTAAATATGTTAATAACATTGATAATTTTTTTTTTTTTTTCTGTTTTATATTTTTATTATTTTCTTAAGTGTAAATTTTGTTATTGTTGTCGTGTTGATTTTTTTTTCAAGAATTTGCATTTTTAACTATTCAATAGATTGGATGTTTGGGGTGATAATGGGAATTATTGTATCAATCAAAATTAATAAATTTATGTTGCTTATTTTTTTTAATAAATTTTGTTTTGTAAATGTTCTCATATATAGTATTGTAAGTGTTGTTGTTGTTGTTATTATTGTTAATAAATTTATTAAATGTTATTTCCTTCTCCTTCTCGTTCTTCTTCTTCTTCTGATTCTTCATCTTTATCTAGGTTCGTTTAATAATAAAATTCAAAATTTGAAAGAGATTTATCTAGTTTTTATTTTTGTATTTTATATTTTTTTTTTAATTTTTATGCTTGAATTTGTTTCTTTGAGTTTTTATTAATTTAAATGGATTTGAATTTTTTTTTTTGTATTAAGATTTTTTGTATATCAATTCTTTTTTTTTTTAGTTTTTTGTTTTGTATTATTTATTAATTTCAAACATTTTTTGCTTGCAATAATTTGCTTAACTTATTTTTAGTAATATTTTTTTTTTGTTTTTTATTCTTTATTTAATTTATTAATAAATATAATATATAAAAAAAAATTTATATTTGAATTTTCCCAATAGTTGTATGTTTTTGTTTTTATATTCCATATTTTTTGGTATATTTTTTATTTTTTAATATTATAAATATAAATATAGTTAAAGCATTCAAGGGCAGGAAGTAGATGTTGAGAAACTTTTTATATATGTATGTATGTTTATTTTTAAATATATATTTAATTATTTTTTTTTTTTTTGTTTTATATGTTTGTTTATTTTATTATTATTTTTTTATTTTTTTTATTTTATTTTAATAAATTGTTTGAAAAGTTTAGTTAGTTAAAGTAAAAGTGAAATAAAAATATATATATGTATATGTATGTATGTGTATATAATTTTTTATATGTAGGTATTGTATATTAAGTATCATTTTTATTTAAGAATTGTAAAATAAAAAAAAAATAAAAAAAAAAACTAATATAAAATAAATTTAAATAAAATAAGATAACAATTTAAATTTAAAAATATGTTTTGAATATACCATATACTAAGGGTGTTCAAATTTGATGTTTTTTTTTTCAAAATTGCTGGCTTAAAGGTACTAGTTTTTACATGTACATACGTATGTTTATGCATTTATAAAGTACATAAATCCATTCCGGATTACATACAACAACGAAATCAATTGAAAAGAGATGTTTAAATTGACCACCAAGATCATGTGATTTAACACCATTGGACTTCTTCTTATGGAGTTTCTTGAAGAGTAAATCCTAAAACTGACAACATCATCATCCAGCAAATATCACTAATTGAACCATCATCATTATGCGATCAAAATTTTGATAAAAATTGCGACAGCCTGCCGCCGAACTAGCAGATGTGGAGAATGATACTTGAATGACATTCTGTTTCATTTCATTAACCAGAACCAATTTATGTATACTTTAATTTCCAATCAAAATAAATAAAGATTTCACGCAATTTATCAATAGAGCGTGTCAAAATTGATTTTATTGTTAAAACAATTGTTTTAAAATTTTTTTTTATCATTTTTGAAAGAACAACAACTTTTATTAACAATTTTTTGTCAATTTTTGCATACTCAACAATAAATTATGTAATTTTATTGTTATGTATCCCGAGATTACGCACAATTTGTTTATCATCTATGAATAATTTTGTGATTGCTCTGGAAAATGACTCAAAAGCCATCATTGCATTGAAAGAATGCATTGAACAAAATGAGGAATGACAGTACAAGAACAATAGAAAGTCTTGATGTCAATCAAAAGCAAATTATCGGAACCTAAACTGGCTAAACTAAATGAAGTTGGATCTAGAAATCCGGATGCATACATCTTTGAAAAATTGCCAGTTGATCAGAAAATTATATTTCACATCAGTAGACTTTGAATGTTCATTTTCAATTTATCGGTACATTTTATCCTATAAACGTTAATCGCATACACAATCAGATACTGATAATGAGAATTAAATTTATAATTTCCATCTTTAACAACAAATTTTTGGCGTTTTTTTCTAACAATTTCGCAACAATTTTTGCCCATTTCATTCAACAATTTTTACAGTTACTTATCAAATATGTGCTAGAAATCTCTTTCAACCCCATATCAACCTAATTACAATTCTCTGGTGCCAGAAATCTTTTTCGATGGTTTTGGGTAAATTGTCACTTATTTGAAGTTATAAAAAGAAATAAAAAATACCAGCAATTGTAGCTTATTGTATTCCTCGGTAATCTGCATTTAAAGAATTCAACATTTCACTTGTTTCAAGTACAAATTTGCATTTTAAACATCTCAATTCGAAAAACTACAGAGAAATTGAAATCAATCGGCATATAGACCGTCTTTGTTTTCTGGTAGATGCCTTTTATGAAAAATTTAAAAACGTATCTCATATATGGTATATACTATACTACAATATAAATACCTTTTATTCAAAATAATAAAATAACACAAAAAATCATCCAAGTGTGAGTCAGACTGGGACACGGAGGGTTCCGTACCATCGTACAAAATTTTTTCCTGCAAAGATGAATTATGTATTCAAATAACAAGTTTCTTGTATGGGGACCCCTTTAATTTTTTAACTTTATTTTAGTTTTATTATTTGTTGTTATTATGACAATAGAAAAATACACATTCTGTGAAAATTTCAACTGTCTATCGATTACGGTTCATGAAATACAGCCGGAGTCGGACAGACGGACGGACGGACTGACAGCAGAAGCTTAGTAATAGGGTGCCGTTAGCTTCCTTTGGGTACGGAACCTTAATAAAAATGAGAATAATAGAAAAATTATGATTAAGGATATAGACATGCAGCAACTTTGCGCTTTTTACAGTCTAATCTTAAAGCGTCATAGGCACGGTGCTGCGTGCAGTTTCAAACATAATAAAGTGCCATCATAGTGTTAGTGAAATTTGAATGAGTGTGACTCACATACGATGATTGGCGGAATACCCAAATTGTTTTGAAATTTCGTCCATCGTGAGTGTTCTCGGTTTTCTCTTTGAGTCTCTTACTTGTATGTATGACAGAGACAAACATAGGCATGTGCTCACATTTTCGAAGTACTTGAACTGAGCAGACGTGAGCGTTAGTAGGAAATATTTTCAAAGTGCCGACGGCTAGTGTGAGATATTTGTGAATTGGCGTCGGCACTTTGAACAATTGAAACTGCACGCACGACGTACATTCAATCACTTCAACTCACACATAGATAAATGCTTGAAACAGCACGCATCACCGTGTCTATGGCGCTTAACTGCAATTGAAATTAATGTAACACAATAGTATTCATGGGTTCTGCTATGTTGCAGCTCTGTTAAGTTCAATGTTAACAGCTTTTAACTCACTCACATGTTAACTAGGTTTCGAATTGAAATTGCAAATTGAAGAAATTCAACATGAAAAAAAAAACAATTAAATAAACAAACAACAACAACATAAGTAGAATAAAATATTTTAACAATTTTTTCTTTGTTTTTTTTTTTTTAAATATTATTATTATTATAATTATGATCTATATATAGTAATATTAATATGTAGGTAGTATATTTTTTTTGTGGAATTGGAAAATTTTCATTTTTTTTTTTGTATTTCATTAGAAAAATTTGTAATTGTTTATTTTTGTTTTTATTTTTGATAGAAAACCTTGCTGAGTTCAAAGCGCAGTTCATTGTGGTAAGTGACCAAAAGAAATAGAGAAATAGAGTGAAAGAGAAAGAGAATAGCTAAAGAGATTGAAAGACACACAAAGAGAAAGCGAGCGAGTTTGAGAGAGTTAATTGTTCTTATAGGATATTACTAGAGAAAAAACAAGGAAAGAGAACTTTTGAGTGTTTGAGTTATGTTAAGTTGAGTCAAGAGAGGAGCAGCAAAAGAGCATGAGAAAAATGGTACAGTGGCAGGAGAACAGAGTACAGTAAGAGTAAGTGAAAGTGATTCTATGTGTATGGTAAAGATGTGAAGATTAAGTTAAGATTTTATGAAATGCAGGACTTCAGGAATTTATTGGAAATTCAAAAAAGAAAAGAAAAAATAGATCGAGATATTGTAAGAAAGTAAAGTATTGTAGGTATATGATTAAGTGTGAATATAATATGGAGCCTAGGTTATATTATATATTATAGATGAGAGAGAGAGAGAGAGAGAGAGAGAGAGACAGAACGCTTAAAAATTTAGGCGACACAAGTCAGAGGGGAATATTTTAAGAAGAGATGACAGCTCTATAGCATATATATATATATATATAAATATATCATAATATTAATAATTCCGTTATTCATTAAATTATAAATATTTTTTAAATTTTTTTTTTATATTTTATTAATTTTATACCCTTCACACAGAATATACCATATAGAATTGTATCATATTTCTTGATTCTAATTTGTAAGCCTGAAAAGACAAGACAATCAGTCATCTAGTATTGTTTATATGTAGTATGCAATCATTTGTTTCAATGTAGTCGTATGAAATTCGCATCAATCAGTCCCCATCGCAAGCTAGTAGTTTTAATTTTTAGGGAACAAATAAAAATTATAAATTGTATGTAATAATGTTTGGATTATCATGAAATTTTAACATATATCGATCGTCGTATGAATCGTAATCTGGAAAAGGCATGATGATTTCAAGAAAAAATAGCAGAACATTTGGGATGAAAATCAAGAAAGGTCCGATACCACGTAAAAGGAGATAAGATGCGATTAGTACGATATTTTGCTGGCATTGACCATCATTACATTGTTCTGACAAACTCTGTAATATGATTTTGATGATGTTGAACCACCATCTGCCTTATGTTCTAAGTGAAGCATCGCATTTGGGATGACAGCAGAATTTGCTTAAAATTTAGCTTCCTGATGGTGCACGTTTTTTTAGGTCATATATTTAAATGATTCACAGAAATTTTTTGAAATTTTATTGGAAACCAGAAGCCCTACATATCCGATCCTTATATATATTTTATTTATTTATTTATTAGAACTAGATTATAATTACAAATTATAACCTAGTTATTTTTAATATGAGCAACAGAGGCCTTCAGGGGAGAGTTAAGAATGATAGGGGGAAGAATTAGAAAAGTGCAGGACCAGACTTGAACGGGAATCGAACCCGTGACTCTGGGATGTCAGCTGGAAACATATCGAAATATTTTGACAGTTTTTGTTTTATAGAATTAGAATACGAGTATACCTTCTTTAAGGCACTCTTTCCGAGATTTGAATGCACACACCCTGCATAATGTTTAGAGCCCTGTGGCACTTAATGAATCCCCCTATTTAATTCATATATGTATAATAAGTAGGTATATGATGCATGATAGCACTGAAGGCGAAACAAATTATTTTGATGATTTTTGTTTTGTAGAATTTGAATGTACTACCTTCTAGTATAAGGGGCCATCCATATAGTATTACTTGACACGTTAAAGGGAGTGGAACGACGAATGGCAACTCTTAGTAGCAGACATCTTGCCAATTGCACTTTGATGATTTGTGTTCTGTGGTTGCCGTATACATTGTGCCAACAGATACCAGACTGAATATTGAACAGGTTAAGAAAAATTATGTAACTTGTACGTAAATCGCGATAGTATTTTTAACAAATAGTAAAATGCGAGGTTGTCTCCGTACTAAAGACAGAGGGATTTTTAACACCACCTGTTTTGATTAAGCAAATGTTAAACGGGTATTTAACCGTAACCGGAAATGATGACTCCAAAGGTAAATTAACTCCACTATTACAGCAGCTATTTTTGGAACTCCTGAAGCATGTTCTGTACGATAGCGACTATTGCCCTAGTGTACCTACTACATAATTACTTGTTTAAACGTTCATGTGGCATCTGTCGTCTATAATTTTGTATCATACAAAACCATCCGATACAAGTAATCGTATCGTAGGAGGCAACAATATGTTTTGCTAATCGCAAAGATTCATCCTCAAAGAATTGCAGGGAAGAAGATGGGATGAAAAAGATGATGACACTACGAATGTTACTAACAACTAGTAACTAACAACCAAAAGGAGAACGAAGTGACTGCGTATGCCATGTGACCACCCAGTGGAGGAAGCTGGGACAGTGTATCACCTTCCTTTACATGAATTATACATTCAATGACATCATTGTAGCGACACATTCTGTACTGACTTGTAAGGATTTCCCGTATTTTATTTTGTGCTTGGATTGATGTCCAGTGAGGAAAGTCCTTAAATGATCAT
The DNA here is from genome assembly GCA_037043315.1 of Amiota communis. Classification (NCBI taxonomy): domain Eukaryota; kingdom Metazoa; phylum Arthropoda; class Insecta; order Diptera; family Drosophilidae; genus Amiota; species Amiota communis. Next base: position 326,569 of record JBAMAV010000145.1, on the reverse strand, counting down.
TGTCTTTCCAAACAGTGATTTTAATGCTCATTAGTAGGTACGTGTAGTGATTGGGCACTTTCAGCAGGACGAATAGCTGATTTTTGATTGGTTCTTGCCAAAAATTTCTAGAAATTTAGAATAACTGTAGGTATATATTAGTCTTTTAAATTGAAATACTGAGATTTTTCTAATGTGATATAATATGGTATATGGATGGATGGATGAAGCAGACTTTTCGAGTTTTGAAGGTCCCCGAATTAATTTTTGTGTATACGAGTATATTATGAAAAAAAAAATACTACTCAATTGTTGTCTTTGGCTCTGCTGATTCGGAGGCACAGAAGGCACAATTGTTTAATTAGTGATTGAGTTACTTGAACTTGAACTTGTGATTGTGATTTGTGTGAAGGGTATTTAAAGTTTCGGTGGCACCGAAGTTATTTACTCTAATTCTTCTCTTCTCTTCTTCTTCTTTCTTTTCATTATTAATTAATTAATTAATTATCTCTTCAAATATCTCAATAAGTAGGTATATGTATAACTTTTACTGTTTCTTTTTAAATTGATTTGGTGATCTCTTTTATTTTTTGTGTGTGGGGTTTTTGTTTAAATATTTTTGTTGCAAATTTTTGTAATAAATTTTATTGATTTTTTTTTTTTTTTTGTATTTAATAAACAAGTTATGCGCGTTTTTTATGTATCTATATATAGCATATAAAGATATATGTATATAAATTTATACATGTAGTATGTTGTACTTATGTATGTATATGAAATATGTTTGTGTGTGTTTGAGTGTGTTTGAATATGTTTTTTTTTTTTTTTTATTTATTGTTTAATTATTGAGGTCTTAACAATTGGAATTAACTTTTCTTATCTTGATTTAATTGTTATTTTTTTTTTTTATATATATATGTATATTGTATAGATAATTATTGTTTTTAATTTATTTTATTTTGCTGCTGCTGTTGTTGCTATTTAAGTATGTTATGCAGGAAAAAGAATTTCGCTTTTAATATGGTTTTTTTTTTTTTTTTTAATAATTTATTTATTTAGTTTTTTTTTTTATTTATTTTTAAATATATTTTCTTTATTTTTTCTCTCTTCTTTTTTGAATTTTTAAATTTATTGAATTTAATTTCTTATTTTGTTAATGATTTAATTTAATTGAATTGAATTTTCTTAATTTTTATTTCAACGGTAATTTGGGCAAAAAATGTTATACACTCATGGTCAAAACAATAAATAAAACAATCTTACAATATATTGCAGTGATTGAAAACTAATCATTACACCCTCGCAAATATTAAGTAATAGTATTTCATTGAAAATTTATTATAAAATCGGTTTTCATTTTTAAACTTCTTTTTTTTTTCTAAAAAAAAACTGATTTCTTAGCGGATGGGATGCGAATATAAAGCCTCTCCTATTTAATCGATAACAAAAGAGACCTAGGCCTAGGAGAGCCGACAAATCTATTAGTTGTCATGACACATAACAGAAGCACAGAAGCCTCGGTTAGAAAGCCCAACAACGAACAGTGCAAAAAAAATGCTTTCAAAAGATGATGTGTGCCTTCTCATTTATTGAAAGATAAAAATTAATAAAATTTCAATGGAAATCAAAATGTTATGTAAATATATTAAGATGAGATGAGGCTTTATGAAAGAAGGGTAGAAGGAAAAGAGGCAAATATGAGACAGTTCACTCAATTAAAATCATAGTACAGAACATATTAGAACAAAACTAGAAAATCGACTTCAAGTCGCGCATTATCAAGGATAACCCAAAAACTGCTAATCAAATCTTTATAAAGGACCACATGACAAGCACCAGCTTTCCAATAAAAGAAGTATCATCAAAATCGGTGGACCTGGAAAAAAATTCTGAGGTAACATACATAAAAAAAGAAGAAAAAAAATACAGTCGAATTGATTACCTCCTCTTTGATTTGAAGTCGGTTAAAATTCATCACCAGAAATACCATAAAAATTAAAGATTTCTATATAGTATTGTCCGACAAAAAAACACTATGTGTGCACCTTTTGTTTTCGTTTGACAACAGGATTATGGCATTACGGGCTGGTAAAAATTTCTTGAGATGTTTTTTTTTTTTTAAATAAACGAAGAAAGCTTTACCAATGGTAATAGCTAAATGGAAATACGAATGTGTCTTGTGTTAGAAACTATTTCAACTTTCTTTGTCCCATCAAATTTCCCATATGTCATAACTTCTTGTTTTTCTTTGATATTTTCTTATTTAGGACGTTTCCCAAAATAAAGTTTGAAGCATTTTTTATGCTGCAATTCAGCAAAACATCCCAATATAGCATTGCAAAATATGATGTTTTGAAATGCCTTCATGCAGACCTCTAGTGTACCCACTCACAGATACGAGATTCAGCTCATCTTGCGCAATAAAGTCCTATTGTACAAGGCAATGATTAAACCAATATGGACAGATAAGGCATCCAATTATGGGGTACAGCAACTCAATCATACAACACTTTCAACCGAATCTTCTGAGGAGAATAGTGAGTGCTCGGTTCTTTGTAAGAAATTCGGTGCTGCACCTTCGGGTGCAAATGATCAAAGAGTTATATATGAGTAGACTTGGCTTGGGTCTGCTTGACAACATCCTTCAAACCAGAAGGCTACAAAGAGAGCATCCACTTGACCACCCCTTTCCTTTTTCCGTTCAACTAAACGCTGTATGCTGATGTCTGAAGCTTGAGACTGTCACTTATGTTTATATCTTTGCTCACGTCATGTAAACTCACGTTCTTTTTCTTTTCCTATATATAAAAAGATTTATTGATTGGCCATATGTGGACATTTAAGTAGTAAATAAACAAATAATAATAAAAAAAAGGTCTGCATAATACAAATGCCTGATTTGAATGCATTCATGCAGACTTCTTCTTCATCATATGTAGTATGCTAATTGAAAACTTAACTTTCAAATGAGACTTAGTATTGTAAATCACATAAATATTGGTGAGGGTGGATAAATTAGTTGTCAATCAATGTTCAGTTGTTGTTGTTGTTGTTGTTCTATTTTCTGTTTGTTAATATTATTATTATTATTAATTATTTATTTATTTAATCTGTGCAAATCAGTTAAAAATTATTGTGTGGTTTTTTGTTTTCAAATTTATTTTGAATTTTTGATTTAATTTTTTCCAGGTTATGCAAGTGTCCATGTGTGCCTATGTATGTGTGTGTGTGTGTGATGTGTACTGCATGTTCTTCTTTTTCGCTCTTCATCTTTGCATTTAATAATTAATTTTAAATAAATAAATAAATAAATACGAAAATGCAGAACGAAAAACAAATATTTTGATGTATAAATCTTGTATATAATATATTTTTTTTATTCATTTAATAAATTTTATATTTTATAATTTTATTCATTTTTTAATATATTTTTTTTTTTTGTTTGTATTATTTATTATATATATGTATGTATATATATATAAATTTGTTTGTTTAAAGTACATGAAAAATTGCTATAAGTTTGCTTTTTGTATCTTCATTATCCATCTTAATCATCTTCAATTTTTTATAATTTTTATTTTTTTATTTATTAAAATTATTGATTAATTTATTTAAGTTTTCTTTCTTGCATTTCTTCTTCTGCCATAACTACTTCTTGCCAAATGTTCCATTAAAAAAGAAACACACACACAAATTAACATAACATCAAAGGCTCTTAGAAAAATACAATAAAATCATCCTTTCAACTTTCTTTACTTTCTTTTCCTTTGATATTTGTTTTCATTTTAAATTTTAGATTTTTTCCTTCAAACTTTGTTAACATTTTTGTTTTTATAAATTTTATTTTAATTTAATTATAATTTCTTTTCTTTTCTTGAATTAAACTTAATAATAAATTCACATAATTTTTTTTCTGTTTTTTGTTAAGTTTATTTTATTTTTTAATTTAAGTAGTTTTTTAATTTATTTATTTAATTTTTTTGTTTTTTTATTTCTTAATGCCACATAATAATAAATAATAATATTTTTTATTTTTAATATAAATTTTTATTTAAGTTTAATAAATTTTTGTAAATATTTTTTTTTGTTTTGTTTCTTAAATTCTTTTTTTTTGTTTTATTTCGTGTTCATTTCTTCTTTTATTCTTAATTCTTCGAGAAAAAAGAGGAAACAATATTTATTGTATAATTTTAGAATAATTAATTATTTAAGTAATAACAATAATTTTTTATAAATATTCAATTTTATATTTCTTTAATTATTTTTTTCTTTTATATATACTATAAGGTCAATAAACATACATATATATTGGGATTGCAAATAAGTTTCTGCACATCTGGTGGGATCAGCTTGAGTGATCTACAGGGGTGCGTTACCAACAAACAATTGATACAGTTGAGTTGAGCACTGAAGCTCAAACGGCATGACAAAGTGATCTTTTAGCATGATACCGCTTGGTCACATGTTGGAAAAGTCGTCAAAGAAACTATGGAGGCGCTGCAATGGGTACATACATATGTACGTATGTATTTCCGCAGAAGCTCGTCACTTCTTACGAATAAAGTCATAAATTGGGTTGATTTTGGGATTACCTCAAAAGACAAGGAATTTTAACAATGCGGAATCCGTTGCTGCCTGTAACATGGCTATGAGTCGTAGACTTTCAATAAAACGTAATGTACCATTCTTTAACAATACATTCTCTATTTTTGATTCAAAACAGTGACAACTTATTTGCACTCCCAATACACCACTATAAGAGGAAAAAATTAAATAAAAATCTTAGTCGGAAAAATAATTAAAAAATATAATTAATAATAGAAAATTTAAATGATTAAACAAAAAAAATTATGTTAATTTTTATAGATTTTGAAACTCATTTTTTTAATCAATTTATTAGCGTAAATAAATAGAATAATTTTAATTGATATTCATATTGTACAATACTAAAAGGAATCAGAAAGAAAATAAAGAGAAAAAGAAATGGAAAAATATTTATTAGGTACTATATAATTAGAGGGGAGTTCTCAAGCAAAGCATGCACCAGTGCCGAGACCAATATGAATTGAAACCGGAAGAATATATAACAAACAGATGATCTTTAGATTGATGATGAACTGACAGACAGACAGACTGATAGAAACATACATCTACATTTATGGTAAGTTAGATTGGTATGCAGACAGAGAGATAAAGAATTAGATACAATGGGTACTATGTATTATATAACTTAGATTAGAGGAAGAGCGGGATTTATTCACCTCGTCACTGCTAACATGTATGTACCTACATATGTTCGCAATCATTTGCATCTGCTCATGGTCAAATCAAAACGAACATGCACCAAAAAAAAGAGTGGAGGTGAATGAGTCCAATTTTCTAAGAGCTGCTTCCAAAGAATCGAAATCAAATAATATCTCAAACATTGAGAGATACTATATTGATGATGTTAAGACCTCACAGCAGTTTTGTTTCATGACAAAAATTCTTGCACCATATACTTAAGTCATCAGATCATTCCATTCCTTTACTTTTGCTCATTATAAAACTGCTTGCAATAGTAGAATAGATTGCTTCTTGAAGACGACTTCATCAAACAGAACAAGCTCTCGACAAGTTTCAAAAACCAGAGAATAGAGAAAGTGTAGGAAGAAATGGTATTATTATTAAGTTGATTGTTCGATAGATGAGCAGAAGATCATTGCAATGAGAAAAAGCAATGATTTTGATTGAACAATTCAATAGAGGAAATGACATTGATGAGAATGAGGGCAGGCAATTTGTTATTTGATAATTTGTTAGGTAGTACCTACTACTATATACTTTCATTTGAATCTGAAACTGAAACTGATACAGAAACTTTTTATGGCGCATGACTTAGCTAAAGGATTTTTATTTTATTTTATTTAATTAATTTTTTATTACCTTATTTATTTATTTTTTTTTTTGATTTGATTTTTTTGTTAATTTATTTATTTGATTTTTTTGTTCATTTATTTATTTGATTTTCATTCATTTGTTTGTATGTTTGTTTGTTGGTTTTTTTTTATATATTTAGCTAAATAGTATGATTACGACAAAGATGGCACAAGTACAGTATAGTATAAAGACCACATACACAATCACCAGATGAGTAAGTTGTTGTTGTTTTATTTATTTACCATATATTATTTTAATTTTAATTATTATTGTTATAAGTTGTTGTTGTAATTTATTGTTGTTGTTGTTGTTATTTGTTGTGACATGCAACAATTATTTTTAATTTCAATATTGTATGTCGCTTGTTATTTTTTGCTTATCGATTAATTATTTTTTTGTATTTATTTTAATTATTTAAAATTAAAAAAATCCTCAGATTAGAAAAATCCAAAACCAATGAAATGACAATTTTGGAGATTATGTGTTTATCTTATTAATTATGTAATTAATTAATTAATTAATTAATATATTAATTATATCATATCAAAAACAACAGAATCAAAATGAAATGAAATTTTTTCGGTTTTTCCTAAAGATTTAAGATTAAGATCTCAGATTAGAATCCAGAATCCACAAAATATGAATGAAATTTTTGAGAATAGTATATGATAACATTTTATATTTATGTATTTATTTTCTTAACATTATTATATTTTATTTAATTTATTGATTAACGGAAGACAGCAACGCCTGAGAGCAGGAAAAGAAGAGAGAGAGAGAGCGCATCTTGACATTGTTGTTTGTTAGTACCTAATACCACCATATTCAAGTCCATTCATGAAGATTCGAAAAAAAAATCATTGCATACCTTTCATTGGATCGGTTAAAAGAAAATTCTTTACACAACAACATGGCCTAAGTTACAAAGATACGCATGTAACACACTACATAATAGTGATGTAAAGAATAGGATCAATTTATAGACATAGGAATGCGAATACTAGGTATATACTACTTTGACTGGACAAATCGCTTTTCTTCTTTAAAATCTCAGCATACCCACCCAACAACAAATTATATATAATTTTGTTGTTAGATATCTCGAGATTACATAACTACAATTTGTAGAGCGAGCTATTGCTCTTTGTGAGCGAGCGATTTGTTAGTAGATTTCATTCATATTATAGTCTTTGAAATAAGCGTTTTCAATATAAAGAAATATTGAATTGATCTAAAATTAGAAAAGTGTGTTTTTATTTAGTTCTTTGTAGGCTGGAACAGAATGGTTAAGCTGAAGCCCGAAAAAGGAGTGAACAGAATGCGAGGTTCATCCATTATCGCTTTTGTTTTGAATATCAATCAGCTGTGCTTGTCATTTGAGAGACAGACAGAGAGAGAGAGAGAGAGAGAGACAGATGATTTTTTCTGGCTTCAGACTCAGCTTCAGCTTCATCATTCTGTTCCAGCCTTTAAACTCTATACAGTTGATCTTCGATTATCAGTGATGTTCAGGATCCCGGTTCAAAGGGGTCACATAGTATGTGTAAAAATTTAAAAAATTTTATTATTTTCAACAAAAACATGTAAATCTACATATGCTTATAGATACATTCTATTTAAAAAGTTCGTTTTTAAGCTTTTATGCAATATAGTCTGTATTTGTAGTTTGTGTGGCTGTGAAATATCTTGGACAATTGTATTATTATTTAATCAGTTCCATATTCTTTGCAAGAACTTTTTCTTTTGTCCATTTGATGGTGGCATTTTCAAAAAACTATGTTTCGATTGATCAAGTTGATCATTCGTTTGTCGTCTCTTTTGCCTATTATTTCTTATTAATCATATTTTTGTACGCAAAACTATCGTTTGTGAGCATGTTTGCGAGCATTAAGCAAATGTTCAAGCAACGCTTGGGTTTGTAATGCAAAAGGCTCGTTTCTGAGCCCGTTTGCGACAGTTTAGGCGAACGTTCGCTGAATATTCTCTGCTTGGTCCACTGGGAAAAATCAGCTCTGCAGCACCCAACAACAAATTGTGTATAATATCACCATACTATAACAAAAAAGGTATGCAGAATTAGTATGCACTTAGCAAAAAAAAAAGTAAACACAACCAATTGGTTGGCCTTTGTACTCGAACATTTGGTTTGTCTGAGCAATATGACTTTTTATTTGGAAATGCTGGCACAAAACTCTGTTTATTTTAAATGGTGGAATGATTGTTTGCACTTGAAATCGCATTTGTGCAATATTCTAGTACCGTGTATGGACAAAATGGATAATAGAGGTAAAAAATCAACCACTCAGCCCACTTCTAGTTAACAGATGCTCCCCTTACTCCTCCTAGACATATCCGTAGAGACATTAGGACATATGAAAAAGACATAGCCAGGCAATCCTCCCTCCACCTGTTAATGATAGTCAAATGAGACTTCCTCGTAGCACTCGCACCACCTTAGCTCAGTTAAGGTCGGGATGTTATCTTATCCTCCAGTGCTATAGGGAACGTATATTTCTCTCAGATAATTATTGCTATCCTCACAAAATTTTTAACTTTCCTAAAAATCCGGCCTAATTGACTCCAATTGACTTATGGCTTTAACCAATAGAGGTGACTTTACCCCATATATTTTTATACTCTTCACGGGAGTGAATAGTATTATAAGTTTGTCATGAAGTTTGTAACACACAGAAGGAGACATCGTAGACCACATAAAGTATACCTATATATTTGTGATCAGCTCGATGAGACGAGTTGATTAAGCCATGTCCGTCTGTATCAAAACCAGTCCCTCAGTTTTTAAGCTAGAGAACTGAAATTGATTGCACATAGATTTCTTTTTACCATACGTAGTTTATTTGTAGAATCGAATCAGCCGAATTGGTCCACTAGGGAGGGTACCTCCCACACAAACCCCACTTTAAATTAAGGTTTTTATTAGAAAAAGTTTTTTGTTTATTAACGTATCGAACTGAAACTTGGACACTATAAGTTTCTGATCTATATTGATAAGCCATGCCAATTTCATGATCCTAGGATTACCAGGAAGGGTACCTCCCATACAAACCCCCACTTCAATTAAAGATCTTATAGAAAAGGTTTTTTGTTTTTTGACTTATTGAACTGAAATTTGGACACTATAAGTTTCTGTTCCATATCCATCAGCCATGTAAATTTTATGATCCTAGGGTTACCAGCAGGGGTACCTCCCATACAAACTCACATTATATAAATAAGTATAAGTACAATCAAAAATACAATGCCACTCAAACAGTGTTCTTTATTGATACTCAAACTGTAACAGAGAGAATATAGTGATGCTAAGAAAGGAAGGTTGGATACAACCCGGAGGAGCGTGAAGAGTATTTCATCTTTGGCATAGCCAATGATAGCCTTCTTTCTGTTTTTTTTTTTATTAATTTATCTAATTCTTTATTTTCATTTTTATCTTTTTTACCTTCTGCTGCTCACCAATCTCCGTTTCCGTTTACCTTTCCTAATCCCAAACCCCTTGCTGTTACAAAAACAATAGATGCTCCCTGTGATGTACCTACATATATGGGGGTCGGATAATCAAAGTTCAACTGTATTTATTAACTTGATTTTATGGTGTTTATTTTTTTATTTCATTAATTTTTGTTGCAAACTTACAAGCGACAGATTTATTTTTTATTTTATTTTTTTCAGATTTTTTTTTTTAAAATGAAATTTTTAACAATTTGTTTTTCTGTGTGCGTGTTGGGGTATCTATATAAATGAGTGAATGTGTGTGTAAGTGTGTGTGTGTGTGTATATGGTAAAGAGATTCTCAGTCGTTTCAGCTGATTCAGTTGAAAATATAATAAATAGTTTTCATTTATAAACGTACGTCGCCGCCAGGGCTACACAACACAAAAAAGTATGTTTTTCTTATTTTTTTTTTTTTTTTAATTTTTATTTTTTTCTTTTAAAGAAGAAGAATATTTTTTTATTTTATACCATTATTTTATTAATCATTATGTTATGTGTTTTTTTTTTTTTGTCTAAGTAGAATAACTTCTTCATCACTTCTCCATCCTTAAAGTGCAAAAAAAAAAAAAAAAACAAAAAATTAACAACAAAAACAAATGCCAATAGAGGCAACATTTTGTTGTAATTTTATTTAATTTTTTAATATTTTATTTGTTGACTTTTATAAGGGCATATGCCGCGTAATAGAAATTTCTTCTTGTTTTTTCTTTAATTTTTTATTATTATAAATATTTAAGTGTTTATAATAGTATTGTATTTAATGTATATATAATTTTATTCTTTTCAATTTATTTATTCATTTTTTTTTTTTTTTGTTATGTTTTCTTTCCAATTTGTAATTATTTCATATCAAAATTTTTTTTCTTATTTTTAATCGCTACGATTTATTGTTACGATGCAAAAGATTTAAGGAAAACGAAAAAAACAAAAATTAAAACATAATTTTAAGTTTAGATATAAGGAGGCAATGAAGAAAATCACACGCACATATCATTCATCTGGCCGCTATTCTTCCATGTTGAATGTGGAAACGAGGGGGGTAGTTCGTCATTCATTCTGCTGGCAGGCAGGCAACCAAATTACAAAATGTGACAATTTGTGTGGAGCCCATTGTGTTGATAATGATGTTGATGTTGATGCTGCTGCTTCTGCTGCTGCTGGTGGTGGTGGTGGTGATAATGATGATGGCATATTGTTGGTTTTGGGTAGTTAACACACCTTAACTTGTGTTGTTGTTTTCTTATTTAAACCATTAAACTTCTTTTTTTGTTTGTTTTTCTTTCTTTTTCTTTTTAGTTTCTTTCAATTCAATTTATTTTATTATATTTTTGTTTCTTCTTTATAATTTTTAAAATGTTTTTTTTTTTTTGGAATTTTTTAAATTTTGTTTTTTTTTTTTGTGTTTTGTTTATAGTTTTCTTTTTCGACTTAAAATTATCCAGTGATTGCATTCGCATTTGCATTGGCCGCTGCTGCTGCTGCTTGTGACAGCGTTTTTTGTCCTTCCTCAGCCGGTGATGGAGTGGCATCACGTCTCGGTGGCATGCGTTCATTGACAGCATCCAAGCCTTTGGCTTCGGCAAATGAGGTGATCTTATGATTTGGTGAGAAACCAGCCATTGCATTTTTCAATGATTGTTTACCACCCGATAGGGCACCCAATGGCAATGCACCCGTCGGCGTTAGACCCTTCAATTGTAAAACCGATTCAGATTCCTCACGTAATACCGAAAAGACACGTGCCATTTTACCAATTGCTCGTATCTTATTACGTATCACCTCCTTACGTAGCGCTGCCTCATCATCCGATAATGGTTCTTCGCTCTCCTCGGTCATTAGTTCATCATCGGAACAAATATTCAATACATTGACCAACATTTCGGTGACTTTTTCACCAACAAATGGCAATGACCATGTAAAAACATCCATGAAATTGGGAAGCCAATATGGATGTGGTGAACAATTGAATTGTCGTATATTCATTACGTTGTTCTCATACTTGAGCACAGCGGCTTTGTTGTTGTACACATCTAAATAATTTGGTGCCGAAAAGATCGTTATCAATGATGGGAAACCGGTGGTTTGACTCTTACGGTACATCCGATAACCAGCATCCTGTGCCTCGTGCGCACGTATTATCGATAATAAATTATTATTTTGCAGGAAATCGCAACAGGCCGCATAACTATAGAAATACGAACAGCCGCGCACCGAATTGTGCGTATAGAAATCGGAATTTTTCTCATTACCGAAATCCTCTAATGGATCCGACCACAATAAATCACACATTGGACCAAATGCAGGCGGTTCCTTGAAACGGTCCAAGCGACGTATATCCTCCAATTCATGTATTTCGGGTGATAAACCACCATGGACGCACAGGAACTGCTGATTCATCAGAGCCGCCAGCGGCAAACAATCAAATGCATCCATGCATGCATCATAAACACGTTCCGAATATTTAATCTTACATTCTTGTTTAAATGTAAAATACTCTGTTAGATGACGACACTCATGATTGCCACGCAATAAGAATAACGTCGTTGGATATGTGATCTTCAATGACCACAAATATAGAACGCATTCAATGCTAAAATAGCCTCGATCTACATAATCGCCAAGGAAGAGATATTTTGTGGTTGCCGGCGATCCACCAATTTCAAATAACTTCATAAGATCATAAAACTGTCCATGTATATCACCACAAACGGTAACTGGAGCCTCAATATCAATCATTGTCTTCTCTTGACGTAATAAGGCTGCTCCCTCCGATATGATACGCAATGCGGCCGACTCCTCGATGCGACCTTCAAGTATGAAATGTTGTTTAAGTACATCATGTTGTGGTTTCCCAGTGCGGGCATCAAACACATCGGAACATGTTAATTTGCGACTGGGTGGAAATGGTACAGTATCGATGACACGCTCTTTTGTTGATATCGTGCTACGCTGTGTTCTTGTGGGACTTTGTTGTTGTGAATCATTACCACCATTACCACTACCACCGCTACCACCACTACCACCGCTGCCACCACTACCACCACTACCACTACCGCCACCACTACCGCCACCACCACCACCACCACCACTACCACCACCGCTTGTAGATGCAGATGAACTCCCCGTTCCAGTAGACGCTGCAGATATCGCTGCTGATGTACTAGCACCAGCACCTGCTGCTCCTGTTACTTGTGCTCCTCCTGTTGCTGATGTTGATGATTTCTCTTGTGTATTTGTGGTTGTATTGTTCACAGCTCCACTACCACTGGAGGAGGCACCTGATGTCGCTGTTGTCTTTTGATTTGAATTTGTTGATATTTGTTGATTATTATTGCCTGTACCCTGACTCTGTGATGATGGTGAAGACATTTTTGGGTACTTTTATCTCTCGACCACACCGGGCAGAGAAGTAGGAGGAAGTGCGCGGGCGTATCACCTGCACACGCTCACGTATGAACACACACACACACTAGGTTTATTTTTCCTAGTCACAGTCACCTTTACCTTCAACGTCGTCTCGTTCTCGTTCTCCTTCTTCTTGCACTTGTGTCGTTCACTGATTGATTTACACGACCAATAATGATACTCCGATAATGATGATGTTGTCGATGACGATAATATCGGCTACTTCTTGGTTTCCTCCTTATACTCCACTCCAGCAATCTCGAGAGAAATTTCAATTTTAAATTTTCTACTTTTTTGTTAATTTCCTGTTGTTTTTAATATTCTGTCGTAAATCTCCTCATGCACTAAAATTACTTATCCAGTACCCAGTAGTTTAGCAGGATTGCTATGGTGACTTTTAAGTAACGTTTATCTTATCTTTTGCCTGTAAAAATAAAGAAAAAAAGAAATAATTATTACAAAATAAAAGCAAAAGGTATTCTTATTATTATAGTAGGTAAATACAGGTGTAGAAAGGAAGTGTAAAGTATTTTCCATAATCACAAAGTGAAATAGATTAGGTTAGGTTTAGTGAAACAATTATGGTAGGTCTGCAGCCAGCAGCTCTTGAAGTGTGGTCCGCGTACTACGGTGCCATTGCTGGGAATATGCGACACAAAACTTTATATACAGAATTGTTTTCTTTCCTTGATTTCCCTGATGCTACTGGCAAATGCAAAGCTGATTTACACCTTTAGAAAAGATGCTTCATTGTCTCTGGTTCCTGTTGATCCGATCCTCTGATTAAGCCAATATCTCATAAGCAAATCTATTTTATAGGTACAATATTTTAAAGTGAAAACAAAACAAATACGAAGGAAAAACTAAGCAAAATAAGAACTGCACATTTAAATAATCCTAATACTTAATACTTCCTTTTTGCTAACACCCATCAAGTAACTAAACAACCTGTCGTCAGCTCACTGCTGATTCAATCATTCAGTCAATCAACATTCCACTTATGCCACTCTCAACACTTTCATATACATTCTATCTACCCATCCATAAGTCTACTTCATCATCTTCTTCCGATTATAACACTTCCATATCTACTACTAATAAGTCCACCCATAAGTCCACTTCATAGCTGTTCGTACGTCCTCACCTAAACTGTAACTGTGTGTGTGTGTTTACCCACTTGGTTTGCTTTACTTTGTCCGCGTGAAATATCACTGAGCTGCTTGACAATGTGCCTATAATGCACTTGTCCTACTTACTTACCTTTCAATCCAACTATTTGTCATCATCACCCTGCTGCCCCCTGGCTCCGAAATCGGAACAACCAACCGACCAGGTGCTGGCAATTCTTATAATTCCATTCTGAGTGTATACTTCATTCGCCTCCCCCTCCCCCCCTCTCTCTCATCAAATCCACATATATCTATTATATGCGCATTTTATTGTTAGTTATGCCGCCTTAAACTAAACTACCTACTACTATACTACTTAGTTTACTAAACTAAACTATAGTCAACTATAGTTTAGCTATAGTAGGTAAACAAAAGCAACTGCAACAACAACAACAACAACAATCAAACAATGACATTACTAACAACATTTCATTAATTATACATACATACATGCCAACATTTGTCTTTATTTCTGGGTCTGGGTCTGGATCTGGCCTGGGCCCACCTTCTTTTTTATCGCAATTAAATATTTAAACAAATGTATTTACATACCATAGTTGCAATCGCAATTTGCATTAAGCAAACAATAACACAAAAACAACAAAAATAAATGCAGCAGCGCAATAACTAAGGAAAATAATAAAGCACATACCAGTGCAATAGTAAAACGTAAGAAAAATAAATGAATGAATACGGAGTATTTTTACGTGAAGTAAAGCTTCAAAAATGTATAGGAAAATTGTTGTTAAGTTAGTTGGATGGATGAAATATGCATATGCACAATAACTGAATGCGGTATGCAAATGGTATATCGTATACTACTACTTATTGTAACTAGTACAGTGGGTACCAGTTACGTTGATTCTGTGTAAATGATACCCCCAATGTCAAGAGAAAACCAGAAAGAAGGTTATCATTGGCTATGCCAAAGATATAATACTCTTTACGCTCCTCCGGGTTGCATCCAACCGCACACATATCCGATACGGCTTCTTTTTTTAGCATCACTATACCTTTTCTTTGTCACAGTTTGAGTATCAAATGTGAGCATAGTTTGAGGGGTACAATACAGTTTGGTATGTATTTTTTTTAAATTTGGATTTACATATGGTTGATGAATATGAATCAGAAACTTATAATGTCCAAATTTCAGTCCGATAAATCGAAAAACAAAAAAGTTTTTCTAATGAGAACTTTAATTTGAAATTGGGTCTGTATCGGAGGTACCCTTCCTGGTACTCCTAGGATCTTGAAATTGATATGGTTAATGAATATGAATTAGAAACTTATAGTGTCAAAATTTCAGTCTGATAAATCGGTAAACAAAAAAGTTTTTCTAATAAGAAAATTAATTTGAAATTGAATTTGTATGGGAGGTACCCTTCCTGGTACCCCTAGGATCTTAAAATTTACATGGTTGATGAATATGAATCAGAAACTTATAGTGTCCAAATTTCCGTCTGAAAAGTTGAAAAACAAAAAAGTTTTTCTAATAAGAACTTTAATTTGAAATTGGGTTTGTATGGAAGGCGATTCGGCTGATTCCGACAAATGAGCAGCGTATGGTAAAAACAAGCCTTTGTGCACTGAGGGACTAGTTTGCAAACATACAGACGGACATACTTATATGGTTAAATCAACTCGTCTCATCGAGCTGATTAAAAATATATATACTTTATGTGGTCTGCGATGTCCCCTTCAGTGTGTTACAAAATTCATGACTATTCACTCCCGTGAAGAGTATAATAATCGGGATAGGTAGTATCGCTATACTATAGTACTACCGTAATAGTTTTTGCGTAAAAACGTTTCTCTAAGTTTTGGATGCATGCACCGTAAGCCGTTCCTTGAATGAACCAACTAGTACTATACATATCCAACACAATCCTTAAATGCATAAAATGCAGATGCCTGACACAAAGGCACTCATCGATATGCTTATGACTTAAATCAAACATTCATTCAGTTATATAGACAATGTGTTTCACAACAAAGGCTCTTGAGTGGTAACTAAGGACACTTATTATACATTTTATTTTAATTTTAGTCGGTTTATGTGCATTCCTCTATATTCAGTATATATATTACTTGACGCTACGACTTTTGTATCTTGAGATATATTAAAAGTATTGGCGACACCAACAACGTTTCAATTTAGATTTGGACATGAATACATCAACTTTATTCCCAACATAAGCCAATTTTACAAAGCAATGGAAATAATTGCAGGTAGAGGTGTTTACATGGCATCTACTTATACTCATGTTTGTAATTACCAGAAGCTTGATGACATACTATTGTGATTGATAGGTTTGGGTATAAGGCATTTAGTTGATCTCATTGGGTGCTTGACAAAAACAGCGAGTTGCTTCTGTGGAAAAGAAAAGAAAATTTTCCTGTGAAAACGGGTCCACCTTCTTAAAAGCACATTGTTTTTATAGTAGGTATTTATGTTGTTTGCATTTCTATCATGTAACGATATTCAGCAAATTTGATTGTACATTGTTATTATGTTTGTTTTATTTTCGGGTGTGCTAGCTTTTCAGCTTGGAGATGTTTTTTTTACTGTTTCTTGTGATCTCCTCACGGAACGTGGGTGACGTACTAAGGTGCTCCAACAAGTCTACACAGTAGTTTTGACTGAAACCTTTGAACAATCTCAATGTTTGAGTGGGAGGTAGTGCCCCAGAGCTGTATTCCATAAGTCCATACCGGTTCGAGTTTGGACTTATATAGTAACAGCTTGTTTCTCAGGCTTAACTGTGAGCTTGATCTTAAGAGCCATGTAATTTTTAAGAGTTTTAGGTCAAGCTGTTTCCTTTTTAATTTTATGTGCGGCTGCCAAATTAGCCTTCCATCGAGATTTATAATCCAATGTGTAGCTCTTGCGATTCATGGTGGACGTTACATGAATGGATTTCTCTGTGTTCCAACTTTTGAGCCACGATTCTATAGTATTTATCTGGTAAAAAAAGAGGTATCATCTACATATGTTGCAACCAAAATTCTTTCATCACTTGAAATAGGTAGGTCAGTAGTGACATATAAATGATAATATCTTAAGAATTGTAACGTTACATTAGAGCAGTGCGCATGACAAAATTCTCTGTCACGATCACGCACATTCACGATATAATATTTTCTTTAATGTTGTCCCGCAGCTAAAGAAGAAAACATTCGAAAATCAGCCAAAAAGTAGGCAACAGAATTAAAAATATGAATATCTTTTGATTTAGTAGGTCGAAGCTACAATACACTAGTCAAAACCGCATTCAGATAGGTTAAGCCGTTTCTGAGATTAGCGTGCACATACACGAAAAGGCTTACGATTATATATACATATATATAGATTGATATCGATTAAGTATTTGTGAGTGACACCGACATGGATACCGCTATGCTGCACAAATATCAGAAATGAGTTTAATATTTAGTCAGTTATCTGTTATACGAAACAGGTAACTGTCAAAATCATTGCAAATTTTAATTAACAGAGTGAACATTTGCGCGGGCAAAACAAAATTTATTGATGATAAGGTGATGTCTGTTCTGCGCACTGAATTGATTTATGTTACATTAAATCGTTCCTGATTTATGTTAATTGAATATTGATTATTTTATTGGATTTTTGACATCCGTCTGTCGCGGAAAAATTCAGTCAAAAAATAAATTTGATGTATATATCGTGACATTGGGCGGACGTCTCCGGTGTTTTGACAAATTTATTGGAACCGCATACGGGAAATTTTAATGTCCAAGCTTATATGTTAACTATTGTATATCAATTATAAATGTTACGAACGCTCCAATATTTCAATATACAATATTATTCTCACTTTATCTCAAGACTAATGCTTTATAGTACAAACATCTATTCATTCATTCATATTAATTAAGAAATGCAAAAGTTTTATGTCTAGGAAAACTCATAAATTCTCATTTTGCTATCATACTAGGTTTATGGTATATACGAGTATCTGACATATTAAACAACCGCTTTAAGTCCACTAAATGCGATAAGTTTTTATTAATCATACCTACTACTACAATACATATCTTCTGTAAGTTCTCTTAGTTTTCTTCCATTGACTGGACTGGAATTACGAGATTTGTATGATCAAATTTGTTACCATTGATTTAACATAGATTCCATTTACTACGAGTATATTCATAATAATCCATCTCTCTACCATAAGTAAGTACTATGAGTACTACTTGTACTTAGAAAATTGTAATTCAAGTTTCATAAGCGTTCTATTGTTGATAACCAACAATTGCCAAAATGTTCTCTTCAATGATATGATTTTGATTGATTTCAAGCTATGCTATTGTAAATATATTCATTGAAATTTAACAAAAGTTAATTTTGGATCAATAAAACTGTTAACTACTGTACTAAGTACCTACAAATGAAGGCGTAGGTATTTATTTTGCTCTAGAACTCGTCAATTATTTACACACTCAATTTCTACGTTTAGCTTATACTATATAAAGTTTATACACCGTTTACACAAATATTGTGAATAATGGGCACAATTATTTTGTTGGGGACTTTTGCAATACTATTGTAGTATTCGTATGTCGGAGACCCTACTTTTTTATGTACTCGTACATATGAAAATGGCCTGTATGCTTGATTGATTCTCCTATTATTGGATATACATAGGTATTCATTTAATTTCATAGCCATTATCTATTGGATGCCATTGAAATAGATCAGATTGAACTCTTCTATTCTACTTATCTACTTCTAAATTCTTTGTTGACAGAATATATGTACCTACCTATGTTCATTACTTGACTTGCCAAACCTTATTATGTGGACTTTTTCTAATAAGAAATGTTGGAAGATTGAGTGTTTGTGTTTAAAACTTATCATTTTGTTTAACTTTCTACTTATTACTAAGTATAATAATTGACAAAAGGTATGAAAATTTCGGTGAAGCCGAAATTAATGTTCTATAGTCCTTGTTAATGTCTTGTGGGTGAGTGTTGGGTTGTCATTTGGTCACTTTGTCACTTACATAGTGAGTGTGTACTTACTTATATTGAGTGTTGAAAATCACCTTTATAATAATCACTAGAAAATTGACACTCATACAAGGGCAAGTCACTTTGACTTACCAACCACCACCACCACCACCACCACCACCACCACCACCACTCACCCAACCCAGGATTGGTGTTGATGTTGATGTTGGTGGTACCCAGTAGCAACACCCAATAGCTAACCTCTGCAATACCAAGACCAACCAACATTGCGGAGCGACGTGACTATAACGATAACGACAACGAGGAGTATGCTCACGTTCACATTCACGTTAACGTCAATGTCAATTATGCAAATGCTACTGGTACTGTTACTGCTAACTGCCTTTAATTGTAGGAAAATAAAAAACGAAAAATAGGAAAAACCATCAATAGCAGTGCTAGTTGTGTTCTCTGGTCTTTCTCCCCTTATCTAGGGAATCCTAAGGATCCTTCTCCTTCTCCTACCCATAACCAATAACAATTCAGTTCACTTCAGAGCAATTAACTTAGTTTGAGTTGCAATAACTGAGTTCAATGAATTTTAATTTGCATAATTTCCTTTTACTATTATATTTTCTTCTTATTGTCCTGTCCTGTGCTTTTTTGCCTTCCTTCTGCTTCTTTAAATTGTTTTCTTTATTGTTAATTAGCATAAAGTGTAAAAGTCATTAGACAAGTTGATGATGATGATGATGACGACGATGATGTAGATGGTCTTAAGTAGTTTTCGCTGTCGACAAAGTCAAATCAAAGTGGAAAAGTGTAAGTACATACATATATGTATTTATATAATTATTTATACATATATATATATGTCTGTATATATTTTTATGGGTGGGTGACAGACAGACAGACTGACTCACTGACTTTCTTTTTTGTCTTTCTTGCTAGAATAAAATGACAAAATGAATGCAAACGAATGAACAAAAAACAACACACAAAAAGAAAATCAAACAAAATTTAATTTATGCAAGACACAAGAAATTTGAGCTTTTCCATGCATTAAAAAAGAAAATTATTTTGAGAAATTATTTGCTTTAATTTTTGTTGTTGTTTGTTTCTTTAATGCGTGTGTACACATTGTACATTGTACATACTTAGTAATGTACGCACACACACACATATGTATGTATGTATTTCTGTACAATGTATTTCACAGATGTGTGGGTGTCGCAATAATCTGAAGTAAAAATCTAATAAAATAAAAAAAAAGAAACAGCAAAATGAAATTCACTGACTTTCGTCACATCAAAGATTTAATACCCTTCCCGAAAAAAGTCAATTTTATACCTATTATATAGTAAATTATTATTAGGTTACTTTGGCTTATACATATACCTACTATAATATTCTTCTTTTGATTTCTAGTCTTCATTCTGCATCATATGATATTCTTCTTAACTCCAAAAATATAGTATGAGAGACAATACATAGGTACTGATAATAGAAACATTTCTGACACAACTTCTATTCAAAATAACAAAATTTTAACAAAACAGAAAACCGACCTCAAGTAGCGCTAAAGAATTGTGCATTAATAAGGAGACACCTCAAAAACTACTAGTCAGATCTTGATTAAATTTATATGTGTACCACAAGACAAGCACCAGCTTTGAAATAAAAAAAAAATCATCAAAATTGGTTCACCTAGAAAAATGTTCTGAGGTAACAAACAGTCGAATTGATAACCTTCTCCTTATCTTGAAGTCCGTGAAAAAAATCTCTGCCTAATCATAAAATACCCTTTGTAATATAAAATATTAAACAACTTCTAGTCATTCCAATATGTTTTGATAACCCATCAACAACTTCTCAATAGATCAGTCCATCCACCATGCCTATCTGCAGAGTCGACCTTACCGAGGACCATATTCTGAATTCCTAACAACACTTGGGGAGCATAATGGCCTCCCTCTATTAAATAGCCGTTCGAAGTTACTCATTTAAATTAGTAGGTATGTATTAAGTTTAGTTTTATAAAATCTTAAAAAATAAAGTCTTTATATTTTTCTTAACTCCAGAAAAAATCTTGAAAATTTCCATATGAATAAATGATTGCTATAGTTTTTTGATCAATATTATTAATATAGTAGGTATGTCTTTTGGTACATAAAATAGAAGATGCTGCATAAAATTTCATCTTGACACCTATTCAAATATTGTGAAGAGAAAAATAATGCATTTCAAATGCCCTACAATGAAGACTACTCTGATGATTCAACAGATCCAACAACTTCGATTGTATTGTATATAAATTTACATCTGAGGTCTGTTATACGAGTACTACATGTTTGATTTATAATGCCTTAATTTGAGGTCCATACAGAGAAATAAACTGAGCCAGCGAATAAGTAGGTACATAAAATTTTAAATTAAATAGTCTGCGAATATTCTATTCCAATACCCATTAATATAACCGGGGTTGTTAGCTATTATAGGTTTGGTATTACAAATTTTACTATATGATTTAAAGAAAAATATTATCCTATACAATTTTTAAGTATAATAATCGGAAATAGTATTTATATCAATGTGAATGGATATGCAAAGTTTTAATATTTAAGGGCTCACAGTAGAAAGAATTTATGCTTGTTTAATTTCGACTAGGGGAATGGCAGGAGCTAGTCCCATTGCCGTTTCAGATTCTGATATTCATGAGGATTTTGAAGATATTCTCTAGATAAGTATGAATCTGCAATTTCAGTTGGTTCTAGGAACCATTGATTGATTTAATTTTGATCCGGAATTGACATGCAGCATATACCTACTTAAACTAGTTCTTCTATGAGTGACAACTCCTGATGGTTGTACCAAAACCGAATTTGTGTATGGATCCGATTATCTGATTCTTTATTCATTCTCACCACATTGAGTCAGATCCTCTCTCTGTCCTTTTTTCTGGTGAAGCACATAAAAAATAAAGTAATTTTATTTGAATAAAAAAAAAGAATATATGTACCTACTCTTAGGAGTATATTATAAAAAAAATTTCCAGGTAATAAAATGAGACTTTAATGCGCGTGTAGAAATTAAAAACACATAATCGTGTTTACACAGAAAAAATTATAATAAAATAATTGAAAATAAAAAACAAAAATAAATTGAAAAATGTGCTAAATTTTTTGTTGCTTAAAACTTGTTTAATTATGAATTTCTATGCACAAACACAAATCCCAGGCACGTTGTACCATATACGATATACACATATACTTACATAGTAGGTACATATATTGATAATGATGATGATGAATATTTATATGAAAGATCCGAGCAAGCGAACAAGAATCAGAATGAGAAATAAACGAAACACAGACCACTTATTTTAATGTTACTTAAAAATAATATTAGAAAAAAAAACAACAAAACAAAAGAATAATTGAAAATAAACTTCGATGCAGTAGCACCGAAAATCATATACCTTTCATGCAACACACATAATCGTATTCGAATTGTTCCGATTTTAAGAAATATGTATTGGTTATGTACTCATATTGTCTTTACTAGGTACTACTTACTTCCCTAATGTTGTTATAAGTTTCTGTAAAGTTTAACCATCAACCAAGCTAAGGAAATGAAGATGTTCTTTGAATAGGAATTCAAATTTTGACAGTAGTCTGTATATGACTTACTGAAAAATGTTTTTTTCTATTACTTAAGAAGTTTAGTGTGATACAATAGTTTGCAAATACAGAACTCGTTTTTCCTGCCTTTGTTTTATAGGGAAGCTGCTATATAATAAATTATAATGGTCAGATTACTTCAATATTTAAATAATAAGAGGTGTTATTTTGAATAGCCCGCTATTTCGGTAGATGTCACTTTTGAAGCTGTCATTTGACAAGTAGAAACTACGCCATTAATAAAAATGGAATGATACACGCTTCAACAACGCATTGAAATTATTGAAATTCACTATAAAAATGGTGAAAATTTGGCAGAGATGGTTCGTAAAACTAAAACATTTTTGGGTCGTCGTGAAGCACCTTGTCGGATAGCAATACAGAAATTGGTGGAAAAATTCGAGCTGATGGGACAAGTTAGTGATGTGAAGAATAAAACCCGTGCACGTCGCTTAAGAACAACCGAGAATATTGCTGTGTTAAAGAAAACCCAGGTTTATCCATTCCTCATCGTTCTTTGGAATTGGGCATTCCTCAAACGTCATTACACCGTATATTGCATAAAGACTTGGGTCTTAAGGCTTATAAAGTTCAGTTAACACAAGAACTCAAGCCAGCCGATCATCAACAACGTCGTGTCTTTGCTGATTGGGTCCTTGAAATGCATAGAAATGATCCGGAATTCCATCGAAAAATCATCTTGACTGATGAGGGCCATTTCCACCTCGGTGGCTACATGAACAAGCAAAATTGTCGCATCTGGCGCTCAGTAAAATCCAAGAGTTATTGTTGAAAAGCCTCTCAATCCTAAACATGTGACTGTTTGGTGCGGTTTATGGTCCGGCAGGGTCATTGGACCTTACTTTTTCGAAAATGAGGCTGGATCAACAGTTACGGTAAATGGATTGCTCTATCGAGAGATGATTAATGATTTTTTATGGCCCGAATTGGATGGTATTGATCTGGACAACGTTTGCTTTCAACAAGACGGCGCTACGTGCCACACAAGCAACGAAACCATTGATCTTTTACGGGAAGTTTCTGGACCGTGTTATCTCTCGAAGAGGTGATCACAATTGACCACCGAGATCTTGTGATTTAACACCTTGCGACTTCTTCCTTTGGAGCCACGCAAAAGATAAGGTCTACGCCAACAGCCCAGCGTTGATTCAAGACCTCAAAGATGGAATTCGTGAGGCTATCGAGAACAAAGGGCAGCCACTTTGCAAATTGGTAATGGAAAATTTCATGAAAAGGATATGGTGCTGTAAGCGTGGTCGTGGTGGCCATTTGGCTGATGTTGTTTTCATACCTTCCTCTTTATAATGAAATAAACATCCGATCATTTATCTCAAAAAATGCCATTTTTCTTTGAATATCAAAATAACACCTCTTTTTGGAAACCCCTGTATTTTACAATATAATATCATTTTATACTATTGTATATTAAGAAAAATCAAAGGTTTTCCATCATTTGTAGGTATATATAATATTTTAGTCTAATCTGTTTTTTAACCGACTTCAAAAAAAGTAGGACTGGTTTTTTTTTTTATATGTGTTACCTCAGAACTTTTTTCTAGGTGAACCGATTTTGGTGCTTGTCATGTGGTCCCATATAAATTTGATCAATACCTTGACCAGGAGTTAGTTATCTGTTTGTTACCTCAGACCTTTTTACAAGGAGAATCGATTTTGATAATTCTTTTTTATTTGAGAGCTGGTGCTTGCCATGTAGTCCCATATAAATTTGTTCAAGTTTTGACTAGTAGCTTTTGAGTTATCCTTAATAAAGCGCGTTTTATTTGTGCTACTTGAAGTCATTGATCAGTTCAATATTTGGTGTGCAAGACAGTCACTGATCCGATCCAATCCGATCCCTTCAATATTTGAATATGTTGAATATCAAATTAATTGTCAGCATAGAATACTATTAGAATTTGATTTATGAAAAGTTCAAAATTAGCAATAAGAAAACACACAAATAATATGCTCAAATCTTTTCATTTTTATTTTTAATCAATACTACAAATATTATTAATCAACAATTGGCAATTGGAAAGAAGCCACCTCTACAACCGATAGCTTGAAGCCTGAGAGACGAATTTGAATATAGTAGGTACTAGCTATAACAAAAAGTATAAATAAATTAAGTTGACTCCTTTATTCAGCTTGTACATTTCCATAAATTCAATTCGATTTGATGCACAGTTCCCTATATTACAATTATCATGATAAAGCAGTGTTGATTTAGTCATCAATCAATTAATTAATTTGATTAAATTAATTACGATTGAATTAAAGGGCCAAATATAGTACGCGTCACACGTGCGATTATATCTGTTATGTGAGAGCGATTCGTGATTTTACAGTGTGAAGTAGGTAAATTTAAAAGTTTTGATTTTCGTCATATTGCTTCTTCTTACTCGATGTCTTCACTTTTTCAGACGTAATGCAAATGATTAAGCAGCATTTTGTAATTAAATTTAATTATTGCATTTATCAATAAAAATTTGAAAAATCGCATTGAGAAAATATTAAAAATTGATTATTAAATTATATAGTAGGTATATTTCACTATTACTGCAAGCACTATTGCCGCTGGTAATGACCATAAATACATAAGTTTTATGGTCTCCGACGCCGCATAATCGCTATGTGCACACCGATTTGTTCACATGTATGACACGTAGGTATATTTGGCCCTTAATCATAATTAATCATGATGTAGGTATATAATTATGACTAAATCAATAATCGAAGTTCTTGATTATGATTATCAATCATTTATTGAATAATTTGATGATTTTTGATTTTTTCAAATCACTGGTAAGTAAATAAGTTTAAATAAAAGTTAATCAACAATTTTAATTAATGATCAATTAATCAAAAATCATTAATCAGATTAACTTTTGGCCAACACTGTGATAAAGTGATTGTACCCATTCAAAATACATAGGTACTGTGTAATTACCAGCATGAGTACCTATGTGTGTGAATGTTATAATACAATATTTTATATGCAAATGAAGAATCATTTTGAAAAACAAGTAAAAATGTGAATATTCTGAAATACAAAACTACAAACTACAACAACAACTTAACATACCTGTATCATATTATTTGTCTAGAATAATAATAATAATGAAAAAAAAATATAAGTCAACAATAACGTAACACATGTGTAATACACAGAAATCTAGTACCAGAACCAGACCCCGGTAGCACAACATATTGGTTCAAGGTTCAGCATTTTTTCAAGTTTTCAATTTCAATTATGATATTTTTTGTTTTGTTTTGTAAAGTTGTAGATGTTTTTGTTTGAATGGATTTCAATGGATTTTGAATAGATCATTTTTAGATTTACAAAATTTTTTGATTACATTACAAATACATACATACATATGTACATACATGTATGTAAATGCAAACAAAACAGATCTATAAATAGATTTTTGGGGAAATAAGTAGAAAGATATATTGAAATAAATAACAACAGTAAGCGTTTGTTTAAAATTTTGGACCTTTACTACAAAACAATACATTAGTAGGTATAATGATAGAATCTAAAAATTTAAGGCTAAAGATCAATGGTTTTAAATAACAACAACAGCTGAGAAGTGGAGGGAGTGAGTGACATTCTTACAATTGTACAATAAATATTTCATGTGTTATATTCTTATAGATTTATCAATTTCAAATTGATCTATGCAAATTGAGGATCGCCGATTACTAGCAAAGGTAGCCGCCGCTTTCATTCATATAAACCATTGAAAAAAAAAATAAAAAAAGGTTGTACTGAGAAAAAACTTGCATCAAACATAAGCATTTTGGGAAAGACTGAACAAATAACTCACATATAAAGTTGTATTTTTTCCAAGCATATTCATAGGTACTACTCAGTATGATCCTGGTGTTTTGACATTCAATCTTTCATTAAAAACCCATCAGTTCTTCTAACCTGGCTAAACTGAAGTACAGATGATTGGAAACACATCATTTGGTCTTATAAATAGTATACATATGTAGGTATATATTTAACTAATTTGAATCAGTCAAGAAGTAATATGTCTGGAAGCGTCCATGGTAGAATGTTGTGAGGATACCTTACCTGCCAAAGAGTTGTTCCTCATTTACGGGAATATAGGATCTCATCTAAAAAAAAAAAAACACATTTTTTAAACGCCTTTAACACCATTCTGAATCCCTTGAAGAGATGACCCATAGCATACTGTGCTTAAAATCCTTAGTTAGCTGTCAGAGTCACCATTTCTGTTGAAGGTGTGGCTAGCCCAAGGCTCAGTCCTCAATTCGAGTGAAAATCTTGAGCTATTGAAGTCGGGAGTCTTCCAAACGATAGAGCACCCACAACAGAAGATTTGCAGCCTAAATGGAATAATATGCCCAGTACTTATGTTCACATATTGGTAGCCTGATTGCCTGAAAATGTGTACTGATATAATAACGCAGTGATTTTGGGCCAATATTTTTTTTTTTTTCAGTCCTAAAGACATTTAACAAATTTTCATATTAATATAATTTTTTATACATCACAGGATTGGAGAGCTCCAGCGAACTCAAGCAATATATTACTAGATATGTGAAAAATCTAACACATGAAACATTTTCAGGCGCCTAACATCCATGTTGTTTTCTAGAAGAGTTATAGTTAAATTCGTGATGAACTTTTTCTTATTTCACCCTTAATGAATGGTATTTTGAAAACTTTTTGAAGATGGAAATTGGTCACATACCAAGTAGAAGTTGCTATTGTACGTAGCCTCATTGACTGATACCTTTGAAGTAATTCAATGTTGGAATTACTTGCCGTTCCCCACAGTTGCATTGCACATGTCCACACCGGCTTCAGAACTGTCGAACATTGTTTTCTAGGCTAATTTGAGACCGTGGTCCTGCTTTTTATTTTTAGCTGCATTTGTTTTGTTTTTATGTGAGTCTTTTAAGTAAGTCTCCTGTCCAGGGGACCAAAATTTAATAAAAAATAATTTACTTCAAACTTAACATATTGAGTAAATGCTGGTAGCAGCCCTGATTTTTATATACCTATAGTATTATCTATCCCATATTATTTTTTGCTAAAGTCACTTTGATGTTCTTCAGCTAAATCCAAAATTTTCTATTCACTGTTAACCTCCTTCATATAAAAATGTGTAAAAGGCACAAACACCATTTACTTATTTTTGCTACCCATATAAACCCTCCCAAATACTATATGGAAAAAAACTCTATTTGTAAAACTCTACCGAACGTTCTGACATTATTGAAAAACGCAATATACGAGTAAGTTAATGAATTTTATTAAACTACGAGTATATGGTAGTGTATGGGTATATAAACCGGAAGAACGGGTACTTGACTAATATAGTGACTGACCTTCATTCATTGCTACTCATCAGATCAGCGGGTTTTAATGTCTATAAAACAAAAAAAAAAAAAGGTATTCATTCCCTTCAATTTTAGTTCGGGTTTTTATTATTTGTTTACCTTGAACAAAAAAAAAAACAAAACAAGTTTAAAATTGTCTCTCGATTCTCGGATCTACAATATGTTAGTTTAGTTAAATGATGATAATTTTTTTTTTTTTTTTTTTGTGCTTTTACCTCATTTGCCCCTACATAATGCGTGTTTAATGAAATCGAAACTGATTAGAAATTCAAATGAATTTTTTTTTGTATTTTTTTAATTTCAGTGAATTTTTATACAATAATAAAATGAATAAACCTATTTGTTTTAAGGAGTTGATTCGTCCAAAGTTAATGCAACTCAACTCAACTCAACACCAGAAATTAATATACCTACATAATATATATAAATAGCAACAGAAATATGTAGGTACATATGTACATACTCGTACTACTATACTTATACGTATGTAAGTATAAACAATAATAAGAAAAACTTGAAATGAAACACGTTTTGTATTGGTTATGATGATAAACTACAATACAATATTTCAATTTCTTAAGTTCATGTATTTGTAAAATGTAAAAAATTCTTGAAAACTTATAAAACATAGGTACATATGTAGTAGGAAAAACTTATAGTCCAAAGTCCCCAGTCCCCACCCACCATTTCCCAACGATTTCATGTAAAATGATTTTAGTTGTAGTTTTTAAAAGAGAATTTATCATCAACTTAACATAAATATCTTCACATACGTGTAAATACATTCATACCTACATATGTAATGGTATGAACGAGTAGTACTAGAATGAACAACTAGAAAATGTATTACTAACATTCGACCTGGTTTCAATTTCTTATACAATACAACTACATAGATATAAAGAAACATGAAAATAAAACAAAAATTAAAAATACATTTTCAGTTTTTATCCCTTTACAATAATGTTATACGAGTACCTACTTACTAGTAGGAGGGCCACAAATATTCTACAGAGTTAATGTCAAAATTATTTCGTGGATCCCCATTATGGATTGAGTAATGACACAACACACCGGACTAAAGCACGATAATGCACTTTTGATTTAGAATATTTTGCAGTATATGCATATACTTGTAGTTCTTGTAGCTCCCTTTTTCTTTCTTACTTAAGAATTTTATGTGGCATCCATCATCAGCCATTTGACTGATAATGGCAAAAATCATCTAAAAAAGGCAGAAGTTGCCCAACACTAACGCAATTGACCATAATTAATTTTCAAATCAAGGCAAATCAATTTATGATTCTACAACAACAACCCTTGAATGACATCATTTTCATTGGGGTTGTTGTCGGATCTGATCCGGATTAATAGACAAATCAACATTGAATTGCATCAGTCCCGGTGTGTCCCGTTCGGTATAAAGCTACTACAAAAAACTTCATTGTCAAGTTCATTTTATTCGGTGTGAGTTTTTGGATTGATTTGGTGTCGAAATAAATCCGCAAAATCAACAAACAGAGCCAGAATCCCCATTGACAAGTTTGAAAGATTGAAAAAACGGTCCGTCTTCTAAGAAGTGCAGAAGAAGTGTTGAAGATGTTTTCTTTATTTTCTAGGGTACATCTCCACATCTAGAAAAGAAGTCTTGCCTGATTCAGCAGAGTTGATCTATAAAAATTAAGGATTGCCGATTACTAGCAAAGGTAGCTGTATGTAATTTGTATTTGATTAGTAGGTATATTGCCAGCCCATCAATCATTATTGAAACAATCAATAACGATACCGATAAATTTGGCTAGATGCAAGCATGATTAATCAATCCGGATGGGACCTATATAAAATTTGTATTCAAAGAGTAAGGGCTATGCTTACTACCCCCAAAGCTCCACAACACGCAACTGCGTGAGCTTCTTGATCCAAAACTCTATACAGTAGTCAATAGTCATAATGTCACAAAGCAGAATTCTCTTTGTCACTGATTTTCTGATTAACACTTTTAATTTCGTCTCTGCATTATGCGTGATAAAAATTACAAGAAAGTTTGATAAGTTTTTGAGAGTATTTGATATCGAATTGATTCGACATATCGAGGGTTTGCCATCGATATTTAATATATATGGATATATATCTAAGCAGTAATGTAATGTTAAGATTATTGTCATCATCTGACTCCTGTTCCTGTTAAAGTGTAGGAGTTCAGATAAACATTTCGTTTGGCAATCAGAAGAGATTGCCCAGGTGACATTACAGCCTGGCTCATTTGCCTAAAATTATACCTACTTACATATATTGTAGTTAGCAATAATTTCTATTGTTATAATTCTATCTACATACATATAGGTACTAACTCCTCTGTACAAAGCTATTGCCTTAACATTATAATGAAGTGAATATGGCAGAATGAAAGGAAGGGTATTTAAATGGTACCTACATATTATAAGAACTACTAAGTGCTGAAAAAGAAAACCAACTATGTTAAATAGGAAAAAAAAAAAAAAAAAAGAACAACAAGGTGCAAACACAATTCAAATTCAACAAATGAAGAAAACAAATATAAAACACATTTTTCACTATTTTTATGCACAGATACACACACATGAGGTAGTCGGTCGTCAGACAATACAAAATATCATATTATACTATATACATATGTAGGTATATACATATGTAGGTGGATATATGTACAGCATGTACATACCTTTATATATTGTACATTCATAAGTATGTATGTATTTACAATGTTTAAAGATAGACAGACAGACAGACGGACAAAATCGTATGTAGGTTGGTAATTATTTATATATAATATGTACATACGTATAGGTATATGTATATATTTCAACAACAAACAGCACAACAAGTGTCTCAACAAAAAAAAAAAAGAAAAGAAAATAAAATAAAAAATAGACACTACTAGAGTAAAGAAATTATTTGTGTGTACCTCTACCAAAAACGACCGACAATGCGAGCAATGCGAGACCCATAAAGTGTCTCTAATTAGTCTGCCAAAGCGCAAAAGAAGAAAAAACAAATACATAGGTACTCTATACTCGTACTACTACTGTATACCGTATACTGTATACTACTTATTATTGAAATAAGATCGAAAAAGCGTCCAAGAATCAAGAACCAAGAGCACAGCACACAGCACACAGCACCACATTGCTAAATCACTATTTATTTAATAAGATAGAAAAGCATTCTTAGGTTTTTGCCTTACTCGTACTTACGTACTACGTACAATATTTTTTTTGTCTCACTTTGTCACTATTTACAATTAATTTGAAGAATTTTAATTAAAATAATTATATAAATATAAGAAATTTTTCATTAATTTTTTCATTTTAACTGCACCGCCTTAGAACATATTGTACAAAAAAAAAAAATGGTCTCATTCTCGGTCAGTATCTGGGTGGGAATATTTTAAATGGGTGACACACATCTAAGAAAGGCACAGTCAGGTGGTGGCATATGCATATTGGCAAGCAACAATATTTCACTATATTATATTGTAATAAAAAAATATTAAATCAAATTAAGGAACCCACCATCATCACATGGTGTTGATTCCATCATCATAGTCATAATTGATGACTAGTCTTCCTTTTGTATTACATATATAAGTGCCTACTATATGAACGCCTTTCCCATATATCGTACCATACTAGTCAGTTGTAACAGTTGGTTGGTGGTGCTCATGCATTCGATGTATTCAACAAGAATTGTATTTCAATAGAATTTTCTTATTCTATTGTTGCAGAAGTTCTTAAACTATGGTACAGGGATCAATTTTACCAATAATTTGTAAACTCTAGCATAGTCTAGATACCCGAGCAAACGTTGCTCTGCCTCTCCTTCCAAAAATATTTATGGGATACTGATTGGTTAGCTGTAACATTTGTATAATCTTTATGGAAAATACTCTTTATTCGTTAAAATTATGTCATCTCACTCGCACACCTTGCTAATTTCGATTTTCCAATGCAAATTGTTTGGTTTTATTTTTTTTTTTCATAGTAATATTTGTGTCATCTCACTAGCAACAACTGGTTAATTCCAGTCACTTTCACTTTTTCGGTTATTCCTTTTTGGGTTTTCCAAATTTCTTGGACTTGGACTCATTAAACATTATTGAGCTAAGTTCGTCATTTGTGGCCTATGAAATTCTTGAGCAAGATCTTAAATTATCAGAATGTGTGTGTGAAATCCCTAGATTAGATTAGAGTCCACGAAAAAGACAAACAAACAGACAATAGGGCGGGCATCCCTGAAAAATAACTTTGTTTAACATTTGTTGGTCCGCAAACAACTACATAAGTTTAAGAAGCGCTGTACATAGTATTGTAAATTGTTTTCAAAATTGAATACTTCAAATGCATATAGTAACATATTAAATATGCATGATGATTATAGGTATATTATACACCATACACACAAAGGAATTCATTCCAAAACCTATTATTTACATGAATTAAATATCATTGTTATAGTACAGTAAAAATATTTGCCATTGAAATATTCACTCACTAAAATGAAAAGCACATACAACATATGAGTATAAAAAGAAATGGAAATATTAAGGTAAGTTCTGTGAGTATATTGATTGGATTGTTTTGACATGAACAAAAATTAGCCTTAGAATACATTAAATTAAATTCTCTTACAATAGGTTAGTAGTAAGGTAAGGTATTAGGTATAAGGAGTAGGTACAAATAAGTTTTCGCCGTTTGAAAAAAAAAAGGCTCATCTGACCTTCAAGTATCAACGATTTTATAGTATTAGTTTTAGTATTTTTTTTTATTTCTTAACTTTAAGAAATCTCCAGGTGAGGTGCATTGAAAGCTTGTACTAAATGCACATGGGTGAGAAAAGTTGTCGTGAGTGGTTTCATAAGTTTAATCAGAAAAAAGGTTATCATTGGCTATGCCAAAGATGTAATACTCTTCATGCTCCTGTGAATGAGTTCGTTGGTTGGTGAATATGGATCAAGCACTCACTCATATTATCCAAATTTCAGTTCGATAAGATAATTTGAATTTGGGTTTGTATGGGAGGTACTCCACCTGGTAACCCTAGGATCTTCAAATTTACATAGTTGGTGAAAATCATATCAGAAACTTATAGTGTACAAATTTAAGCTTTCTAGCTCAAAAACTGAGGGACTAGTTTGCAAACATAAACATAGTGTAAGAAGACGCGGAATTGGAATCATTATTGGAGGAAGAAGAAGAAATGACTCAGCAAGGAATTTCAAATCATTAAAAATCATCGGGATTGATATAAAAGCAAGGAAATTTGGTTGAAGCCAAGACACTTCGAACGCCGAAAGGTGTTTTTTTTTTGCATCAAATAGTGAATCGACTACGATAACACAAAGAAGAGGAAATCATAGGTATCTCGTGGCCATGCAATAACATCGATAGCCAAGCCGAATATTAATTGTGTATATTATGAGTTGCTTACAGGGGCTCTTTACCGAACACAATTAATAAGATTGAGCCCAGCACTCCAGACACGATAAAATTATTCTCCTGTATGATAATGCTCGTCTATCTACAAGTTGCGGGGCCGTTCAAAACCCACTTGTAAATACTGACGGCGGTATTTACCAGCCATTGACCATTTCGATTAACACTTGTTACAAACAATGACGCTTAGCCTGTTCCCAGCAACACTTCACATCATATGAAGATACCAACAATTTTTATTGATAGCCTTAAAAGAGGAAGCAAAGCGTTCTTTCGACACGGTATCCGTACGCTGTCAAAAAGATGGATGGCCAGCAATGGACAATACTATGTACTTTCAATATAACATAATGTACCATTCTTTCACAATAGATGTCAGACGGCAGAAACTAATTTGTAATCCTAATAGAATTTATTATATTAAAAGTATATATGTACATATCTACTTACAATATTTTTGTTAATGGATCTTACTATTCGTAAGTCCAGGAAATATAATATGAATTCGGAATATTATAATATTACAAAATTTGAAGTCATACCCGTACAACTGTCTACTTGGTTTAGTTGGGTCACACAAAATCACTAAACGCATTTGGATGAAAACCACAACAGCGACCGCAATCAATACGTTAAGCATAAATGAATTACGCGTAATACAGAACACTCTTTGTGAATTTATAAGTAAAGAGAACATAACATAACAAATGTCAACCAAATGTGGCGATCGTTTCAGATTATACAAAATAGAATAGAATAGAATAGAATAGAATAGAATAGAATAGAATAGAATAGAATAGAATAGAATAGAATAGAATAGAATAGAATAGAATAGAATAGAAACTTTGCAGTCCCATGATATTGTGATTGAAATTGTGATTTTCATATGATGATGAGCTATGCCCACCTGCCGGATGGCGGCTGCCAAGTTAGTTCCCATTGCTCTTCATTTTCCATGCAAAAAATGACCGTCTTCAATTTAAATTATCATTGATTTGTCATTATACTTAATTATTGTTTTTGATCATAAATTCCTTTTTAATGGTGTTTATTTCACTTATGTTTGTCATCAATTACTTCAAATTACTGTTATTATATAGGTACACATGTGTATTTTGTATGACGATAAACGTAGAAAATCATGGGCCTTGCTTTATGTTATTAGGTCTTAAAGGTAAGGTAAACAATTGCACTGCAATCATCTTTCATTTCTTACCTCTCAACTGTAGCATATCCCATAGAGTATAGTTTAAAATGTGCTCTATAAATTTAATGCCCCATAAATTTCATGAAAAGTAATGAATACCTACAAAATTAAGTAAAGATATCCAACGCATGTCTAACTGTCAGTCTATCTGTCTACCTATATGATTTACTAGACACCTTTGACTCATGCTAATCGAAGGTAAAATGAATAAGTGTGTGCAAAATTTAATATTCATAGTGAGTTTGTACGTATAGCTACTAATGAATTATTAAGCATCTACAATACAATTTCTTAGAAGGTTGTTCCTTTGCAAAAGTATTTTATATTTCTTTTTTTTTTTCCTTTTTCAAATTGAACACCATTAACCAACCAACAGCCGACTCAACGGCTATAAAAAATTGATTTGACAAATAGCTTGAAATTGGCGAAGCCTAAGTCCGTGTACCCCAAGGTCATTAGGGTGAAAACGATTGAGTCTCCTCCTGGTTTATAGTATTTGTATAAAGAAATAATAAAAATAATACCACAGACATGTGAATCTATTGTAATGGAGTAGGTACATGTGATATGTAATTTAAAAATCTTCAATATTTAATAATTAGAAAATTTCTTTTAATGGTGTGTGTTCTGCCACAATTTATAGCTATCCTAATTTTTCATTTTTTTTTTCTTTTTTAAATACAAACAGTTGCCCACCTAACAATTCCTCAGGCGACTTTAAAGACGCCATTCTGAAAGCGCTATATGTATGACGATATTAAACAGGAAGATAGTGACCTAAAGCATAGGTACTGTGCTTATTCAATCAATATTTAAAGTTGAAGGATTAGCTGGTTCAAAAGTCAGACCATAATCCGTGCAAAAATCTACAGACATTGTGAAAGGGAAGGCTTTCAAAAACTATTATAAAAAATACACTTTGAGATGGAGCGCTGCATAAATAGAATAATATTCCCTGTAATTGCTAGAATAAGAAGTAGGTATATGCCTGAGAATGAGAATTGATATAAAAAAACCAGAAATTTTGGACTACAATTAAAAAAAAAAAAATAATAAATTAATTCTTCCTAGTTTTTATTTTCTAAGTGACTTTGTAGATCCTTTGCGAATGAACTAAGGTATACCTATAATATTTTCTATTCAGCCGTTTGCTGCTTCCAACACACCAAATTGTGTAAAAGTGACGAACATATGTATGTACTGATACTGTATATAAGTTATTACAGAAGGGTCTGACTACCGTGGTAAACCGGAATTTCGTCATATTGATCGCACACGATAATGTTGATTTACTGACACTAGAATGTTGACGTGGCTCATCGTCACTGGCTAGGCATGTGCTCGGATAAAACGTGCTGGTGAAAGCGAACTGCTAACACTGGGATGGGGACTAGAAAGTATATAACGATATTGATAATAAACTGATATAATTTGTATAAAAGAAAAACTCTTGAAACTCAATTGTACTCATATGGCAACTGTACTATGCTGCTATAGTCTTTCAAACTTGATTAAAGGTACAATTCAAACAAATGATAATTTTGTCATTCATCGGTGCAAAGCTACAGGAGCAAAATCCATAAAATCGGTTTGAGCCAAAAATATCAAAATAACTTTGACTTTGCTCACACCACACCGCCACACACGATCAATCATGCTACTTAGAAACAAGCTAAATTTGGCGATATCGTTCTTGCTTGATTTAAGCATGTTTGACAATGGATTTTGGCTCTATAAGACATTTGTTGGTCACGTTAAGGTAGGTAGGCGAATGACAGAGTTATCATTTGGTTTAATTGTACCTTTAATCCAGGAAAATGATAATGAATGTCATTCATTTAATTTAGATACACACAGATTTCTCCTGATTTCATGGTTTATCAAAAGTTTGGAAATGTGACAAACACTACTGTCTGTCTACCTACTACCTATGATCATACTATGAAAGGCTTAATGTTGCATTGTTTATGAGGACCTCACAAAAACTGTGCTGTTCTGTTTAACATTTTTCTATCACATAAATAAATTATTCATTTTCCATAAAAACACTGACACAGTGATTCTAAACTGTGATTGAGTTGCTCCCTAAACTGTGATTACCAATCAAAGTTTAAACAAAGGAAACTGTGTCTCTTCCTTCAAATAACTGTGACTCAATCAAAGTTTAGAATCACTGTGATTTTGAAATCACTGTTGCTGATGCATTTAATAAACTTTCCCCCATTTTGACATTCAAACGGAATTACTAAAATATGAACTCAATACAATTTTATTTTCTTTGTGATTTGTATTTATTTGATTCATTTTTTTTTTTTTGAACATTGAATTATTTGTTAGAAATCGTTTACAATGAATTTCTAATCACGTTACGTAAGAAAAATATAATAATAATTTTGGCAAAACAAAAAAAAAAAAACAAAAAATTCAAAATTTAAGACCGTGGAACTTTTCAAGTCTAAATACAACAAAATACAATGACGTTGGCAACCAGAGCAGGAGGCAACATTTCTTATGCCTCCAGTAACAGGGTAATTATTGATGAAATGAAATCAAAACTATCAATTGCAGTTGTTTGTGTCTCGAATGTGAATCGTTCGATGGAGGCCCATCAATTATTAAGTAAACATGGATTTAATGTGCGTTCATTTGGAGTTGGAGATCATGTACGTATACCAGGGTTAACAATTGATAAGCCAAATGTTTATAAATTTGGAACAACATACAAAATGATTATACGCGATTTGGAATCTCAGAGTAAATGGTATTATGCTAGTAATGGTCTAATAAGTATGATGCAGAGAAATAGTCGCATTAAAAATTGCCCAGAACGATTTCAAGATAGCACGGATAAATTCGATATTATCATAACCGTTAACAGTCTGGTTATGAATGCGGTTATTAGTCATATAGGAACATTAACTCCTAGTAATCCACAACGCGTAACTCAAATTGTTAATGTTGAAGTTGAGGATACTCTGGATTCAGCCATTTCGGGTTCATTTTTAATTTTAGATCTTTTACAAGATTTATGCAAAACGAGAAATCTTAATAACGACATTACAAAGCAAATTCGTAAATTTCAATCACTACGCAATACACCTGTTCTCCATGCCACAAGAACTTATTAAACGAATCAATCAATTGTACCTACTAGATGACAATACAATATGTTTTATTCGCTTGATTGATTGATAGACAGACAGACAGTTACAAAGGAAATTGGAATAAAGACATGGAATGATATACACATAATTGAAAATTCGAAGTGAAAACACAATAATTGGATGATTAAAAGATGAAAAAAAAAAAAAGATAAAGATAGCACACATGCACACAATTAAAATATCATCAATGGTAGTCAAATTTGTAAAAAATAAAATTTACAAAATCTATAAATTTTTAAACATTCATAAAGATTAAAATTAAAATTTTCAACCATAAATTTGTTGTTTTATTATGATTTATTATGATATTCTTATTTGAAATTGATTTTATAA
This sequence comes from Amiota communis, assembly GCA_037043315.1. NCBI lineage: Eukaryota > Metazoa > Arthropoda > Insecta > Diptera > Drosophilidae > Amiota > Amiota communis. Next base: position 288,358 of record JBAMAV010000145.1, on the reverse strand, counting down.
AACACAAATTTAGTAAAGGATGCATTGATGGATTAGTGCACAAAATCAAAACGCTCCTGCCTGACTGCAGTATCCGCAGCTTCTTGAAGGATTCGTTCCTTCTCTGTGTCGCATGAGGGCCGATAACCAATAATGTTATGCGCTTGTATTTTTCTTACTTCAACATTGAAATTTGTCATCAAGATGAAGCGTGGGTACCTCATAAGGTGTGTAAAATGCTTCTATGAACGAAGTAGAAAGACCTGCGTGGAAATCTTTTGTAGCGGTTGTACAAAACTTCCTGGGAAATCGCAAGGCTGACAACTCTATACACAATTGGTTGAAGAGGTGTTACTTAATTTTCAAAATTTTGGCTGTAATATGAACATAAAAATGCACGAGTATGCATGAATAGTCATATAGACCACTTTCAACACAACCTTGGGGATTTTAGCGAAAAACAAAGAGAACGCAAGATATGAAAACAATGGAGAACAGCTATCTAGGCAGATGGGACGTTCATATGATGGCAGACTATTGCTGGGGAATTATGAGCGATTGCCCAACGCAACTTCACTCTAGAAGATCACTTAAAAGACAACGGATGAATTTGGGCGACCAGAGAGTTTAGCATCTTCAGCGTTTAAAATCAACAACCACTTCTCATCCACCATTTGTCTCGATGGAGCAGAGTCAGAATAATACTTGTCAAGCCATTGCTTTGCTTGAACCGTATCTTTTCCCATTACAAAGCAATGTTTTATCAACACACGAAATTCAGTTGCTTCACTGAAACATCTGTAACCTTTAAATTTAATGTCACATTGACATAAAATTTTCACATATAAAAAATGATAGATCCTAAAAATTATATGAATCTCTCATTAGCGACGCCATATACTCGTACATATACATATGTGAATCTATGAACTTATTGAGTGATGTGTTAGTTTCATGTTCTTTAGCTCTTGCAAGTATCCCTTTACTTTTATCATCTCTTTCTCTTTTGATCTTTAAAGTACCGTCCGTTCATTAAGCTATTTTTAGAAAAAAAATTAAAGCAAAACCGATTACCGTTATATTTTATTTTTAATTTCTTATCAACTTCCATAAAATAGGTGTTCTTTCGTTTTTAAACTGAAATATTTTGAATATTAAAAACTTTTTGATCATCAAACTAAATTATTATGAATTTGTTGATATTTCTTTATATGAATTTGATATTTCAGATTTTCAATAACATAAACAACATTAGTAGTAGTGTAATTTTGTATACAACCTCTATGTAAAGGTAAAAAACAAAAAAGTAGCTATGTATATCTCAAAAACTAGAGGACATAGAAAAAAACTACGGCCAGATTCGAAATCAGCGACCTCGAATTAGTAATAAATCATTACAATTATTTAAGCACCAAAAAAAAAGTTCGATTTTGTCGGCCAGTTTAATCAGTGAATACCAAGAACTTCTACAACTTCGGATCCCATAATAAAGCGGTGGAAAAAATAAACCATTATGTACTTAATAACATGTCATGACTGAGCCAAGCACTGGAATATAATGATCAACTCCACCAAGCCCAGTATAACTGCACCTTCACCGTAAGAACAGGTGTTTGACCTGTTATAAATTACATACCACAGACGGAGCAAATCCTTTACCTATAGTAGGTCTGATCCTGGATAAACGCCGCATATGATGTGCACACATTAAAATCTTTACTGCACACTGCTGCTAAAAAGTAAAGAAGCTAGACTAGCTACTCCGACCCTCAAACTAGCAGTCATTTGTAAACTCATTTATCTTCAAATAGTGACACCAATATGGCGGTATGCAATCCAGATCTAGGGCGCCACGGCTATCTCCAACATATCCAGACTGCATGTCAGAGCAACGCACTCTGAAGAATCACGGATGTCCCAAGCTGCATAAAGATCTCAAAATACCAAAGATTTTAGAGGTAATGCAGCTATATAGCAGCCGGCACATAACAAAGCTTCAGACGCACTTTATACCATTGGCTTCGACCTTGTTCCGAAGCCCAATTATAAGACGACGGTTAAAAAGATTCCAACACCACGACCTCCCACTAAGGAAATTCTAATAACTACACATAAGGAAAGTACCTACATATGAGTATTTCATTTGTTTCTAAGACAAACCAGGTTAATATTTTCCATAACTCTACCGATAAATGTTAGTCGTTTACTACAATACTATTATCATGGATCAAATCTGTTGCTTTAACTCATCGTGCAATACATTCAATGGTTGGGTCTGACCAATAATAGAAAAGTTTGGATTGGAGTAGATTTTTATGATGATTTGCGTTTGTCCAGTACTATAAGAACAATTGTAAGTATAGGATTTATGGAATCTTTAATTTGATATTGATTGTATCTAGATCCAATAGTTATAGTATGATATAATTTGCCCTGTGTGTTGAGCAGAGAGAGAGAAAGATACTACTGTAGCAATAAATTTATTTCTGAAGAGTGTTAAATTATGCACAATATTATGGTTATGTTAAGAATTGCTGCAGTTCTCAACTTAGCTACACAGTACACAATAGTTTCGAACTAGGAGTATCACTGAGTAACCAGTACGCTACTAAGTACTCGTATATATACACGTATTTAGAATTCTATGAGTTTCACTTTACAACATTGTCAAAGTGAAATGGAAACCGCAAATACAACAAACAAAAAACCAAAAATTAAAAGGGAAAGGGGAGGCAAGCGAATTTGGTGGGATACACCAGTAGGTATATAGTTGAATCATTTGGGAGTTGAGAATGGTGAGTGGTGGTAAGAAGAAGCTTGACTTTTGTCAAAGTTTAGTCGCGTTTAAGCAATGAGCGACCTACCATGACACACTCATCACTCATTCATATGTACCTACATATTTTTGTATTTTATGTTTGGTTCATTTTTATTCCCTTAATACAAGCTTTGTGACATTTTGTTATGGGACGTTTGGGCATATAAAAATCGGTCATAAAATGTTACTTGTGTCAAATCTCAAAAGGGCATCATCATAACCAACCAACCAACCAACCAACCAACTAACGCATTTATCGCACATACCAGGACAAGGGAGTTTTTACCGTTGACAACAAGGACATCATCATCACCATTCACACACACACACATAATAAATGACAACTATATAAAATATCAATACATACATACATACATATGTATATACCATTCATATGTACAGAAATTATATAAGAATCATATACATACATATGTATATACTCATAGGATAGAAAAAAGCGAAGGAAGCTTATATGGCATTACGAGTACATTCATCATATAGGTACTAGTATATGAAATGGTGACAATAATTATTGTTCCATCTTCTTGTTGATGTTGATGTTGATGATTATCATGACTATGGTCATATTATCTCATATCATATAATGTGGATATGTGATATGGGTATGTGGGTAATACCAACTTTTTCCTTCATTTATTTACGCCTTCAACTAAATAATTAATTATAATAATAAAGTTGCACGAAAAATGCGTTAAATATATTGTACGAGTATAAACAGAGTGGGGTCTCACATGTTGTATGTATGATACATCATCACAAGTATGTTAATAAGTGCCATAGTGATGATGATGATGATGATGATGAAATAATTGAGTGAATTAATGAATTACTGGATAAATAAATGGATAAATGAGTTAAGTGAGTAAAGTATTTATTGTAGCAGTATGATTATGCAGCGCCTTCATTCAGATTTAACTGAATGAGATTATTTACCTCTACTATTCATATCACCATCTGATTCTTTATCTATGATAATTGGTGATGAATAATACAAAAATGCATTACTTTGTTTTTTGAAAGAATTTGGCAATTATCTTTGGCAATTATGTTAATACGAGTATTATTGCTTTGACAAGAATGTAATTTCTGGAGTCCAAGACACCACCAATAATAAATAAAGAAGGAATATTGTATATACTGTCGAACCGCATGGGACCAGAAAATTACTTCATTATATAGAAACTTCATTAAACAGAAATTATGATATTATTTCTCAATTTTATTTAAAATAATCAGTAATTTTAATCGGTACGTTAATCATCATCTCCATAAAGGTTCGAAAGATGTCAATTGATGAAAAAATTCGTCCAACTTTACTAGCTAATAGCTTATAAGCAGCCACCAAATTCTTCTTCATTGTTATCTGAATCTGAAATATCAGCGATAGCCTGAACTCCTTGACTTTCCATAACACTTCATCGTGCGGTGGTTATCCATTTGCGCATTGCTTCATCAATATCCTCAATAAGACAGGTTCAAAGCCTTTTGCATTTAGTGCTTAGTTGCTCTTTGGCTGGCTTTTTAAAATATTTGATAAGGTGCTGGTAGGTAGAATTCCAAACTGCTTAGCATTATATCATTTTTTCTTCTTAGTCCTTCTTCATTATATAGAAGTTCACTATAGAAAAGTTCCACTGAATTTATTTTTTTTTATATTAAGTATTATTATCATAAGAAAATATATTTAATATTCTACGAAAGATCTTCAAAATTATGATACTATTATAAAAGAGCAAAAGATTTACCAAGCTATATTTCTTAGTACCTATTAGGTAGGTACTACCCTATACACATCTCTGACTTAAAGTTCCTTAAAAGAAGATTATAAGAAGAGATAATAAAATATATTGCTGAACATAATTATACGGTACGGCACTTGTAAGATTGGACATGAATCACTCTTAATACCAAAATAATTCAAGATACTCGTATGACTTTAACTCAATATAAGAATGAAAGTTTAAAGAAGAATTAGTGATAAAAGTCTCGTTAGATTGAATACATAGAATTTTTTGATGGAAAAGGAAAGATTGTCACCTATAACAACTGTGGCCAAATTTCCAGGTTTATTGGTCGAACGCGAACGAAGATACCGTAGCCAAAGCTGTCGGATCGGGATAGGCTGCGAATTTTGAATAGCAAGCATTCAGTTTGCTTTGAATAACTTAAACACTTCCTAGGTCTCTGTAAGCATGTTTTAACAGTTCACTTGGAATGCATTATAAGCATTTTTTTGCAAACAGGTGATCTTTTCTGATGAAAAGAAATTCAATTTTGATGGACCTGATGGATTTCGAAGCTATTTAAGGAAGGAACCACTTACATTTTCCAAGAGAAATTTTGGTGGATGGTTTGGGCACCTTTTTAAAAAATTCATACTCTAAAACTGCACTTCGTAAGCTCAAGAATGAATAGTTTTGAGTATGTAAAGGTGTTACAGCAAAGTCTCCTTCCATTCCTAAATGATTATAGGGAACGTCCTCACACATTTTCATGTATTGTAACGCACAAATATACATATTAAGTCTGACCAACGAAATAACCTTAAATAGTCTAAAATTTCGGTTCTTAAAGAATTCACATGGCTACCAACATGTCATTTTTAAAGTGAAACTTTTTAGGCAGCGTTTGGCACAAATGGAGAATGAAATAATAAGAAAGCGTCGCGTTTTTTGTCGAGCTGTATCTCATGAGCCGTAATAGGTAGATAGTTTTAATTTTCACAGAGCTATAACAACATATTCTTGGAAAATACACCGAAAAAGTCGTAAAGTTTATATTTTAAGCAATGCTTTGTAATTTTAAGCAATTGTTATTATTCATGACAATTGCCTCTATTACTTTGTAGCACGACCAAGCTAAGATCCGACAAACCTATGTATTACAGTTAGTATGATCGTCGCGCAGTTCGATTTGCCTATGGTGATGGACAGCTGTTTTTGGTTTTCGTTAAATGTGTGTTATGAAATTGAAATTTTGTGAAAAATTGATGATTTAAATCCATTTGAGTCGAGAATGGCTAAAATTTAATAACAACATAATATTTTGTATGCAATTTTTATTGGTTGTATCTGTTTTGATATGATCTCTCTCCGTCTCTCTCTCTCTCTCTCTCACACACTAAAACTAAATTTGTTACAAACGTTTAAACTTAGATTCATGTTAACTTGTACCAAATGACGCTTCAGTTCATCTTTGCAAAAGATAAAGTGCAAATTTGAAGGTGGGTACCAACATCAAAATTGAAATGATTTTTCAGTGAAGCAACAATTTCGATTGATGAAATGCCCGACTCAAAGCCCAGGCCTCGTCAATCCGATTTTAAGTCTGTGATGTGTGTGTTTGTGTAGCAAGCAATGCAACTTTTTTTATCCTACAGATTGTCTACATCTCTCGAAATTTCTACCTTTCTTTTCCTTGCCATTGGACTAGACCAACAGATGATCAGCATGGTATTGGCTGGATGTGGGCCCAACTTAATAAAAAAAAACCGCCCGCCCAGTCGTTAAAGCAGTGTCCAAGATACCTTCTGGCGACCTCCGATACATAGCCTACAAACAATAAATTAATACAAAACTAGAAAAAATGTTATTTTTGGCTATGACAATGTTATAAAGCTCTTCACGCTCCTTTGAATGAGCATACAGAAATATTGTATTATTATATCGGGAATTTATGGCCCAAAATTCAAAAAATCTATCCCAATGGGTACCTATCCAACAATATTTCAAGCGGAAATGTATGCCATTGAAATCTGTGGGAATGTCTTCGCAGGAAAATGAGAGGAGTACATATTTACATACTCTCGGATAGTCAAGCGGCCTTAAAAGCCCTACAGTCGGTCACTTTCACCTCAAATATGGCATATGACTGCCTAACCTGTTAAATGAACTGGGTAACTTTAATACTGTTGTATTAAGGTGGGTACCAGGACATGAAGGTCATGAAGGCAATGAAAAGGCCGACTACTTGGCTAAACAAGGGGCGATCATGCCCTTTTTCGGTGCTGAGCCTTTCTGTGGTCTCTCGAAAAGCCATAAAAACGAAGAAATCAGGAAACTTGAGGAAAAGAAATTTCTAAATCACTGGGTGAACTCCACCGGACAAAGCCAGGCAAAACAATTCCTCACTCTTTCAAAGAGTATCTCGAATAAGCTTCTCTCACTCAGTAGAGTAGACTTACGCATTTTGACTGGATACTTCACGGGTCACTGCAACCTAAGGTATCATCAAAATAAGTTAGGTCTTTCCGACACTGACGTATGTCGATTTTGTGAAATGTATAAAGAAAGCTCAGAGCATATACTCTGCAAATGTCCTGCACTCGGTAGACAAAGACTTCACCACCTCGGTGACACTGTTGTTAATCCACACAAATTGTGGAACAACAAACCCCAAGTAATGTTAAGATTCATCAAAAGTCTAAACATATAGGGTTTCTATTAAATAAGGCCATGTACAATAGATCTTATTTGTCGCTGTGCTTTCGGGCACGTTATTATTATTATATCGGAAGCTATAGTATCCAGTAATGCTAGGATCTTGAATGCATGGTTGATGATATGCGTCCGACACTCATAGTGTTCAAATTTCAGTTCAATAAGACTAAAAACATTAATACGAATTTCGGTTTGTATGAGAGGTACCCCTCCTACTTAGTTGTCCGGCTGATTCGGCTACGAAATGAGAATCCTTTTGTGACTTAAGAATCGAAAACTATGAAGAAGGATTTAGTATTATCTTTATCTATGTAAAGGTTCCAGGTGTTAGTTGGCCTATTGTTGTTAGATTAGATTTATTATAGTAATACCTTGTAAGGATGATGAAAGCTCATACATACATACATATGTATGTATGAATGCATATAAGATAAATGCAGACAATGAATATGGTATACATATGTATGTATGTACATATATGACTACCATATATAAGATTTTTGGTCCATTCATATACATTTTTACGCATTTTTTTTCTCACATTCATACTCACTTCGCTTACATACCTATATTAATATACAGTATTTGTATTCTGTACCTTCTGTACTCATCCTAATTTCTATGTACCTCTGTACTTCTTGCTTTGTATGATATCCATGTATTGTAGGGCGGAATACTCCTCCTCCCCAGTATTATATTTCATATCGTGTTTATTGTGCAAAAGCAACTTCTGTTGCTGTTGCTGCTACTTTTGATTTTGCTGTTTCTGGCACCAAAAGCAAAATGACTCGAGGCGACAAAAGACTAACCCCTCCCGCCCTAACCCAAACCCAAACCCAAGCCTATGCCCAATTCAAATCAAAACATGCCCAAAATTCAACAAAACTCCAATTCCAATTCCAATCTCAATTCAATCCAACAACAACACACAATTTAAAAGCAACCAAAAATAAGTAGCACCAAAGCAAGAAAAAAAAAAAAATTAAAGAAAAAGAGGACCAAGAGGAAGAATCAGAATCAGAACCAGAACCAACCAACCAACAAACTTACCCACCATTGTATTCCTACCAAAACAAGCCCACACCATCATCATCCACACTACCAGAAACAGTCTCTTCTAACATTAAACAAAAAAAAAAAAAAAAAAAATAACGACAACGGCATTGCCATTGCGTGGCATGTGTGACAGCGCGGCGTGGGTCGTTTTTCTTGATCTGGGTCCACGTCCACCAAAGGGGGTTTGGTTTTTTGGGGAATTGCCATTGGTGTGGGACACATTTGGTGTGTGCTATAGTGCGACGCATATCACTTTATGTTATATATATATTTTTGGCCAATTTAGTTGTTCGTTCATTTCATTACAGTTTGTTTTCCTTTTTTTTTTTTTATTCTTTCATTCATTCAGTCGTTTGTTAAATGAGTAAATGATGAGTGTAGGAGAGTTCGAGTATTTTGTTACTTGATGCACGCACATACACATACACAAACATACATATTTACACAGCTATACATATACACTATTTTTTGTAAGTTTGTGTGACAGATACATCGTATGTAGATAAATATACTAGTATATAAATATATGTATGTAGAATAGATATATACTGTATGGTATACTATATATTTCGATGTGTATGTACTTCAACTTTTTCAACTAAAATTGTTGCCAACGACAAACGACGAACGACACATTGGAGACATCAAAAATATATATATATATATATATATACATACATATATAAAAAAGTTTATCCCAAAAACAATAATAAAATAAAATGATAATAAAAAAAAAAGTCAAAACATTTACAAAACTACATCCATCGGGGTTCTACTGAAGTTTATGATGTACCATTTGCACACACTTTAGTTAGCTGAAAAAATTTAGAACTTACTGTCTATATAAAACACTACTTTTACCTAGGGCAGACGACATATGACTTTCCGTATTAGTCCAATTGAATAATTTGTTGAAACTTTCTTTTGTTAAGATTGACTGATTTTTCCTACTTTGTATATAGAGTACCATAGTAGCAGTTTTACCTGGCTTTGCCCGGATTTCCGAAATTCTATGTGGGGTAAATGTTGGTGATGTTATTGGAGGTGATGTGTCCAGTCTGTTATTCTCTTGATCCGCTCTCAGTGAACATCATATTCAGAACGAAGAGAACGAAGAAGACGCAATACTCTCACATAAATGAGAGGCACAAATATAACAATAATAACAACAGCATAAAACTCATGAAGCAGCAAAGCATAAACAACGCAAAAACGTACGTGCGTGTAATCATATTGCTTATTGCAGTTTTATAAATACTTAGTCTAGAGTTTTGATGCCTCATTATTGTAATTTTTGTAGGGAACTCTAACTCTAACTTTTTTCAAAACAAAATAGAGCTCATGTTCTTCGCTTATAATATAGCTTTCTATAGGTGGAAGAATTTTTAAAATCATTTAAGTACTTTTTCAGTTTGTTCATTACAAACAAATGTACAAAACTAAAAATCTTTCCACTTTATAGTATGTTAGTATGGATAGTAGTAGAGCTAAGGAACCAACCACCCATTCGAATTCATGTAATCGATCACATTTTGAACGATTGTTTCATATTGTTATAGCTAGTTTGTACCTATAATATATATAATACTCACTCGTATTTCTATGTTATGTCATTTCTTTCTGAAAAGTTTCATTTGTTTTAGTTAAGAAGTGCAAAAGTTTTCCATTCACAACAATATATTGTATTATTTATAAACTATGTATGATTCACTGCTAAACATAACACTATCAATAGGCACACTTGCGCAAATCAACTCGTGTGGTGTTGTGGTGGTCTATATTTGAAGTATATACTAGTTGAATTCGTTAATAAAGACAGTGGTGGACAGTGTGATACCGATTCATAACAGAAGACACGAGTCGAACGATAGCATAGACAAAATAAGTGGAATGACTCGTTTTAAGAACACACATGACTCGATTCCAAAAACACCATAACTCGTTTTCATAATGTACACAGTGTTACATGCTATCCATTTCCTTTCTCACTCGTTTTGTTAGTAAATTCATATTATTTCAATACAGGTGTTTTCATAATAATGTGATACCGAGTCATTCACACAAACACGAGTCATATGACAGCATATATTCGAGTCAATGAGTCAGCAAAGCAAATAAACTAAAGTAACTCTGAATGACTCGTTTCAAAACACTTTTTCATAGTGTGCACAGTGTGCAAGCTTGTGCTAGGCTTGTGTATGTACCTACATATGTACTAAAAAGTATGACAGGTATGGTACGTATGTCATATTGATCTGAATAGATTTTAAATCATTGTAACTATAGATAGATAGATAAGTTAAATGCCCTCTCATGAAGAGGCAGATGAACTCGCTGACTGCCTTGGAGTTCGACGAAATTGCATCGCCATCAGGTAGATACGAGGAATCCCAGAATGGCTAACACAGGAGTTACTGGGGCTGACACGGACAAGCATTCGGATAGTCTCAGGTTTCTTGACAAGGCATTGCACGGTAATGAAACACCTACATCGCAGTAATCTCTGTAGACTATGTATTGAAAAAGAGGAGTCAGCAGAGCACGTGCTATGTCACTGCGAGCGCCTAATCTGGACCAGACTCCGCCACCTTGGAAACCAATACTTGGAACCAGTTGAAATTGCAGGTTTGTCTCCGAAGAGGATCTTGGAATTTATCAAGATAAATACCTCAATCTCGGTGGAACTGTGAATACGAGTTTTATCACAATAGGCCCACTTGCGGCCGCAGTGACGAGGTGTACTGGTTCCCGCCCTTCCCCTTATCTAAGTACCCTCTATACAAATTGAAAATTGCAGTTATTTTTGGTTTCTGTATGGATCTTAGTGGTGAATATTATGAGTTACAACCATCAGGATACAATGATATAATACACTATACGTGTATATGTATGTACATATGCAGTATACTTTGTGTACTGACAAGTACAAGATGATGCTGATGGGAATTAAGAAGTATTGTACAAGATGAAAAATAAGAACATGGACAAGAAAACAAAGTATTTTTGGCAAAAATAGAAGAAAAAAATCTTGTAGATTTAATTTTTGTGTTCTACTTCTATTCTGTTCTGTTCTGTTCTGTTGTAGTTCCTAGTCCTCCCTTGTACTTGTACAAAAAGCACTTTATCCATATCATACTCAAGTCCCCTAGAGACTCTTCTTCGACATACTCTCTAAGAGTGACCATCATCATCGCTCACACTACTGTATAACTTTCTTACATTTCTAGTAGTAGTAGTAGTACATACTATGTAGGTAATATATACTTCGTTGTACTCATAAAAAAATCTTTGCACTGTCCAGATATTCTTCTTCTTCAGTTTTTCCTTCTCCTCTTTTTCTAATTGTTGTTTTTGAAAGATATTTTAGTCTTTTTTACGGTGCATATTTGCTTTAACCCAGTTTACAGCTTTTTTTTATTATTATTTTGTGTTTTTCTTTTTTTTTTTTATTTATTTTTCTTTTCTCACATTCTGTATCTTTTCATCTCTCTCTCTCTCTCTCTCTCTCTCTCTCTTTTACTTATTTCTACTCACTCTTATGTAGTTGTATGCAATTTGGTCAACAGCAACAAAACAAAAAAACAACATAAAACTGCACAAAAAACTTTGTCATCTATTGTTGTTTTTGTTTTGCCACTCACATATATACAAACGCACACATACAGAGATATACAAAACACACGCATGCATATTTACACTATAGTACAGCATGCCAACATCAAATAAAAAACACCAAAGCATAAAATATTCTTTATGTCACAAAAAATACCAGAATTTTATTGTAAACTATTTAAACTGTGCAGTTTTTGGTAGTATTAAAATACCAAAAAAATAACACAGTTCTTTTTTAATATTTTCATTTTAATTTTCTTCTTTTAATAGTAGGTATTGTAAAATATAAACAGAAACATAGAAGAGAATTTATGAATTCAATCAATATTTCAAGCTATTCAGTAAAGATACTTTAAAAAAATAGTATGTACAACACTTGTGCTACCCGCAATCAACTCCTCTAATGCATCACTTCGACTTGAGCTTATTTTATTACACATCTCTTCAAAACTAAGTACTATTATTTAAGCAAGCATGGAACTATGTACGATATTACAATACATTATCAATATCGTAAAAATGGATATATGGTACAATACTTAGTAAAATACAATCCAAGAATCTACTATATGTACAATAATAGACATGACTGACTGACCTCTAGGAATATCTGAAACCTGATATTTGACATTCCTTGCTTCAATAGTTATTGTTCTCGTCTCCTATAATACTTATGGTACTTAGGATTCTAGACAAAAAAGTATAGTAGCTAGCAGGCTTCATGTATGGTATACGAGAAACAATTCCTATATGTAGGTATGTGTAAACTAGAGAAAAAACTCTTTTACCGGATATACGGCCTCCGGATAGCCGATTGTTTCGTTTTTTGGTGGCGAATTCGGGCCTTTTCGTTCATGAGTCAAGTTTGTGCTTCATTGTCTTATCAATGATGACCTTTTCCAAACGCACAGGTATGGATTTCACCAAACTTTTCCAATGAAATATCCTTCTAAAGCCGTTCAACCTCATCAAATCATTCACTTGCGAGAAGTATGCCTCTAGCAAAACACCATGTTTGTAATGTCAGTACGACTCAGCTAGATGCTTTATACAAACGCTTCAGATAGCTATAAACGAGTCCCTCACAGTTCAACATTAAGTAACATCAATGATTGCTTGTTATGCACTTCAACCAGTCGGGCTTAGCTAAAGAAAAACTGATGGCAATTCAAAAAGATCTAAATTTAAGCAAGCATAATTCCGCATTTTATATGGTAAGCGGGCCTTGTTGTTGTACAATGTTGCTGATTACGATACACTCACCAATTTGACGTCCCAACAGTGGTGTTTTATGGAGCAATGCATGAAACTATTAAAACCCTTTGAAGAATAACCAAAATACTACACAGTTCTGATTTGTACTGCGTGTCGAAAGTAATACCATACGTTTCTGCCCTTAGCAAAGAACACCTGATTTACCACACAGGAGGGCCACATTAAAAACAGAATACTTCCTTAAATTAAGACTCCAACTACTTGATTACAACCGAGATGTAAAAAAAAATAATACTTAGAGGTTGTTGAAGCGGAAAGAGCTCACCAGAAGATTCTTTCTGGAATTTTTAAAAAAATCTTGTAAAGAGTCCTCCAGTAGCAGTTCATGTTCATCACTGGTCAAAAAAAGTAAAAAAAGAAGATACAGAGTCGGCAGTATTTCAAGAAGCTCACGACACTTTCTGGAACTGCTTTCTTGACAGAACACGTTTGCAACGAAGATTGAATTTTATATGAAGTCAGTGCGCATTGGTTACGGTCGTGATCCTGATACATATTTGGTAGTCAGCTAATACTGCGCAGTACCTAAACTTATCAAAGTCTGCTAGAATTTATCTTTCAGCGCCCTGCAGCAGCGTATTCAGCGAAAGACTTTTTGTGTGAAGTAAAGCCTCTTAATGCACAGAAACTGGTATTCATTTTTCATAAGTTGCCCATAGTACAGTACGAGTAGTTATTTTTAAAATCCGGTATCCGACCAAATACTTGTTTATTAAAATCTGCCCGGATACCGGATATCTGTTTAACCTCTAGTCTAAACTATATATTGGAGCAACAACGACTATCCTTGAAACACATTTTGAGGATTTGTATAAAAAAGGACTTATGTATAGGAATCGATAAAAATACAATAGCAACGGGCACTATCTGCTAGATAAACAGATTGGAATCAATAGATCTTACTACAATACAATTGCAAAGTCAATGAGGAGAAGAACTATTGTACAAATAAGTTTTAGAATTTTTCAAGTCACTTTGAAGCTTTATTCAGAGGAACTGATACAATGCATTTTATTCATAATACTGTCCATCATTAGCTACGACTTTTTCCCATCTTTCAGGAAGCAACCGCATTCCGCGTTGGAAAAATTCCTTGTCTTTTGAAGCTACCTAAAACTTGAAACATATTTTGGCTTCTTCGAAAGAAGTGAAGTGCTGCTCGGCCAGGCTATGAGTCATGGACCAGAACAAGTCGCAGTCGGAAGGAACATCAAATTTTAGTGCCTCCAAAGTTTCCTTAACGACGTTTGTGGTGCGTTATCGTAAAGCAAAATCACTTTGTCGTGTCTTTTGGCATATTGGGGACGACGTTGGCTTGACTCACTTGCATCAATTGTTGTTTGTAACGATCCCCAGTGTTAGTTTCGTTAGGCTGGAACAGCTCATAGTAGATCACTCCGAGCTGATCCCACTAGAAGCACAGCATTACCTTCTTGCCATGAATATTCGGTTCGGCCGTTGAAGTTCATGCATGACCAGGCTTACCCCATGATTTTTTACTCTTTAGGTTGTCAAAATAATAGTAGTGCTACTCTTCACTAAATGTGATCGTTCGTATTTTTGTGATTCTCTTTATTTCGAATTCTTTCTTTCTAATTATACTCGTTTTTGTAACTACAATCAAAATAATAGTACAGAGTGCTTGAAAAAATAAAATGTCGCTACTTAAGGCTAGGAAAGATTGCATAAGGCAATTATTATTATTAATCTCTATGCCCATCTTCAATAAATTTCAATTTCAATTTCATTAAAACAATAGTATGTATATATGTATTTAGTAAAATTTAATTACTATCTTTCTTTCTATGTTCTAACACCTGTGTGCTTTCCTTTTCTAATATCCTTTCAATTAATACAACTATTGTAATAGTAGGTAATACAGACGAGATACGAAAGTGTTGAAACAGACATTGATGTGCCAAGAGCGCAATGACAATAGAATAAATCGAGGATATGAAAAATAAAAAAAAAAAATATATATATATATATATATATATATATTTCAACATGCAACTTGCAGTGGCGTATTGCCATCAATTCATCGATCTGACTATCGATGGATGTCTAATTGAAATCATTTTGCATTGAATCGTTTGCAAATTGCTTTCAAATAATTGGAAATTAATGCTAGAGCGTCATCATCGTCGTTGTACCTTCTTAATCTCATTCAACAATAACCAATATCCCCACACTCCTTCCTTCAGTTCACATACAAGTATTGTATAGGTATGTAAGTCAGCCAGTCAGTTAATCTGTTAGGTGGGAGAAATAATGAATAACAAAAAAGAGGATTCAAAGATACTCGTATTGTAATACACAAGGACAAGAAAGCTACGTTGTAGATAGGACAAATACGTAAGGGACAGGTAGGTATAGGTACGACAGGTAACAAGAACAGAAACATGCAAAATTTCAATTTCAATTTAATTTGATTTGATTTGATTCAAGCAGTCATCACCATCTACATCATCATTACCATCACCATCATCGCATCGCAGTTTGATTTCTGATTTTATACTTGAGAAGTTCTAAATGCGTCAAGTTGTCTTCTCGTTGTCTAAGTTGTAAGGTAACATTTTTACACTTTTAAGAACAAAATCCAATTAGATTATGTTGATTTTATGCTGATCTTAATATGAAGAGAAAAGCTTTGCTGGCGAACAAAGAAAAATTGTTCAGGTTAACAGGTGAGAAAAAAAATTAAACAATAAAATAAAGAAAGACAGAAATAATGTTATAATGAAAGTTAACCAACCAAGCAAAGTATTGTATATACATTGTATAACGGACAATTCTAAAGCCAATGGGCATTACTAATTATTGTACATTGATTGCTTTATTGTTTTTCTCATCTTTTGGCGAACAGAATTGAATATTTCAGAAGCATTTAAACCTAAGCATAAGCCTAACCTAATACCATATTTTGGTTATTATTGTAATTATTACCTACTGATAGCAGTTAGTGCAATCTTATGGACATCACAAAATTGGATTCTATTATTGCTATGTTTATCATATGAGCCTTAACGTACCGCAGGGAAGTGTACTAGACCCTGTGCCATATACACACTATATTTATTGCCAATATGCCAGTCTCTGATAATGTAAGTATAGCAACGTATGCTGATGACACGGCGTTTATAGCAACAAGTGACGACTCTGTTTTAGCATCACCCTACCTTCAACAACAGCTTAACTTGTTAGTGGTTTGGCTTCAAAATAGGAAACTACAAGTTAACGTCCAAAAATCTATCCAACTGACATTCACGCTAAGAATGGAGACAAGTCCAAAGATCTTGCTGAATGGAACTGAAGACCTAGCTTGCAATAAAAACGCTTAGGATGCATTGGCTTCATGGTACCAACTTCTGGGCAACTTTGGGGCACCACAAAGCTATCAGAATAAACTATTGCGTACCATTGTTAACGCACCATGGTATGGTCACAAACTTTGAAATACATAAAGATATCTCAACATTCCATTTGTTAAGGAAGAAATAGTCAGAGTGACTAAGAAACATTTGGAAAGACTGAGTTGCCATGGCAAGTAAGTAGTGTTAGTAACATTCTAAATAGCATGTCGAAGATATTCTAGATGATCCTTAAGTACAAGGATTATTGCCAATAAGTTGTATACTCCCTAGATAAAGATAAAGATGTGCTTACAAAAAAAAAAAACCAAATCATTTTTTACTTTGTTAGAAAAGTCATCATCCAAAAGGAAATATAAATAATCCGTACCACACAACAAACGCCATAATGAGCAGTACACCATAACTAACATATTGCTGGATGATGATGATGAGTAGTGGGTGGATGAATATATTTTATTACGAGTATTTTCTTATTAAATATTTACCTATTTTATGACAAGAAAATATGAATTGCAACAATGTTGGAGATGGATATTTGTATTTCTGTGACAGGTCTCCTACGGCGATGTTATTGAAATTAAGTTAAAAATCAAAAGAAACCTTACTTTTTTCTCTATACATACATACATATTTCTCCCGCAGTTCGTTTCATGTTTGGTTTCCTCCTTCTTTATCATTCTCTCTCTTACATACTACACAACACACATATTTCTTATTTCTGTTTTTTTTTTTTTTTTTATTATTATTGATTTTTGTTGTTGTTGAGCTTGTATTGTAAGAGGGGAGTGGCCCCCACATAAATCCACAACAAGAAATGCCGCATCACCTTTACCCCTACTCCTCCTCCTCCTCCTCCTCCTCCTCCTCCTCCTCCTCCTTTTACTACTAGGTACTATTCATCATGTTGGAATTACTCGTTTTATAAATTTCTTTTTCATTGTTTTTATTTTTAAGTCAGTTTAATTGAATAATTTAAAATTGCTTCTAGCTACTACTTACTAATAATGTAACAACATAAATGATGATAACAAAGAGGTACTTCGGTAGCATTACAAAAAAGATCATATACGAGTATTGTTCATTCATCTTAAGACTATGTATATTCAGTTTTTTTCTTTTTGAAGAAAATTTCACTAGAATCATTCAAATCAAACTTTCACAGACATATTCTTTTGTACAATATGTAGGTATTAGGGATGCCGGACTCCTTTAAGTCCCGAAAATCCGGGGTTCAGACAATGTGAATCCCGGTATATATTTCAGAAAATTTTACCACCCAACAAATTTGCAATTCTATCTGCCATAAAAATATTCTCTTACTCAATTTGAATAAACCTTACTGGACTCAATGCAAAGTGTAGAGTTTTGGCTTTAATCTTGTAATTTGACCCAAAAGTTATACTACTACCAATAGATGGCCCACCATTTATGATGCTATTGCATT
Organism: Amiota communis; assembly: GCA_037043315.1. Classification (NCBI taxonomy): domain Eukaryota; kingdom Metazoa; phylum Arthropoda; class Insecta; order Diptera; family Drosophilidae; genus Amiota; species Amiota communis. Next base: position 270,340 of record JBAMAV010000145.1, on the reverse strand, counting down.
TTTGAAAAGACAAATTAATTAAGTTTTTGATTGACAAGAGCCCTCAAAATTGGCATCCCTAGTATGTACCTATGTATATAGCTAGTTGATCCTGCCTTTTATGTAGATCGCCTTTTATCTTTTGGTGACTACAAACATTTACAGAAAGAAAAGAGTAACGAAGAGCGCAATATTCTAGTTATTAGTAAATAAATTAAAATAAAAATTAATAACTTTTGATTCCGTACGCCGGTTTTAGATTCTATAAAGATTCTTATCTTTCAGTATTTCGATTTTGAATCCAATGAGTGGCTTTTATGTGATGCGTGCACAAACATCCAACCGATATCAGATATGCTTCCTTTCTTAGCATCACTATATTCTCTTTTCTGTTACAGTTTGAGTATCAACAAAGAACACAGTTTGAGTATCAGCGGTGAGCACAGTTTGAGTGTCACTATACAGTTTTGTATTTTCTTTTTGGGCACCTGGCCCGAATATTTCAGTTTATCCTAAAAATAACCGGACTTAGTTTTATTTACATAGATATAGCCCATAATACTTAGTGACAACGTAGCATTCTACTGGTGAAAGAATTTTTAAAAACGGATCAGTAGTTTCGAAGATTACCTCTAACTATATTCTATATAAAGTCTTTTAAACCATTTCTAATCCGATTTAAAGACTCGAAAATCAGAAATATTTTCCATACAAGAAACTAATCACCTCATGTATTATAATGTACAATGGCTTCATATACATTAGGTACATACTTATGTTTGAGTAATCAACTTTAAGCGAAATTTCTCTTTCAATCGGGTAGGTGCTAGAAACCGCTTTCGTCTCAATATTGAAGCGATTTCAAAGCCTAAAAATATGCAATCAAAATTTTCATAAATTTAGCTTACAAGTATTTATTTACTCAATAATTAAAGTACCTAAATATTAAAGGGCGTCACAGAAATCGAAAAAAAAATTTAAATTGAGGCGAAAGCGATTTTTATGTTCTCTCTATTTGTTGTTGGTAGGATACTCACTCATTTACATGATACTTCATCATGGAACCATAGTACCTATTTATTTTTTAAGGTCCTTATGTCTGTGGTTTTCCTATAAATGGGATTTGATGTCAGTTCAATAGTTCGATAATTAATCCTTTCCATACAAATTGATGGATAGATGGAAAAAAAAGTTCCATTAAGGGTGACAAAATTTAATTGAATTGATAATCTCTTCTCCCAAGGGAACTCTATCACATATTGGTACTTCATCAAGATTAATACCTACATTTGTTAATCTTTATACTCGTAGAATAGAATCATTTTCTTGTAAGGTCTTGAGTCTTTTTCACACAATCTACCAACTGTGATTGATAATTCCCCTTCACTCAATTATAATTCTACATCATCAATGTTAACATAAGGTATAGGATCTTGGGGTCTTGAGATCTTTAAACTATTTATTACAAGACTTTAGGATGAATTTTGAAATATGCATCATACCCTTCAATCACAATCACCAACCAATTCCAACAGAACACAAATATCAAACAAGAAGCTTGCTAAAAAAAAAAAAAAGAAGGAGAAGGAATAAAAATCACAACAAAACAAGCAACAAATAATGAAATCTGTTGCTTCTCGCGGTTGGTAGCTTTTTCTTTTACGTATTCTTTATGTTTTCTGTCTCTCAGTTTGTCAGTCTGTCGTTCTGTTCGGTTCGGTGTTTCTATATAATTTTGTATGTTGATTTGTATGTCTTGGACAGGTAACAACAATCAAACCCAGCAACCTGTCATTGCCGCACAACATGACAAGGAAACTACAACAGCAACAACAGTAACAACAAGATGATGATGATGATGATAAAGAGGATGATGAGAAGAAAGAGAAAAAAACAAATCACAAACACACAAAAGCAAATGTAACAACAACAACAACAATAGCAAAAGCATCAACATTCGCGCCTCAGGATTTAATTCAAACAAATATGTATGTATGTATGTATGTATGTAGGTGTATATGTAAGTATGTATAAGTAAAACTTCCTTCACACAGATACTACACAAATACTACAACCTTCATTTCATATTTACCATTGCCAAAGAGCAAAACCAAGCAAACCAAACAAAATGAAACCAGTTACCTAAGCCATCTACCCAACCCAACCAAATCAACCAAACCAACCCATCCCATCCCATCCCAATCCAATTCAATCTAATTCAACGTATCCAACCACCCATCAACAACCCACCTTCACTTCATCATCACCATGATGATTACAATTTATACTCACATTCACTGACTAACTTACCCATTTACCCACTCACAAACTCACCCACTTACCACACTTATTCATTCACTCACGCACTCACCTACTCACCTACTCACCTACTCACTCATTCATTTATTCACTCATTTACCCAGTCAGAACCAACTTAAACAAGATTCGTTTGACTTTATCACATTACAACCCACCAAGCAACCAAACATAACCCCAAATGCGACCGACCGAACGAACAGACCAGACCAGACCAAACCAAACCAAACCAGACCAAAGCTCCTCATCTAGCAACACAAAAGGAAAAGGAAAAGCAAAAGTAAACAGGAGCAGGAGCAGGAGCAGCAGCAGCAGCAGCAGCAAGAGAATCAGGACCAAGAGCTTCAGCAGGAACATGAAGAAACACAATAACTAAAGCTAAAGCTAAAATAGCGCAAACGCACTTTTTAGTATATCAAAAATATTATACATACCTACACATCTCTATAATATACATACATACATACATATGTATATGTTTGTACCTACCTATATTTGATATGTACATACATACATATATTCTATATATACCTACTACTCATAATATTTAATATTTATAACTGTGCGTGCAACAAAGGTACTAAGTAGAAACCCAGTATCTTCAGGTTACACCACCGAATAATAAATATACATACATATACACACATACATATCTATGTATATGTACATACCTTTCCAAAAACTTAAACTCACTATCTTCAACTCTATTAGTATGAAAACCAACTGACTGCGGTTCTTAGTCTCTAACGACGACAGTTTTTATCTGCACACCTTAAAAACAACTTCTTTAACAACTTCCATTTCCATTCAAGACCAGATCCATAAGAGTTCGCAATAGACTTTTACATCACTCTTTTTGGAAAAGTCCATTAAATTTCAACAAAGAGTGTCGTCAGGTAGACCTAATACTTCTTGAGAACATACAATATGATAGATGCCGATTTGAGGAACTCAAATACTGGATTCACTAGAGCATTTCAAATTTAATTTATTTTAGACAAAAGAGGGCGGTAATGCATAGGTACTTGTGGGCGCTGAAAACTTTCAGAGAAAATTAGGAGACATTAAGGCAATCTAGAGGGGCAATGGCAGACAAATTCTATCTACTAAAAGAATTTTTTGAAAAGCTCAAAGAGGACTGTGGTAGAAATAAGTTTGGGAACCTATGTTTTAGACATATGTACGTGCTCTAAAAGAAAACTAAGTATGTATAATTATAACTATAATAATTAACCAAGAGGTTATTTGAATTTGAGTTGTCTATAGAAAAATATAGACCTTAATGCATCTAACATTAGTTCAATTGGTCCAATGTTTGGCTATACGATATGTACGCGTGTTGAAAATAATACCGTACATATTATGTCATAACCTTCTTTTTTCATACATAAACTCATTTTTCTATCACATGTAAGTAATATATCATTATATCTCAAATCAAGACTTCTACCGTCCTTCCGGCCACTTTATGGGAGTGTCGTGGTGGCTGTGGTTATTACCTAGAGGTAGAGTATGAACACGGAGTGGAGTTACGAGTTACAACAGGGTGCTGTGATCCATAGACCAGCAGAGGTATAAGATAAAACTCAATTCCAGACCAAGGAATGAATCATATGATCCAAAAAAATATGGCTCGATTTTGTTACATGCGGATATGTAGGTACATATTGATATCTAGAAATACCAACTCATCATTATAGCGATAATCACTACAGTTATGGAGATATTACAAATTTAATTTTATCGTTGGCAGCCAACGGTAGAAAAGACGCTCTCCTGAAACATGTTAGGTATATAGGTAACATATATCCAGAGGACATTGATTGACCTTCATTAATCTTTGTGCTCCGCACTGTTATATTAAGTCTTCCATGACAGCGTTTACATTAAACAAAATCGACTGTCAAATCTCAAATTAATACAATTTTTGGAAATCTTAAACCTCTTAAGAATAGAAGGACATTATTATCATTAAATCTATATTTCTAACTTCAGTTCTTCAATAGAGTAATCGTGATGAACACTAGGCTAAAACGATTCTTTTCGGGAATATACAATATACATAGGTACATACGTATATTCAATACCGCCTTCATTACAAATATTATAAACTATTGTAATTCACAAAATACTGTATTGAATAAAGGGTATTCTATATAAGAAGTACCTACTTATGTGTATCAGTTGTATGTATCTACATATATAAGTAGCGTTATATTGTTATAATGTGATAAATTTTACCAAAGGTAAAACAGCATAATAATAAGAAAATCAAAAGACCTAAAAACAGCAATGGAACAAATAAGCAATGGAATAAGGAATGATGATGAGAGATGATTTCTTTAATCCCTCTGGAGGAACATACATATACCTACATGCAAGAAAAGCTAATAGTATCACTTTGACTGACATACAAATACACTCACACATACATACCTACATATACACTGTTCGGAAAGAAAAAGGGAAATGGAGAGAATGAGAGAGAAAATAGACAGAAACATTTGACAACGAACAACGAAGGTTAAATACACGCATAACATACATAAAAGGAAATCGTGTAAAAGGACCTTAACAACTAAGCAACCAACCAACCAATCCACCAACCCACCAACCCACAACTCCAATCCTCATTCCCACACTCCAACATTGAATACACACACACACACACACACATACACTCTTCTCCTATAACGGTAAATCAACTTTGCACAGAAATAAAAAAGAAAATGAAGGAGCCAAAGCGAAATTAAAACGCGGCAAAAATATACAAAGATACACGAGCAAAGCACACAAACGATGATATCTACGAGGGTCGAGCAACAAAGAGCGACCCACCGACTACCCGATCTGAGGAACCCCGACTGATGTTGACATTATTGTCATGACATCAGTCCTACTTCACTATACCTACATACTACATATCTATAAAAATTATTTGCCTCATGTTTCTGAGCGCATCGCTTGAGTACGGCTGAACTGATTTTGATGAAATTTTAAGAGGATCTTAACCATAGTGTTTCTGTACAGTTTGTTGCGTATATGACTTGCTGTTTTCAAGAAATTGGTGGATAACATATAAAGCTAAGTTAGTTTTTGAATGATAGTGATAAACACATAACAGAGGGTCTCTAAAATCTCATTAAATAAGATTTTCCATGTCTCATCCGAATTATGTCGGTATCTACATTTCCTAACTGTGGGTGGCCCAATTTTTTGAAGATGTTTTTATGTAATCTAAATGAATTTTCCCATCGTAAAACAAATATGCAAAGAAAAAGAACTCTACCGAATAAATCGACTACACAGAATGTTATGAAGTTGGAATCATGAAAGCAGCATCATCTCATCATCAGACTTTAACGATATTTTAAAGAAAAATCAAACAGAAAAGAAAGTTCCCTTCTACAAAGAGGTTTGCCAACTAACCAAAATAAAAAAAAAAAAAATATTTGCAGGCATCCCTGGAAGAAATAATTGTAAAGAATGAGATTTACCACTACTAGAGAGGAATCAGTACCCTCCTGGTGTATGAATCACTGATTCAAAACTAGTTCATGGCTAGTTCATTTGGAACCAGTACTCTCTATAGCCTACTCTCTATAGCCTTTCACATGTACATACATATTCAACTGGTGAATTTAACATTGCGATGCCATTGCCACCGCCCACATTAACGTTCATCAGTTGTGTCACCAGTCACTGACACCGCTGGGGCTATTGTCTTAGTATGGAAACGAGCACATAATTGTTCGTTTCTGCATTACCTACAATAGTGAATTCACTAGCTACCAGTAATACAAAAAGGGGCCACCAAGTATACTGCAGGATCAGCAAAGAGGTATGTATATTTTTAGGACATTGATAAATCGTATCTTATAGGAAATCCATTGGATTGCATTAAGCATCGATTGACCCTCGTTACTACATACATAAGTGTGTATGTATGTATGTATGTGAAAGCATGTTGCACCAAAAAAAGGAAAAGCAACAAAAGCTTAATGAAGAAAGTCAAACAGGATGAAAGGGAGAAAGCTAGAGAGTAGAAGGGATGTGGGAGTGACAGAGGGAGAAAAGCATTCATCCAACCAAATATGCTTTATCGATTCATCCTAGGATATATAAAACAGGCAGGCAGGCGGCAGGCTGACAACACAACAGCAACAGTAACAGCAGCAACAGAAAAAATAGCACCAGCTTAAACAGCAGCAACAAGAAACGAACGAACGAACGAACGAACGAACGAGCGAACGAACGAAGGAACAAACAAAACGAACGCACAAATGAACAAACTAACGAGCAAGCAAGCAAAGGAATTAACGAATAAGCAACGAAAGCAAGCGAACTAAACAAACGAACCCGAACCAAAATAAATGGATGGATATAAACCAACCAACGAGCGAACATGAACGTGAACGCGAACAACGAATGAACATCAAAACAACGAACTTAAGAACGAACAAAATAGAATCAAACAAACAAATACACAACACAACATCAACATCAACAAAAGAAAGTTAGAAGAATGTCGAAATACAGAGGAGCGGAGGAGCACAAGATAAGAAGAGAAGAGATGAGAAGACCAAAGTAATATTATGATTATTATTTTATTATAAATGAGCAAAAGCTATGAAAATGCACAGGAACAGAGGACAAAGGCAACATAAGAGACAAGAAGAGCAAAGCAAAGCAAAGCAAAGCAGAGAAGAGTTGGAGAAGTCGAATGAAAGAATAAAAAAAAAAAAAACATAAAAGAGCGGCGAAAAGCGTGTAAATCCAATAAGCACAACGAATAAGCAACAACCAAAGAACAAAACAACAACAGCAACAGCAAGAAAAAGTTAATAATGATAATGTTAGCCGTAATGATGAGCAGCAGCAGCAGCACTAAAGCAAAACAACAACAACAACAACAACAAAAAGAAACAACGTTAACGGCAATTGACTTTTTATAAAAGCAAAGCAAATTTACAGTTGTTGTCGCTGTTGTTGTTGTATGTGTATATTTTCCAAAGCTTTTATTTTCTTCTCTTCCTTTCTTCTTTTCAATAGATTTAACTTTTTGGATAGAATGGCAACCCTGAATGAGGCGACCCAACAACTAAAAACCAACGCACAGCAGCAGCAGCAGCAAACGAATTCGACAACAATCAAGAATCCAAACCCATCTATCCCAACCCAATATGACCTGAACCCAACGCAACGCAACGCAACCCAATACAACCCAACTAAACTAAGCCAAACTAAACCATTCATTGTCCATCCATCCACTGACAAGACAAAAACAGACAGAGTGACTGAACAAACTGACTGACTAACTGACTGACTCACTGACTGACTTACCGACTGATTCGCTGACTGACTCACTGACTGACTAAGGAATGAAGTTTTCTATATTTTCCTTGATGTTTTCGGTAGGTGGTTGGGATGGTTGCGATATATGTATGGAAGAGTGGTTTCGCTGGGTTGGTTGGGTTGGTTGGTTGGTTGGTTGGGTAGTTAGGTTAGGTTAAATTGGAGGCAAACGAAAGAGCGTGCGCTTGTTGAAGCATAAGATGAACATAAACTAAGGCACAAATAGACAGACAGACAGACAGACAGAGAGATGGGATTCATATTTGGTTGGTTGCTTGGTTGGTTTAGTATGTACATATATTGGGGAAATAGAGTACAATGGAAGTTGTATCCTACCCAAAAAAAAAAAAAAGCCTACCAATCCAACAACCACCAACTCCCTCCCACACAAAAGTAAGGAAATGGTTTTTTTGCATAGAAGTAGAAGAACAAAGAGGAAAGCAAAACGAATAGAAGTATGTACATACATACGTACCAATAAGTCATATCCTGTTGCTGTTAAGAAGAATGTTTAAAGAGTAGACTCAAAAAAAACAGAGGGATTGGCAGAAGGACTGCTGAATGATAGCCATACAAACACCCAACCAAGCACCCTATTACATTATGCAAAAATAAAGTCAATCCAAGGAACAAAAGTTAATTTCTCTCTGTCTCTCTCCCTATCTGTCTCTCAAAATCGCTCGTTCTTCGCTCTTATTTCATTTTCTCCAAAATTTGACACCCAAAACATTTTGATTTCTCGTTTCCAAAAAAAAAAAAAAGAAGATGATAAGATGTTTTCTTATTCATAAAGTCACAAAAGAAGAGAACAAACAGAAACTGTGAAGCGTTTTGTAGAAAGCAGGTGGACCGGACCGGACCGGACCGGTAGTCAAAGTACCTGACTGCGATTAATGAATGTAACGTTATATTAAACGTAAAAAAATGCACGACGTAATCTAATACGTATGCACATACCAGTACTACATACGTATACATAACAAAACGAAAGTAGGTGACGCAAACCATCAACCCATCTCAGAGAGATAGAGCGAGTTAAAAAAAAAAACACACACACACACACACTAAATAGCAAGAGAGTGAAAGAGAGAAAAGTGCTAGCTAGCACGGGAGCGTGAGGGAGTGCAACTTGCAATAGAAACAAACAGCAAACAGCAACTAACAACAACAAAAAATGATAACATTTTATTCAATAAACGTGCTCACTTTCTCTTACTCTCACTTCCTTCCACTTTACCAACCAACCAACCAACCAACCAACTATACTAACACCCACCCACCCACTCACTCTCTTTTTGTGAGTGAGTGAATGTGTGTGTGTGTGTGCGTGCGTGTGTGTGTTTTGATGCTATTCAGCATGTTAAACTGTTGTTTTCTTCTTTTTGCTGTTGCTGTTGTTGTTGTTATTTCTTTTGAATTATTATTATTTTTTTTTTTCCTTCAAGTAAATTGCATAGCATAGCAAGGCACAGCGCAGCTTCCTCTTCATTTGAATTCTGAAACATTAAGCATACACACATACTACACACACTAACACACACACATCTGTATAAAAACTTACATACATACATATACACTTGCACACTAATGATTACGTTGAGCAACACAAATGCCGCGCGCAATATGCACACAGATTCACATCTATGCAAACATGTATTCATCTGCATGTGGATGCGTATGTGTGTATGTGTGTGTGTGTGTGTGTGTGTATTCAACTAAATTTAATTTTACTAAATAATTTTCTTTATTTTTAAATGTTTTTTTTTTTTTATAATTTTCAATCCTTTTTTCTTTCATTTTATTTGTTGCTCCCGCTATTATTAGCAGCCTTTGTTAATTACTTTCTTCTTCTTATTGGTCCTCCACCTTCTCTTCCCTTCTCTTCATTGTTTTTTTCACTTTCACCATCATCTTCATCTATTGTAGGTATATCATCAGTATCATCTTTTTATCTCTTTTAAGTTAACAGGAAAAAAAAGTAATTAAAATAAAAAAACAAACTAATCAAAATAAAAATATTTATTTAAATTTCCTTTTGTTGTTCCGTTCTCACTTCTTATACCCTTCACATAATGTGAATAATTCATGATATTTATAACACACTCATATCATCCACCATCATCCACCATCATCCGAACCTAATCCATGGAAGACTATTGAATTTCTCGCTCGCTCTACGTGTCATTTTCTCAGTAGAAATCTTTCTTGAGATCCATGAGCCATGACGTGATGATTATGTATGGGGAGCCTATTCTAGGATATCAGATGAATTCAGGACAATAATTGTAATTAAAGGATTAGACTTTGTGTAGTATATTTCATTTTTAAATCGTTTAATTATAATTTCAATCAACCGTTAATAAAACAGCAGTGAGTTTAATTACTATAACAACTTCATATTTAATTAATATGTCTATGTAGTAGGTGGAGCCTTTTTAACCTTCTCGGGAAGTCATTTCTTGTCAGAGCCGAAGAAAGAAGATTGATTAAAGAGGATTCAGAGCGTCATTGTATCGATTTGCTCATTAACTGATAAAATTCCTAGGTCACAATGTATTGACATTCTCCTGACATACCAGGGGGCACTCGTAATGTTGAGAAGAGCTTTGTTTTGCATGGCCTGGACTCAGTTAATGGTTGAATTTGCTGAAGGTGGCCTTATAAATCGTAACATTGGCAGACAGATTCAAAAGACTGCCAGGTCGGATGATACTATGTACTATATGAAAGTGATTTTTCGATTCTTTAGGATTTTCATTTTACTATGAATGGAGGTAAATTCTTTTTAGACATTGGCAATACACACACCTTTCGCATAGTATCTTTTCTTCGGTTGATTTTCGGAGTTCCTATTTATACACAACCTCCAGTACTTTATGGAATTTAGTTGTTCATATTGTCAGAGGCTATGTAAGGAAATTATTGATGGACTGGAGCTAGTCACCAAGTCATTGCGGCCACGAATGAGCCTACTGTAATGTAACAACTAAATCTATCCACATGTTATTAACATAGTAAACAAATTGTGATAAAAAATGTTTTATTGACTGGATAGTAGTCTAAGGTTTTCCCCATTTTTTCTTAGAATCCTTGAAGTATCAAATAAATTATCAATGATAAAGTTATTAAATTATCGTAATTGTACTGGCCTCCTAGACATAGATGCGAACACAATTGTACCCAACTAGCAAATGCCCAGTGGTGTGGTTGTTAACCAATTTGCTGGGATAGGGCCGGACAATTCATTTATTTTTTATATTCACCACAACCTTAACATCAACGTCAAATTCTAAAACTACTCACTACCTACACCCAAACAACAACCTAAACCTATCTTACCACCCTACTCAACCACCTACATAAAATATCCATGCGGCTGCCGATATTCTTAGCCGCGGGTGCTTCTTCCCATCCGTGAATTGAAGCTCCATGCATATGTACATATGTAGGTATGTATAAAAAAACAAAACTCCATTGACAATATCCAAGAAGTTTTTCGAGGTTAAAAATTATTAAAACATATATGCGAAATAATATGACACAAGATCGGCTTTCAGCTCATGCTATTACATAGTAATTCAATTGAAAATGACGTGACGTTAAATAACTATGATTTAATTAATGATTTTAGTCCCTGATACTTTTAAGACCGTAATGCACCTTAGTTTAATTAATTAATTTCCCATATCATCATTAAAACTAATTCCACAAAAAGATAAGGGTTTCGCAAAGATCTACCCGCCGGAGACTCGCAATGGCTAAGGCCGGCCCCCTGCTAGAGCCTCCCGAATAGCCTTGATTTGAAAACAATTTGTGTTTGTTAGACATCATTCGATAAGACAGGAATTGAATTCATCGAGAGCAAAAGCAGGTATAGGCTGAGCAAATGTTTGTTTTAGAGGGAGATTTTTGTAATTTTGTTTTTACATACTCGTACTATCTGGAGATTACACACAATTTGTTGTTGGGTTTGAGTTGCACGAGTTGCATCCAACCGAACGGCGACAAATACCAGATATCAGATATGCTTCCTTTCTTAGCATCACTTTATTCTCTCTGTTACAGTTTGAGTATCAACAAAGAACACAGTTTGAGTACCAGCGGTGAGCACCATTTGAGTGGCACTATACAGTTTTGAATTTTTCTTTTTATTTTGGGCTCCTGGCACGAATATTTCAGTTAATACTAGAAATATCCGGACTTAATTTTATATAGACATAGCCCATGACACTCAGTAACAATATAGCATTCTACTGGTGAAAGAATTTTTAAAATCGAATGAATAGTTTCGAATATTACCTCAAATATAGATTAGTATAGAAGAAGAGCTCCCTTTTAAAGAGCCATTTGTCCAGTCTATTCTATTTAATAGTCTTTGACACAACAACCTTGCGACAATACAAATAATTAACAAATTGGATAAATTGAATTTATTTTTTATCTATGTATCGATGTATCTATTTATAGTTACTTTAAAGATTATAATATCATTTTTCATTTCTTCTTTTCGGGATGTTAAAACGTCAGAAGGTAGATTAGATTAGATTAGATTAGATTAGATTAGATTAGATTAGATAACTTTTGGTACTGTCTGACAAACAAATGTCTATTGTGATGTCCCTGTGTTGTTTTCCAGATGTTTAAAAAAGATAGGTGTATGTCTCTCCCTCCCATTTAGGATGTATTTTTTTTTTTATTTTATCCAAAGCTATCCGTCAAGTGAAAACAACAATGCTATGCATGAGAGCGATAGAGACAACGAATCTTTCTTTCATGAAAGGTTTGCTCATTGTTAAGCGAGTATTAAGCGATGATACATGCCGGCAGACAGACTTGATGACATACAAAATTCATCTTGTAATAGCAAAGTTTTCAACATTTTTGGATTTTTTGATCAACATACTCGCGTGATATAGCAAGTCTGTCATACCGCATATAAAAATTCACTCCGTTTGTAGATGCTGATAAGTATACATCATTGGAAAAGTATGAAAAAGTATGGCCGCGTTTGCAAAAGTTGACGCTTCATTGCAATGTTTACGCTTCCAAAATTTTTGTCTACTGAAGTATGCAGACCATGTTTGACAGTGTAGTAGCTAATCGTAAGTATACCATCATACCAAGTCTGCAGGCATGTATCATCGTTTACAATAAGCTTTGCGAACTTTAGTATCATGCTTCACTGCTCATCTCTGGTACATATGTATATATGGTACACATATTGACAATCTCTCAACTCTGCAACACATATATATATAACAATAGAAAACTCAACACTTTGAATTACATACCTACATATTGCACTATATTGCCGTGACTTTAAAATCATTTTTTGTTAAGGTTTCGTACCCAAAGGGTGACAACGGGACCCTATTACTAAGCCTACGCTGTCCGTCGGTCAGAAAACTTTATATCATGAACTGTAATAGGTAGACTGTTGAAAATTTCAACTTGGAACTTCCACAGAGTGTTTAGTTCAATTGCGTATATAATGACAAATAATAAAAAATAAAATAAAGTTAAAAAATTAGAGGGGTCCCCGTACAAATCCAAATTCTTATTATCTTTGTCTAATCGAACTGAAATTTGTGACACTATAAGTATGTGAACCATATTCACCAACTATGTAAATTTCAAGATCCAAGAATTACAAGCTCAAATTCAAATTAATGTTCTTATTATCTTTTGTTTCTCATTTTGGTTAAATTTTTTGTAGCATACTTTTAGGCGATGTTAAACAACTTAATTTTACATAACTTCAGACAGAGGTATATATAGAAGCTTTACGTACAACGCATTTGCATACATAGTGTCAAAACCTTGTGCAATGGTACGGATCCTTTTGTGTGCGAGTCCGTCCTCCACTTGACCGATTTTTTAATATGTCGAAATTATTATTTATATGCATATGTACATACATAGTTTGAAATGATTTTGGTGATGCAGGGTAACCAATAGGCGGTCCTATCCAATACTAAAATGTAGCGTACTAACTTGTTTTAACTTTATTGTATTTCATTTATTTCGTGCCGCATTGGCATTTTATGCTCTTGGAGAATGCGTGTAGGCACTGCTCGCTCTCGCTCTCTCCTAATCAGCATACAATCTCTTTCAGGCTCCCATGCAACCACCCAACAGCAGCAGCAACAACAACAACAACAGCAGCAACAACAAAAGCATAGAAAGAGGAAGAAGCAATGCAAAAGTATGCTGCTTCTTCTTATAGGAGGGCTTCTTTTTTTGTTTTTCTAATGTGTTGATGTTGATGATGATGATGATGATGATGATATTACAGATGTAGGCCCGTTTAGTTCCTGTAGTTTATTTAAGGTAAAGGTGTAGAAGAATTTTGAAAAAATAACACAAGAATGCATTGTTAGGGTGGAGTGGGGAGTGTGGGGTGCGCGAGTGGAGAGAATGTAAACTGTGCCAATAGCTCCTCACTTAATTCGATGCCTGATGTTGATGTTGCTGGGAGCGAGTGTGCCTATCTGGTATGAGTGAGTGAGTGAGTGAATGAGAGTAAAATAAAAGAGTGTGCGCCTGAGAGTAAAATGGAGCTGTGCAGAGATAGCAGAAGCAGCAGCAGCAGCAGCAGGAAAGTTAGCAGCACCAGCAGCAGCAGAAGAGCAGCAGCTGTAGTAGAAGTCTGTGTCCTGCTGCTGCTCTGTTCTGCTCTGCTGCTGTATATGTGTAGCAAAGAAAAGGGAACAAAAAGAAAGTGGAATACAAAATGAAAAAAAAAAAAAATTAAATAAATATACACCAAGTTATCGACATACACTTATGCTATACTATATACTTATGTAGTATGTACGTACATACATGATGAAATAAATGCTTTCAATGATTCCTTATTTTTCCAAATGCCTAATTCACACACATGCATACATATGTATGTACATACAATGAAAGTCAAATTCACTCACTCGCACTTACAGTTAAATGCAGTAAGAGTGTGGGGGGCTCGATGGGCTGGGGGTCACATGAGAAAGTTTCCCTAATAATTTTTTTTTTTGTTTTTTCGTCTTTATCACCTTCATCATATTTAAATGAATTTTTTCATAAAATTTTTTAAAACCAACGTTTTTTTTCTAAATTTTCTATTCTATTTTTATTTATTCTACTTACATTCAATTATGCACGTTCTTTCCTTGCTTTAGTTGCTTTCCTTTGCCTTTAATGCTGCTGTTGTTTGTTGCTTTTGTTGTTGCCACCACTTGATATTTTTTGTTGTTTGTTTGTTTGAATTTTATTTGTTTTTATTAATGCTATATTTTTTTTTTTTTTTTTGCTATTCTCTCCTCTCTTTGCTTCTCTCTCTCTCTCGCTCTCGCTCTCTCTTTTAATAATAGATAATATTTTATTGATATTTATTATTATTATTTTTTACTTCATCAATTGGTCTTGCTGCTGCTGCTGCTGCTGCTACTATCATCATTTAGTGTTGCTGCTGCTGCTGTTGCTTCGTTTTCTTCTTCTATACAACAGCATGTGGCGGGCGGTTGATTGTGGGAGCAAGCAAACGAGCGGGCTGGTTAGCTGGTTGACAGTCGGTTAGGTCGGTAGGTAGGTAGGTAGGTCGGTCGGTCTAATAGTCGTTTAGTCGGTCAAACGACAAAAATTGATGGTGTTTTCAATGTTGTTGATGTTGATGGTGTCAATCGTCAGTAGTCAATAGTCAATAGTTTAGTAAGTAGTTTAATAGTCAACGAAACAATTTCGTTCCACAATACATCGTTAGTTCTGTTGTTCGGCCGTTTGTTTGTTCGTTCGATTCGATTCGATTCGATTAGTTCAGATTAGATCAGATCAGATCTCGATTCGATTCGATTCGATTCAATTCGATCTTTAGAGATCACTATAGAATTTTATCAATTTTTTTCCAATAACACAAATGACGTAGTCAAATCAAACAAAAAAAAAATCTCTTTGCACAAATTGATTTAAACACAAAGTAAATACAATTTTATTTCAAAAAAACAAAAAAAAAAATTAATTGAATTGTTTTTTTATTTATTTATTTGCTCTTTCGGAATTTTCTATGATTTCTCTGATTTTTGATTGCTTGCTTCTTGTTGTAACTTTTCTACTCTTTTTCTTCTTCTTTCTTACACGAGATGGCCAAAATGCGTTTTTGTTGTGTATGCGCTTTTTGTTTTTTTTTTTTTTTTTTTTTGGAGACAGCGGGTTTTTGTTTGTGATTTATTGTTTTGTTGTGTTTATGTAAATTTATTTATTTTTAATCAATCACACACACATATCATTAAATTTAAGCAATCACTAATCACAGAGTCTATAAACCGCTTCCGTTAGTTATTCCGTACCTTACTCGTCGAATACCAAGATTAAAAATGAATAATTGAATATAACCGTCCGTCGAATAGTACCGTTCGCTCTAAGATTTGAAGAGAGAGTGAAGAGAGACACTGAGTGAGTTGAGTAAGTGAGTGAAGTGAGTTGAGTTGTGTTGTGTTGACTAAATGAGTGAATGAGTGAGTGAGATTGTGCTCTGCTCCGCTTATTGTACTTTGTGGCCAATGAAATGCGTCTGACCCAAATGAATATGAAACACTCAAATCTGCGACAGCTCAATGCAATAAGTGTATCGTAAAATCATTTAAGCTCATACATCTTAAGAGAGCAATACATAACAAAAGCAACAGAGATTGGTATAGTGATTGCTTGTTCTCTTCCGTTCTCTACTCTTGCATTTTCTGTGCTACTTAGCACAGTTTAATGTTCTCTACATATAGCACGCTGCACGATATATTACAAGTACTAATTGCTGTTTTTGAAATACTCGTACAATAGCTTGAGAGCCTAAAAAATTGGCTTATTGCAACATTAGAACTAAGTTTAAAGGCCTTTAACTGGGAAAATATTAACCCGATTTGAATGATTCTTTTATTAATGAAAAGTTCAAGATTTTATCTAAATTATTGAATTTTTAATTTATGAAATTGTATATAAGAATTATGTTTCATTTAAACATATGCAAATGCTTTCAGTTTCAATTGATGAAATAGTTTTCCAATAAATAAAATTCTAAATTTTCTTATGGTGTAAGTTTCATGTAAACTAAATAAATCATTATTGAATTATAGGCAATTTAAGACTCGAGGGTATAATTTTATGTATGGAACCAATCACTCTCGAAGTCGGACAAGGTATCTCAATTTGTCAATTCTAATTGGATGTTTGAGATAATGGTTCGATGTTTTGGTATGAATCGTATTCACTCAAACAACCATTGAAATTGTTGTTGGACAGATTGAGTGACTCGTACAGTCAAAGAATGTGGTGAGTGCACTTGAAGGGGGGCTGTAGTCAATGAAGCTGCTTGAGCTGCATGTATAATCTTATACGCATATGCGAGGGCTAGACTATAACATTACGGGACAAGTAGTGCTATAGTTTACAATATACACTTATCTTTAAACCCAGAAACGCTCCATGAGTATTTCCTAATATTCGGAACACTGCTGAAAGACTTTATCTATGAGCTCCTTCATTCCGAATGTAACAGTATGAAATTTTGTACTTTTTAATGCATATTGGGGCTTTGAGAAGAAAACCCAATCGACATCGCCTTTACGAGGTGATTAACTTTCGCTCATGTCCTTGAATAAATAAAATTTTTTTTGAAAATCATATCTGCTGATACCAAATTCAAAGTCATTCTAGTTTGATCAGTTCAGCATGCATCTTGGTCTAGAACTAAGTCACAACACCCAGTTATATAATATAATTTTACATCGAGCTACCGGCATTTGAGTGATATCCACAGATTTTTACTCACAAGGGGGTGTTTTCCGCTGTCCAGATTTCGTACCCGAAATATTACCAAATCGAACTCTAATTCGATGGAACAATATATGTACGCCATAAACGTGGATAAGACTTTGTCACTGCTACAATGGACTGCTTAATGAATTCAAATTTATGAGGATACTACCCGATCTGACGTATAAATAGAGCTTCTTATTTAAATCGAATAGCGACTATGAAAGAATGTAAAAACCTTATAAAGCTCAAGTTTATAAATTCATCATTATGTGATACAACAGCTTCATTGGACTAATATCAAAGCCGAGGTATTATTTACTCTATGTGAGTCCGCTCCTCCGTGCACAACAGTATAATATTGAGTGGCAGATTCTAAATATATCGAAGACGAACATCGCAGTGGTCTATCAAATGAAGTGACCAGGCTAGAATTGTTAAAGAAAATGCAACTAATGGACTGGACTGAAGGTACGCGAGGTAGCAGATATGCTAGGCATTTCAAAAAGTACTGTACATCACTGTTTTACTGAAAATTTAGACGTGCGATAGCTGTCCGCAAAATGAATGCCGAGACTAATTTCAATTAAATATTTCAAACAAGTGTGACTGGTGAAGTTTTTAAGCAACAGAACCGCGTTTTTTGGATCGATTTATAGTCATGGATGAAACATAGGTCCTGAGGCGGAAGAACATTCAAAAAAATGGACTGAAAGGAGAGTATTGGTTTCCAAAGAAGGCAAAGACAGACCTACAGGTCAGGTCATAAAGCTAGTTTATTACAACGTTTGAGTGATGAAATCAAGGCAAATGCCCGCATTTGACGACAATCGGCTATCGTGGTGGCTTAAATCGGGAAGTTAAGGTTTCCTCACACACCCTATTCTTCAGACTTAATCCTCTTGGTTTATTTTCTGTTTCAAAACTTAAAGAAATGGCTCGGTGGCAAAAAGTTTTGCCAACAATGAACGGGTAGAGTCTGCAGTTGATGGTTATGGCTATTTTGAGGAGCTGGACGATTTTTACTATAAGCAGGGTATCGATGTTATTAAACATCACTGGAGAAGTGTGTACGAGTATCGAAAAAATCAATTTTTTTTTTCCAGAATGTCTTTATGTGTTTTCTTTGTAAAGTCAGGAACTTCTGGTATCAGCCCTCGTAAAAAGAGAGGGAGCAGAAATTTAAGAGAATCACGCTCAAATTTGATGTTTATGTTGGCATTGCTGCCAACATCGAATTATTTACATTACACTATAATTTCCAAGAAATATTTTCATGCAATAGAAAAAATTATTTTTTTTTTTTTAATTTTTTATAAACTTTTCAGTCAATTATCAATGCAATTCTTAAACTAAAAGCCTGAGAATGTATTTCTTTAAATCAGTAAATATTTTTACACATTTTATGCATTTCTAATGTTGAGTGACATTTAAGGACTCCAAATTTGAGCGAAAACCAAAATTTTGGTGAGCACAGATAATCATACACTCAATAATGGTTTACAATTTAAGAGCGACATTCTCTCAATCATGGGTGGCGACGACTTTGGGGTTTATTATTAACTAACGTACCCGGCATGCTTTGCTACGCTCCCGACGTGAATCAAATATTAATAGTGACATAATTTCCTGCTATATTTGACAAAGGTGACTAGATCGTCCGATTCGCACCAAACTTTACACTCAAGACTATGGTAAAGATGCCCTTAAAATTTCATCAAAATCGGTTCAGCAGTCTCGGAGTCCATAGGCGACTCACATTCATACATCCAATTTTATATATATACCAGATAAAGGAACTGTGAAGATCTTTAGGCAAGTGTGGATTGAAAACAAGATTAGCTTATATTAAAACTTTTTAAACATTATATTGTATTTGTTTTTTTTTAGGAAGTCGATGATTACTTATAGTATTATCGTATATACCGAAAATGTAATGAAAGGATTTGAGAAGGACTCTATCCTTGGATTGATGATGAAAGTCCACTTTGAGAGTATATGAATGACATTTATGTAAAGATTAGTGTTACAGGGTAGATTAGATTAGGTTAGGGGAAGGGAGGTAACCAGTACATCTCTTCACTGCCGCTGTAAGTGGTCCTATTGTGACAAACTCCGTAATCACAGTTCTTCCGAGATTCTGGTATTCATCAGGAATTCCAAGAACCTCTTCGGAGACAGGGTAAGAAGCAAGTTAGTAGAAGTGATTCGTCAAAAATATGTTTCAGCGTAACCCGAATGAAGCCAAGGCGTAGTCTTATGGCTTTTAAAAAGAATGAAAGTCGTATAGGTTCTTTTTTTTTTGTATTTATTGTTTTGTAGTGTAGTATCCAAAAGGATGAATAGGCTGGGAGCCTAGGGCGGAAAATTTGTGTACGTTGAGTGCAGAACCGTAGCTACACGTCTGTAGTGATAAGCGAAAAAACGATCACATTTACATCGCTTGCTTTCCTTGCTTGTTGATCCAGCTTTATGGGATATCAACAAGAGAGATTATCGCAAGTAGAGGATCTACATATTGCACACCCTGTTTGGCATTCGATCCATTGGAGAATAAGACTCAGTTTGAGGACCAAGGATTTAATGAGTGGAAAAAAGCAGAACACCGAGTTGTTCAGCATGAAAACTCTGCGCATCATAAATCTAGTATCCTTTGTTTGATAGTTAGAAGTGCGATTGATGTCCAACTCAACAATTTACAGCATGTTCAGGTTGATGAAAATGTTACTTATTGGAGAAACGTTCTGAAGAGGGTTGTTGCCGTAGTAAAGCGACTGTGTTCAAGAGCCTCGCTTTCAGAGGAAAAAATGAAAACTTCGGTGATACGCATAAAGGAAATTATTCTATGAATTTGGAACTGATAGCTGAATTCGATCCATTTTTAGCAATTTGGGAATCAAGGATCTGGAAGTACCAGTTACTTAACAGAGACCGTTTGTGATGAGTCTTAAAGTCTTAAAACTATTTCGTCTGCAATTTTATCGTGGGATTTTAAAAATATTCTAAGAACTGACACATCGATCCCCTTGTTTACAATCATAGTAATTACGGGAAATAGTTGGTGTATGCTAATTAGAATGAGGGTGCACAAAACAAATCGAATTGTAGAGGTCAGTAGGGGCGGCAAAATTTGAATAAAATCACCGTTGTGACGCTTAATTTTGACTTAATTAGGATGGGAGACCATACCAGTAGCTTTGACTAACACTGAAATCTCGCTCAGGATTCTTAAATCTACTGAGCCAGCTTACCACCACAAGCTTTGTAAAGGCAACAATTATTTATCAACAAAATTAAAACATAAAAAAAATTATTTGTAATATATCAATGTTTCATTTATCAATTTATCATACCAGGAAGACCCCTTATTTGCAACGCACGTCATATTAACTACGCCATTGCAAGATGAGGAGTTGGAGCATGTTACAGGAAACGAGAGCGTGAGTGGCAGAAAATGCCAGAATGAAACAAGAGAAAACTGAGTTAAATAAATATTGTATATGATGGTACATAAGAGTTCAAAGTTCTAAGAGAGGAAAATTACTTTTTTGTGAACTCAAGTGAGTGTAACAGTAACTGTAAAGTCTATGCAGGTTTAAAATGTAAAATGTTTTTTTTTTAAGGAACAAACATCCAAATACAAATTGATGTTCAAAATCCAAAACTAATACATAATAGTTTCATTTATTTATTATTTAAAGCTTATTACAATATTACTTAAATTAAATTAGTTTAAAATATCTAATCATCATACAATCATATATTATTAACTTCAATAATTAGTGAAAAGGTTTTAAAAATTCGAATTTTGAATTTTGATTATAGTTCACTGAATGAGATTAAGTTCGATTATTTCATTAATTGTTCGATAATTGATTTTGCAAAGCAGCCCTGTTGCTTATGTATATACTGCCATCACACTCGCACAGCTCTTACTCATTACCTTACACTTCTATCAGTACTACTAAACGTTGTCCGTTTAATTAACAACAAGCTATCTAGTATCTCAAGTCCAAGCATACTAAAGTTTAAGAAAATAACACAATTTAATTAATAATTAAGAATAATATTAATTTATTTATATTTTCTAATTTTTGGTCATAGAAAATAAAAATAATCGGATTGTCGATATTTAAGTTTTATCGATAATTCTCCAAAATCAAAACACACTTTCCAACACTGTAAAATAATGCTGATGACCGGGCTTATGTAAAACGTTTACCATCACTTTTTGTACACGTTTTTGTCATTTTGTCATCCGCCGACAAAGATAATTTATTTTTCCGCACATATTCGAACACAAGCGCCGCTTACTTTGAAAATAGAAAGGACAACACAACAATCATAAACATCAAACACACAATATGGCATTAACGTCACGGTTTTATAATGAAAAATATCCGGAAATTGAAGATGTCGTCATGGTTAATGTTCTGTCAATTGCCGAAATGGGGGCATACGTGCATCTGTTGGAATACAACAATATCGAGGGTATGATATTGCTATCGGAATTGTCACGTCGTCGAATACGTTCAATCAACAAATTGATACGTGTGGGTAAGACAGAACCCGTTGTTGTTATACGTGTTGACAAGGAGAAAGGCTACATTGATTTGTCCAAGAGGCGTGTCTCACCGGAAGATGTTGAGAAATGCACTGAACGTTTTGCCAAAGCAAAAGCAATTAATTCATTGCTGCGTCATGTCGCTGACATTCTTGGCTATGATTCAAGTGAGAAACTCGAAGTTTTGTATCAGAAAACCGCTTGGCATTTCGAACGTAAATACAATAGTAAAACTGTTGCCTATGATATTTTCAAGCAGTCGGTGACAGATCCATCTGTATTCGATGAATGTGATCTTGATGATCAAACAAAGGAAGTGCTCTTAAGCAATATAAAGAGGAAACTTGTCTCACCGACTGTCAAGATCCGTGCCGATATTGAGTGTTCATGTTATGGTTATGAAGGTATTGATGCTGTCAAAGCGTCATTAAACAAAGGACTTGAATTGAGCAATGAAGAGCTACCGATACGAATTAATCTCATTGCACCACCACTGTAAGTCAACCATTTCCCGCGTATTTTTTTTTTCTATTTCCATTGAATTGAATTTGTTTTTTTTGTAAAAATTTGTTAATCAATCATGTGTGTTTAAAGGTATGTAATGACAACGGCGACTACAAAGAAAGCTGAAGGCCTTAAAGCCCTGGAGGTGGCCATCGAAAGCATACGAGCAAAAATCGAAGAATATGAAGGTGAATTCAAAGTAATCATGGCACCCAAATTGGTTACAGCTATTGATGAAGCCGATTTGGCGCGTCGCCTGGAACGTGCTGAAGCTGAGAATGCCGAAGTTGGTGGTGATGATGATGAAGATGATGGTGGCGATCAAGAGGGTATGCAATTTGACCCTGAAAAAGAATTCAATCATAAGACACGCTCCACCATCGCCAATGATGATGACGAAGATGATGACGATGATGATGAGGAATAATGTAAACCCAACTTATCCTCTCCTCGTCTAAGCTCCACTTCTCATTGTTCTTCACATCCTTCTCCTCCTCCTCCCCCTCCTATTGTTCAAAAGCAAAAGAAAGAAAACAAGTATATGTATATTTAATATGATATATATAGTATAGTATATTAATTAATGGCTTATGTAGTTTATTTACATACAAACAAAAAGCAAACAAAAAAACATCATCAAACATTAATTGTTAATATACACACACACACACACACACATTTATATAGATACATATATGGCATATACCTATATTTCAACAAACACCAACACAACAAACAAGCAGCAAATGAATTGTTTTTATTTTTTCTAAATTAAATTTCATTAAATTTACAACACATACACATACTAAAGTGAAGAAAGTACAATAGAATCTTTGGTAAAAACTCCCAAACAAATAAAAATGTTATTGATGTTATTCATATAAACTTTTAACTTAAATTAAAGATTTTCACAGTTTCAGTAAATGTAAAGTATAGTCAACTGTGGTGACTTAAGTCACTTAAACCAATTTTCTATTAATAAAATATGTTTCATCTAGAGTTCTTCGATTATTTGATGAGATATTCTTACATAATTCCCACCATCACATTAACCAAGAACTGGAACATACTACTACTATGTTTGTGTTGTTTTCTATGACAAGTTTTACATTTTTCAAAGACAAATGCATGACAATGAATGCTAACTTTGGATCTTATCATAAGTTATATAATATTAATAATAGTATATTAGTTCTTTTCTTTTTTTTTTTGTTGATTTGAATTCCTTAATTTTTTTTTGCCAAAGCCTTTGTAAAATTAAAATGAAGAAAGAGGCTGATGATGATTCAATTGTTCAATTGAAGAACTCAGACTTAGTAGTAGTAGTAGTATAAAAAAACTTATAGAAACTTTTTAGATTTTAATTTTTAAAATTGTAGTCAGATGGATGGATTGATGTGGACTCCTTCTCCTCCTATTTCCACTTGTATTGTCGTATTAAGATGACTACAATAATAAATGATTAAATTTTAGAAAACAAAACAAAACATAAAAACCATGTCTTTTAAATGTAAAACTTTTTGTATACAAAACAACATACTAGAGTATTGTACTTTCTAGCTTTAGGCTTCTCTTGGGAACTCTTACCATATGAACCGAACTAATCTTTTATTTTTAATCTTAAATTGTTTTTTCACATACTATACAATATTTTTAAATTACAATACAACAGAATCAGAACAGATCAAATGATGGACAATTTGTGTTCAATCAAATCACTTTTACATGTAGATCAAATTTCAATATGATTTCTTGATTATTATATATTATACCTATATGTACTATGTAAGTACAATGATGTATTTTTATTTAAATACCTATATGCTTTGATTTTCTTTGGTTTTTTGTAAAATGAATAAAAAGGAAAAGTAAACTAAATGATGATGATGATGATGTTGATTGTGGAAATCTTGATTTTTAATGTTATTGTTTTTATAAACAAATATATTTACTCGTACAATGAGTAAGAATAAATAACCTAACCATAAGTAAATGGACATAATATAATAAAAGAACATGTGTCAACCGAATGTCAACCGAACTAGAAATAGCCAAAGATACAGTATTAAAACGCAGTGAATCCATTGCTGTGGGGACACCAGTCGTTGAAGGCTATGATTTCAATAAAGGCGTTGACTATGCAAAACTCTTTGAATCCTATACAAAAACTGGCAAACAAGCAACAAATTTGGGACTCGCTATCAATGAAATCAATCGAATGTTAGATTTCAGGGCACAGCCATTGGAGCTTACAGAAGAAGATCTTTACGAGTCTGATGAATTTATTAAGCGACGTGAAACTTTAAGATTTCTTGTTAAACATCGCATGGTGGATTGTATTGTAACAACAGCTAGATTTCATTAAATGTCTGGCACTCACATTTGTGGGTTCATTTGAGCTGTCCGGAGGTGATTTGTGTGAACGTGGCTTGAATCGTATTGGTACTTTAATTGTGCCAAATGATAACTAAATTTGAAGATTGGCTAATTGCCGTGGCTCGATGAAATGTTAGAAGTACAAGAGATTAAAGGCACAGTATGGACACCATCGCGTATTATAACATGTCTTGGTGAACTTATTAATGATACCAGTTCAATTTATTATTGGGCAGCTAAAAACAAGATTCCTGTCTTTTGTCCTGCCATCACAGATGGTAGTCTTGGTGATATGATGTACTTTCATTCATTCCGTAAGCCGGGACTTGTATTAGATACCTACATATATTAACGGATCTGCGTCGTCTGAATGCTATTGCTGTTAAGGCAGAAAAGTCTGGTATGATTATCATTAGTGGTGGGCGAAATGGTGCTGACTTTTCGGTATTCATTAATACTGCCTCGGAGTTCGATGGCAGCGATAGTGGTGCACGTCCAGATGAAGCAGTATCATGGGGTAAAATACCTACAGATGCAACCCCAGTGAAAGTTTATGCTGAAGTAAGTCTGGTATTTCCAGTAATTGTTGGCGAGACTTTTGCTAAACGACATTTTGCAAAGATAAATTAAATTAATCTTAATTTAAGTGAAGAGTAAACTGACAATATATGACAGTGAATGGGGGCAGATTACCTATCCTTCAGGAAATCAGAAAGCTATGTCTAGCGGGTCACTCCTCTTGAGTCGGCGGACGTTGTTATCAGTGACAAAAATGCACTTTAAGATGGGAAACATAATTTCTGATGAATCTTCCAATTTCGTCTTTGATATATGGTATCGTACATGAAGATCTCTATGAATAGTTGTATTTCTGACATACCAAGCTTCATTTACTATACTGCTGAGAAGCTTTGTTTGGAATCTCTGGAGTATCTCAATGTTAGAATGCAAAGCAGAGCTCCACAGATGAATTCCCAATGTCTGTTGATCAGAGACAATTTATAATAGTGATTAAGAAGCCAGGACATTTTTCTCGTTTTAAAGTCTAGATGCGAGCCTTTCAATTTAACCGTCTATTGAAAATATATACACTGATGATATGTAATATGTGTTCTCTTAGCTGCCTAGCACTCATTCCTTTCCAATTTCAACTTTTTCCCTCTTATATGATAAAAGTTTCTCAAGCAACATTTATATTTCTGATGATTCACAACAAATTGTGACATTGTGTAACAAGGGGTAGGAGGAATCATAAGTTTCGTGACAACCCCATTACATATAAGGTAACAGAGTTGATCTGTTAATTAAGAGGTACTCAGCTCATGGTATGCATCGATGGTCGACCCACGCTAATTCCATGTGTACTCTACTAACTACTAACTCTGTAACTACAACGCAGATAAGATTCCCAATGGCAAACGTCGACTTCAAAAGGTTGTTCCGGCTGGAAGTACGCTTGAACCGATAGCATTCAAAGCCAGAACTTAGCTCCTAGAATGGAAAAACAGAAACGGATGGGCAAACAGATATCAGACTGGATATCGAACAGGCTAATAGAATATTGAAAAATAATGTTACTTGTTACGCAAATCATGAAATTGGTGTGACCTATTACTATATGGCTGACTGGTCAAGAGTATCTTATGCC
The DNA here is from genome assembly GCA_037043315.1 of Amiota communis. Lineage (NCBI taxonomy): Eukaryota > Metazoa > Arthropoda > Insecta > Diptera > Drosophilidae > Amiota > Amiota communis. The sequence continues at coordinate 243,812 of JBAMAV010000145.1, read as the reverse complement.
TTTCTGGACTGGGAGTCAGTTTCAGAACGCCCTCAATTATAACTGAACTATACCTACTAATTGTCTCAAACTATTGTAGATGAAGTGATTCAATGATGTTCTTCATGAAACAGTTCCCATGTGGAATTTTCAAGAAACCTTTTTCTAATATGGTAAATACATACCTACTACTTAGAATTATGACATTTAACTAAAGAAATAAAGTTTGAATGCAGACAATGTTTTTGTCTGAGACTCTCAAGATCGATTCTATAGTATACTCATATGTATATATTTTGATATAATTCGAGTCACACAATATTGGAAATTTACAATTTAATGGATAAGCACTTAGAATATCTCCTGGAAGTATTACCAAATGGATCCGTGGCCTGCATCTTCTTAAGTCCTGTGTTATGAGCCATGGTACCAACTTACAAGAAGTGAGGTAACATGCTGAGGGGAGAGAATGTGTGTGATGTGTGCCGGAATGACAATTTTAATACAAGATTTCCGGGGAGGGATGATTGGAGGCAGGGAAACGTCATTGGGTAAGAAAAGTTTTCAATCTATTCAGGTAAGGGGTACTGGTGCTAGCATATTTCAGAGAAGCTAACAGATCAACTGTCTTACCAACTACAAGACTGGTAAGTACAGTGTTTTTCCGGTATGGATCTGCAGTCTGGCAAGCAGCAATACTATACGGGAGACTCCTAAATGCATATCGATTATGTGTTGACAGTCAAATTGCTATCAAGGACCTATCGTCGCACAGTAACAAAAGCAAAATAATACATAGCTCTGTGGCGTCCCTTAACCATGTCTAGCAGTACTCAATTACGTTTATCTGAGTACCTGGCAATTATGGTTTTATAGGTAAAAGGGGATTGGCACTGCCAGTTTCTCTAGCAGTTGCTGATATGCTCAGATCTTTACAAGACAAGGGTGGTAGCAGACATGAAGTGGATGAATAAGCCTGGCTGCACTGTTGCTAGGACACTCTGGCCTTGATACCAACCGAAGCAAACCTCCGAGCTCATACACTTCAACAAAATAAGGATTCGGATAATGACGGGAGTCTTAATGCGCACTGCCTAATTGGGCTGATGGACCTAAGGGCGCATGTTCCTCACCAAGGCTTCTGTCACAACTGTGACGATGAGGACATATCAGATTGGGGACCAGGCTCGGTTTGTGGATTCTTCAGGTCTTGGTCATCAGACGCAGTCAAATGCATGTTGAACATCAATAAATATTGCAATGTTTTCCAATAATATTCAAAATAAAAAACAACTCAAAATTCGTTTATTAATATATTTTTTTAATTTTCGTTTTTTAAATTTTAATCATTTAATTAATTTAACTTTTTAGTTCCCATAATAAAATTTTAAAAATCCTAATTATAATATATTAATAATTATGTATAATGTAATGATCCTCATCCAAGAAGATTTTAAACAATATAAGTAGGTATATTTTTTTTTTTTATCATAATTTTCCATTCCCGAAACCGACAAAAATTAAAAATTTCAATTCATCTCCCGAACTCCCAAATACTAGTAAAATACAATATTATACAATATATATGGTATATGGTAAATTCTTAAATAATATTATTACATATTAATAATTTCATAATGACAATAATTGATCCTTGCACTTTTTATCTCTTATCAATTAAAATACAATATTTTATATTTCTTCCAACTTGAATAATGAAATCAATAATAATAGTACATACATATATGGTATATTGGTTTGATTTTTGTGTTTTTTTTTCCAGTATTTCATTATTTAAAATCTCAAAATGAGGTTAGTTCATTGTTTGTTTCTATTTTTTATTTTTTTTTTTTTTTTTTTTATGGTATACCCATCAGACTAGAAGAGCAATCAGGAATACACATCTCACAGAGAAGAGAGAGATGTTTGGAGACTCATTATTATCAGAGATCCCCCTTTAATTATGCATGAATTGATAACAATATGAAGAGATGTCGAAGACTTATCATTATCAGAGATCCCCCTTTAATTATGCATGAATTGATAACGATATGAAGAGTGCATGCAATGTGTTATAGATGACTATGACTGTCTGTCCATGTTTAAGATTATTGATGTCTAAAAATATTCAAGGTGGATTTGAATTCATAAAAAAAAAAAAAAGATTTATTTAACAAAAGAGAAAACCGACTTTAAGTAGCGTAAATGGAACGCGCATTATTAAGGATAACTTATTGATCAGATCTTGATCAAATTTATATGGGACCACATGGCAAGTACCAGCTTTCAAAATAAAAAAAGAATCATCAAAATCGGTTCACCTAGAAAAAAGTTCTGAGGTAACAAACACATAGCTATTAATCAGGTCTTGATCTAATTTATATGGGACCACATGGCAAATACCAGTTTTCAAAATAAAAAAAGATTCATCAAAAGAAAAAAGTTCTGAGATAACATATGCATTTAAAAAAAAAAAATACAGTCGAATTGATAACCTCCTTTTTTTGAAGTCGGTTAAAAATGAGAGTCCAATGAATGATCTCATTTGACTGTAAGAGTATGCAGGTACAGGGTGTATAAAAATTGAATAAAATTAACTAAAAATAAATTGGTAAAATTATTCTATAAATGGGCTACTAATATTTTGAATTGAAATGAGGTATTATCACATTGATTGATGTAAAAAGTTTGGTTCAGAACAAGAAAATATCAAGAATTATTATATGGGAAATTGGTTTAGGTTAAACTATCATTCAATCATCCAGCATTCTTTTGAAAACTTCTACTAATAATTTGTAAGACTCTTTTTCATTCTACAATACAATAAAATATTTGAACAATCAAATCACTAGAATGTTATAGTATTAACAATCTTACAAGGGTAAACTGCTGCCAACACAAACGACCGCATTTTAAAAAAAAACATTTGTTTCTTTTTTTTTTAAGTGCTAATAACTTCTCTGTAAACATTGTTCTTTGGAAAAACTCTAATATCATTCGATAAATGGCGCTGATCTGATGTCTCAGACATATAAATTGACTTGCACACATCCAGCGAAGAATATCTTTCAATTGGTATTTTTTTTTAACCAAAATCGGTTCAGTGGCTTAGGCAGGAAAGGATTCACAAAACATGTGTTTGCTGTTAGATGCTTACAAAATTTGGAATTCCTGATGTACTTTTGTCTGAAGGGAGAAACCAAAGTTTTTTACATTATAATATTTCATTAATAATTTGCTTTTTTTTTTAATTTCTAATTCAATTGATGATATCTTTACTACTTAGTATATTAAAATATTACTTATACATATATTGTTTGTTTCTTTATCTGCTGTTTTTATTCACTTTCATTTTCTAAAGATTTCTGGTATATGGTATATGTATCTATGTATAAGTATGTACGAGTATGTAGGATAGTAGGTATATTTTTTTTTCTATATAAGTATGTATATTTTTTAAATTTTTGTGCGATGCATGAAGGTTTTTATTTAAATCCTTTTCTAAAATTAAAGACATAATTATATTGTAGTATGTACTTATGTATATAGTATGTATATATGTACATATTTCCATATATGTAAGTATAAATGTGAATTTCGATATAATTGTACTTGATTGACTATATAATTTCATATAAAATTCTTTCAATCATTAAATTCATTTATACATTCCACTTCACTTCATTTCACACAACATTGAAGTGTTAAACTAAGTCTGTGAGTTTGGTAAGTCTGTTACACAATAGTAAATATTTGTAAGGCCCCACATAGACCCTACCCTAAGCAAAAATATATGGTATGGTATGATTAGCATTACAAGGGTAATTAAATGAACCCCAATAGATCCAGTGATCCAGATCGGATACAATCATTATAGTATAGAGGTGTACAACATTAAATAAAACACTGATTAATGGTGTTAATTGCCATGTATTTGGCTTTATTCGATTCGAGATAATTCCTTGCAATTTTTTTAGTTGAATATGATTTCCGTACCTCAGCTGGTTCGGAGGAAGTCCAATCGGGAGGCCGTATGTTAGTGATAATGTGACGAATGTTGTCTGGCGTATACCAGAGATTTCTCACAGTCTTACAATAAACAGTTTACCGGTGTTAAATCGCATGATCTTGGAGGTATTTCTTTCAATAAATCAATTGTGGCACGCTCTGTGTGGCATATTGCATCGTCTTGTTGAAACCACAGTTTCTCCCACATTAAGATGTGTTTACCATTAAAATGGAATCGTTTTTAAAGAAATGTGAACCAATGAGCACACCAAACATTGACTTTTTCAGGATGCAACGTTGTTTCGACAATGGCATGAGTATTCCCTTCGCTCCAAATACCTACAAATTTCTTGTGAAATTCGGTATTAAGAGCAACTTCGTTTTGAGTCCATTCACCATATATGCCATATATGTATATGCGAAATTATATTCAAATAAAAATTCCAAAAGATTATCTTTTGAATAAATTCATATGTATGACAATTAGCACCATTAATCTGTATTTTATTTCTATTTAAAGTTGTATACCTCTAAAAAAAAAACAACCATTAGAAGTTCCAAGTGGTCACCAACACCATCATCATCATCATATAAATAAAAAAAACTTGAAATGAATTGCTTCTTCTTAGTAGAGAGCCAGTAAATTGTGCACGGATTTAACAAGACATATGTAGGTATATAATACATTTTTAAAGTTTAAGTTTAAGTCTTCCATATAATCTGATTAAATGAACTTCATTTGAGTCGGTAATCTGATGATCTTAATGGTTTCTATATTAAGTTTATTCTCTCTCTCACCCTCACACTATGCCTCTCAAACACACTGTCCCTGTCTTTTTTGATTTCAAATTTCAAAAACAAAATATGTCACTCGCACATTTCAAAAAATTTCTATTCTATTTTGTAGCCGTTTCTTTGCCGTACTTTGATGTCATAGCATATGTAGGTATATATATTTATAACAATATTATGGTATATGTAGGTACTATATATGGTAATTGTAAACCTTTTAAAGAATCCATATGATTCTATGATTCTTCTTTTTATAAACTACAAAAGTCTTTTCAGTTTTTCAAAGCAAGTAGGTACTATTATGCTATCAAAAACTAAACCAATCAAACTGATTAATTATGTAGAAATAATAATCCTTAGATTCAGTTTCAATTTTCAAATAATTTAATGAACTTTACTAAATTAAAAAATCAATTTCAAATATTAAATTCAAAAATCAGAACAATCCTATTAGTATTGCTAATGACTTATAAAGGATGTGCTAAGTAGTATTACTGTTACTGTTGTTTGCTAGTGTAAAAAGTACCTATTATTTATAATTCGGTAGAACCGAATAGTAAACCATATATCTCAGATATAGTATACCTACACATATTATATATTTTATTGTATTTCATTAAGTTTTGAATAATTTTCTTTTGATATTTTGTTTACTAATTTTTGTCGTTGACGCATATTAAAGTGATTGATTGATTGATTCGATTCGATTGATTGATGAATGGATGTTACTATTGATTTTATAAATTTAACATATTTATACTATACTTCACTATAGGTACTTATGTACTTTGGTCGTAACACTTATAGTATTGCAAAGAAAAATTGAATATTCTATAGTGTGCCAGTGATCAGATCAAATCAAATGAGATCAGTCAGTAAGTTGTGAGGGAAATGAGGCCCAAATGTCTGTTGAATGTTGTCGACCAGTGCTTAGTCCATCCTTTAAAGCATTTTCAAAATGTAGTATTTCCTCATCATTAATCAATTATCATAAACTATTGTTATATAGAGAGAATTGTAACACCATATAAGTCAATCATTAGCATTCTAAGTAGTAGGTACAGTGAAATTTGAATTAAGTTTTTTGTTGGCAAGAGTTTAAAGTTCATTAAATTAAAACGCAATACATAGTACCTACTTAGACTTCCCTTTCTATCAAAATAGCATATGATTCTATACAATATATGTAGGTACATATAAGTATTTGCAGATGAATAATGAAAGATCATTATAATAGTACATCATGGTACAAATATAATTAAAAAAAAAAAGAAATTTAAGTTAAGTTTTTTGTTGACTATTATGAAATACAAGTCTAAGAGAGTTCATTAAATTGAAAACAAAAGTGATTTAAATCCTATGTCTAATCCTTTCTACTTACCAATATATAGTAGTAGTCAATATATATGGCTCTTTTACAATATTTGTTTGTGTTATGTATAACTGAATTTCATGATTTCTAATGCAACAGATGAATGAAAGTAAAGAAAGATATGTTTGATGTTGTTTATGTTCATTGAAATTGGTATTGGATTGAGCCGAACCACCTTCTTAACTCCTAAGCTTACTATTTCTTTCTCTCAAAATATGGTATATGATATTTGTACATACTATATATATATAGTAGAGATAAATGAAAGAAGATCATTATAACTAGTAGTATATCATGAATACAAATATATTGATTAATTCAAGTTAAGTTCATTGAATTAGGTGATCAAATGAGCGAACCATACATTATAGTATGTAGTATAGTATACTAGTATTGTAACTCTATCCCCTGTAGAAGATATACTATTAGATGGCAGAGGACTATTTAACTAACTAGTAGCTAAGTATGACTGATAGAGCCCAAGTGTTTTAATATTTAAAAATATTTTAATTGCTTGTGAAATGTATGTACGAGTATGTAAGCTTTGATGTGACCAAAGTTGTTCTTTCTTTTTATATATACATAAATATATATACATATACATAGGTGGTGTATGTGAGTGAGTGTGTGTGTGTTGTCAATGTTATGTTTGTATGTAGTATGGGTATGTAAAATGCGCCTGAGGTAGTTTTTATAGGTGGTGTTTCATTTCTTCATCATCATCATCATCATCGTCGTTGTCGTCGTCGAAGAGAATCAATTTCCCACTTTATAATAAATTTTTGCATTTGTTATTTATATATTGTAGATTATTATTATTGTTATATTATTATTATTATTATTATTATTATTGTTTATATTATTTGTTTTATTTATTTATGATTTTTATTTGTGTATTTATTTATATATTCCAATTGATGTTTTAAAGGCCATTTGTTGGTATAATGTTAATTTTTGCTCGTTGTATTTGGCAGTTTTATAAATTAAATCACTTTTACTACTCTCATCATGACATAACCATAACCACATCCACCAGCACAACAACCACAACCATGACCATGACCACAAACTCCAACATAATTCTTCTGATCCAAGTTGTTGTTGTAGTACAATCTGTTGTTGTTCTTGTAGTACTTCATGTTGCTGTTCTTGTTGTTTTTTAAAATTTCTGTTTTCTTTGTTATAATTATTATTACTATCATCATCATCATTATCATTAACAACAACATCATCATCGTCATCATAATGGAAATACCATTCTTTCCATTGCCACTGCCACCGCCACCATAAATTTAGTTCAGTATCATCATTATTATTATTTGTTTCCATAGTTCTTCTTTTGTTTATCTTACTCATACACATCCACTTCTTAGTCCTTTTACTTTTTCTATTTCTATTTCTATTTCTTAATAAACATTGCCACCATATGCATGTTGATAATGATAATGATGATGTATGAGTTAGTTTTCTTTTCAAATTGTATATTCTTTTTTCACTAATACTACACCTTCGACGCTGTCGCGTCCTTCGCCTCCATAACACTCAAAATTTAAGAGATTTTGCTATAAGTGCCGCCGTTGCCTGAGTTTTATTACCATTTGCACGACGTAACTCAATAATGACATCGTCCCGATTATAACCCAAACGTACAAGTTCTTGTATATCAGATTCATTAAATTTTGTTTCTGCTAATTTTCTAGTATTAATTGCTGCTGCTGCTGCTGCTGCTGATGATGTTGAAGATGTTGTTGTTGTTTCTGTTGCTGATGCTGATGCAAAATTAGCAGCCAAAGAATCAGGTGATAAAGAAGCAGCTCGTTTTGATGTGGATGGACCATTACCATTACCAGTAGCAGCAGCAACATCAGAATTTGATATAACACCATTACCACCACCTGCATCACGTTTACTTTCCTCAATGGCTTTTTTAATTTGATTTGCTTCAGCCTCTTCAGCTGAATGGCCAAGAACACGCATCTCTTCATCTGAATTGCCAGTGAGGCGTGCACATGATGGCAACTCATTTTCATGTAGAAATGGAGTCTCTGTTCCGGTAGTACCGATACGCAAAACACCGCGTTGCAAATCAATGTTACACTACAACAAATAAAAGAAAAATTCAACAAAATTCATTATTATCACAGATCAGAACCGATCAGATCAGATCAAATTGGTTTATCATCCAATCCAAATATGTAATTTGTAATTGTAAATTTGCATATGAAACCATTAACTTCAATGATCAATACACCACAGTCTATGTTTTTTCTTAATATTTGAACTTCTATTCAAGAAAAGAGTAAAAACATAGGTACTTAGGGGATTGCCAACATGAACCCAATAGAAATCGCAATAAAAATGTGACTAGTTTCTAACCTTTCCCTTATCTAATCTAATCTAATCCGAAGTTCATAAGTACATAATTTGATACTTTTTGAAGATGAAAAGTGAGACGCGTCCCGACCTAGATACAGTGATACAGTTGGGAGCCCGCCTCCATTATAGATTGCTTATTGAAAATAAAGGAGAAACATTTTAGAAATTAACTGATTAAATAAAAGATGCTTCAAGTAAAAACGGTATCAAGCTTTGCAAAGAAGTATCTACTTATATAACAAATTAAATTTGCGGTTCTGTGTGAATTCTGTACTGTACTGTACTTTTGGAGATCAAAAACAAATCATCACCATTAAAGTCATGCAATTAACGTCTTAGAATCGTTTACTAGTAATTAGGTACATAGGTTGATTTCTTGACTGATTGGTTCAGTGTATCCGTGCATTACAAAACAGTCATGTCACATGGACCAAACACCCAAACACCCACCCACCACCACCATCACCTTTCTCATGCCATTCTAAAGTGAACAGTCAGCAAAATTGAAGTGTCAAAAGTTTTCAATGGGTGGTGGCAACTTCAAGTCATCACGAAAGCAATTAACAATAAACCCAGATCGCACAAATGCACCAACAAATGGCGGTATATATATGACGGTATTAAGATGCCACAGCGTTATCATGCATGCTGGTAATACAGTTGTATTACATGAAAGTCATTTCACTATCAGAAGGTGACAATTTTCGTTTTGATCCGGTAGTTGTCAATGTTTCTAGCAATTGGTTCGTGTAATTCGTGATTGGCATTTCCAGAGGTCAGGCACACCTGTGATGGTTCTATAACAAGCAAGCGAAGCATATTTAGTTTAGTTTATCCATCTTTAGCTTATATAACAAAACAACTGCAACAGAAACTATGCAAATAGATTTAGTTCTAACACACCCCCATTAAACAGCTTCTATACAACTGCAATAGTAGCAATGCAAATGGAGTCCTAAGTTTTTTTGCTTGACACTCTCATAAGACAGTGTCTCAGCAGATGCAGGCAGTGCTCATTGAGGATTCTGATTACCAAACACGTTGATGTTAGTTAGTCTTGATGAAATTTGGTTTTACTTACCTGATGTCTTTTAAGCATATCTAAACCAAGCAACATATCCATAGGTTGTTGTTCCAGCACCGAAAAACTAGATGTCAAATGATCATTTTCAATTTGCAATTGTACCATGTGAATGCGTCCAATGATGCGTTGTGTTCCAACACCTTTTGCAATACCATTCCATCTGAATATGGGCAGATTGGATCATATAAATACATGGATGATTAGAAGGATAATTCAATGGCCAGGCGGCCTGGGGCCAATGATATATTACTTACCTGGTATCAATCAAACGATTAACATGACAACGTTCAGCACATTTGGCACTCATGATTGTGGTCTGTGCACCAGAATCTACAAATGCCTTAACAGGTATACCATTTACCTTGCAATTGATATAACTAAGAGGAAGTAAGGGAACAACAAAGTTGAATTAAAATTAAATTTCTATATTTCTTGAATGATTTATTGTAAGTATGCTTACAGCATTGTAACCATGCCAAAGATTTCGGGATTAAATTCAATTGCAGCTGCCATATTATCTTGAATATTCTTTTGTTTGATTTCTTCAGCAATGAGACGCTGGGTCTCAGCATCAAATGGATCGGCAAACATGCGTAATCTTTGTTCGTTGCGTTGTTTCCTCTGATTGACTTGTTCACGTAGTACGCGCCCAAAACGTTCCAAATCTCCTGAGTCTAATGCCTCAGCCAACTCTGTGTTATATTGTCGTAATAATGACAAAGTTTCAGGACTACTTAATAACATATTTCGTACTTGGGCTGGATCATCATCGAGATTGACATTAAATTCATCGCTTGTTGGAAAATCAAGAAAACTTGCCAATGAATTTGTATTACTATTTGTCGTTGTAAGATTTGTAGCACCATTTCCACCAATACCACTGGCATTCGTAACATTACCACCACCACCACCACCACCAACATTATATGGAGAACCATTGCCGCCAATACCACCACCACCAATAGCACCAACACCGCTGCCGCCAGGTATAGCAATATTGCTGAAGTCTAAATTACTAACGGAAGATGTGGCACCTCCTGTAGAAAATTTTAAGAAAAAAGAAATCATTATTAGGTACATACAATATTATAAAGCAAAGACGAAATTCCAGAAAGTTTGAATACTGATTAATACTAAACCAAGCAAACAGATTTTAATACGGTTTTCACTGCTGTCATCTGTAGAAATTTATCCAACGTTTGCTTCAGATTGATGAAACCGATGAAGAAACAGAAATGGGAAATGGCAGGGGGACTGCTCTCTAGTAGTATATATACCTATACTTACATACTTAATAACAAAATTGAATTCACTTGAGGTGAATGAATGACTGAATGTCATTTCATTTTTTATATACCATACAAAGCGACCACCACCACACCTGCACCTCCTGTAATGACAATTTCTATATCTCTCTCTCTCTCTATTCACTGACTGTTAGTCTCTGTCATCCAAGAACGTCTCGTCTTTATGTCATTGATTTTATTGTAGTAATAATGCGGTCAACTCCTACGCGCCTGTTTATTTCCATTAAATCTAAGTATGTACGTATGTTTACATACATTATAGTCTTTCATAAAATATGCATGGAATATTGAGTTTATTTAAAAGTTTGTAACACCATATCTTGAAATTTCTAATTAGAATTGGTCGCAGTTGCTCCCACCCTTCGCTAATCTAATCTAATATTCGAGATCAACATGATTTGCTTACCATTTGATTTGTATTATGCAAAGCCCCCAAAATCGTAATTTTCTCATTATTTTTTACCACAAAATGTTGGCCAATTTTTAATGAGAATTTTATTTTCAGAGTATTGACAGCCCTCCTGCTCTGATGGGCAAGTCACATTATATTCTCATTTTACAACCATGCCATGGATTTGGTTTTTTCGATTTTCCGGCTGGTCCTTTATGAGGTACGCGAATTATACAATATTTATAACTAAGGATTACTCGTTTAAATATATAAGATAAGATATTGTTAAGCATAAATCAAAATACAATATGTATGGTATGTACATAGTCATGGTATTGTACATCTAATTGATGAGGAACTTCTTTGGAACAGTCACCTACTAGCAAGGCTAGGGCAACTATATGGACCAGCAATAGACTCATGGTTAAGAATTGGTAATGGAATCCAAAAATAGTGTCATTTTTGTACACGGCTATCACTAGACCGATTCTGTCATATGCTGCAACTATCTGGTGCTCTAAACTAAACAGAAGACAAGCTCAATCGATAAATTATAGAGTGTAACGACTGCCTGGTGTTATTTTAGCAATGAGTTCAGCTTCAACAGCTGCCCTTGATACTCTACTGAACCTACCACCAATTCAATAGTTTATAAAGAAAGAGGCACCTTCGTTTTAGGCAAAACTTATCCTTGTAAATAATAGTGACTCGGTAGGTCTCAGGAAATCACTAGTTGGGAATGAGCTCAAAATAAACATTCATTTAACTAAGAGATGGGAACAGACAATACCCCATGTGTGGTATACACATGGTTCTAAAACAGACATCTCGCAAAAGAACACAGGAGTTACTCGGACAGGTATTTGGATTGACTCAGGTTTCTGGACAGGACATTGCAGAGTAATAAAGCACCTACGTAACATGCGGATCAGTCGCAGTGATCTGTGTAGACTATGTATTGAAGAAGAGGAGTCAGCAGAGCACGTGCTCTGTCACTGCGAGGGCCTAATCTGGACCAGACTCCACCAACTTGGAACCAGTTGAAATAGCAGATTTGTCTCCGAATAGTATCTTGGAATTCCTGATGAATACCAGAATCTCGGAGGAACTGTGGGAAAATTCACAATTCAAATGTTGTTTAAGAATGGGTAAAGGAACCACAGTTTAAGTTAAGCTACTAACATTTGTTTAAGAACCCCCATGACCATGAGTTAAAATATGTATAACTTTTCATATACTTAGGAAACTTTTAAAGGGTCCATTTTACAAATTCAAGAACAAAAAGTGCAAAGTAAAATGTACATAATAAAATTTAAAAAATCTGAAAAAATATACAGTGGCTTGCAAAAATAAGTATATGATGATCGTGAATTTTACACATTTAGGTTTGTGGGAGCGAAACGGCTTAATAGAAAATTATAAAATAAATACCAGGTATTCCTTAGATCATAAGTAAAAGATTCCTTAAGTTACTTTAGCGAAAACTGATAATGCAGAGATAATAAAAATTAAAAACCAGGTCTACCCACCATTTAATTTTAATTTTTTTTTTTGTAATTTTGGTCCAAAATCCCTTGTTTTTTATATCTGTACACATTACAAATTCTACCAATTTGTGAACATGGGCACAGGATATATTATTCTACCCCAAAGTTAATCTTCCATAATGGGCGCTCTGTTAGATTTTGGAAGCCTGCCCTTCCTTAATGACCACAAATTTTCGTCCGAATTGAGGTCTGGGGCTTTGAACCGGCCACTCCTACACCTGATGTAATGACTCTGACAATTAAATCTGGATGTCACATGCAGTATACTTTGGGTCGACATCTGCGCTAAAGAATCTATTCAAGTTTGGTTTTCGGAATGGCTCCACAACGTCGTTTAAAAAATGCTTTTCTGGCCTTTTTTAGTTATGGGACCCTATATACTAACTAGAGGAACAAGTTTTTGGCGGGTAAAGTATCCTCCACCTCTATATTGAACTTCCAACTATTGCAAAGATTTCTCTATAACAAAATGATTGGATTGATCCTAACAACTTCGTCAGAGACGACTTCGACACGACACTTATAGCAAACTGGTTGACCGATCCCAACAACTACGTTATAGAAAAGTCCGACTACGCTTTTAATACAATACACCGGCCATGGGAGATGTCCGCCCACTGGAATGTATTGTGTTCATAATTAAAACATAACTTGGGACTACAAAATTTGTGCGGCCAGGAGAGATGTTCGCAACTAGATATTTTTTGTATTGTATGTAACTATTGTAGTGGATCAAGGCAGACATTGACCTTCCTGCTATGTATTGTACCACAAGTCGATTTTGTTTAAATAAAAACTAAATGTTACTCACAATAAAACTTATTATTCTTCAATAATTCAATTTTGAATCCATTGAGTGGCTTTAATGTGAAGCGCGCACAAACAAACAGACAAGGATGAGCATAACTTAATCCAGTGGTTCTTTCTAAAACTGTGATCACCGAATTAAGTTTAATATTAACTTTAATGTCGTTTAAGATCGTTAAGAGTGGGGTCCATGGAATGCAAAACGTTAAGAATTTTTAAGCTGTACGATATACGTACAAAATTTAGACGTTTGCTTAAAAACTGTGTGTATGAAAATGTGTATCCATGAAATTGTTTCAATTGTCGTTGAAACCGAACTAAGTAGTGCAGTGCATTGTTGTTTCATAAAAAAAAAAAATAGTCTTGAGAAATTTTAAAAATAAATACAACTTACAATAACATTATATGTATGTATAAACAGATGGTTCAGATATTTGAGTGCAAAAGAAAAATAAGAATAAAATAGAGAAAATGCATTTCTTTGATTTTCAATAAACAAAGTAAAGTAAATGTTTATTTAGATCAGATCAAATTTCAGTTTAAAGTTGAAAATGCGCACCTGGGGCCGATTTATGGCATTCCATTTTTTATGTTCATTGCATTTAATCATACATATTTATCATCATCATAATATAAATAAGGCAACAGGTTTTTTATGATAATTTTTACGCCCAAAGTATCTAATCGATTTTGATAAAAAATATACCATTCGATAGGTTTTCATTTGTAGATGTGCCCAATATTTTTTTTTATTAAGAAAGCCATACACACCTACACTTTACACAAACCCATGATCTTCATATCTCTCTCTCTCTCTCTCTCTCTCTCACTCTCTCTTCCACTCTCCCTCTCATGCAAATAAATCAATGTTCGCGGACAAATTTAGGTATGTGTCTGAGCGCGGGGGAAATAAAAGAAAGAAGAATTCAGAATGGGTCGAATTTTATTAAATGATAGAAAAACAAATTGAGTTTGTCTTACACGATTAAATACTTTTTGTCTTTCTTCCGGCGGGGTGGTCGAATTTCGAGCAATGGTCGATCCTAGTAGTTTTAAAGTTTTGTTTAAGCACATATGTATGTATGCTTAGTTAGGTTTGGTTAGTATAGTTTATAAAACCTAACTCTATTGACATCTACACAGATGGCTCCAAATTGGAGGAGAAAGTCGGCTGCGGCATCTTGGCGAATAACCCAAACTTAAAGCTCAGCTTTCGCTTATGTGACCACTGCAGCGTCTTTCAAGCAGAGGTTATGGCCTTCCGTTGGCTTCTAGACAACTACACTCCAAGGTCAGATATTAATATCTACACAGATAGCCAAGCGGCAATAAAGTCCCTCTCGGGTGAATACACTACATCCAAGCTTGTCGCAGACTGCCGCTCTTCCCTACATACTCTAGCCTGTCACGTACCCATACAATTATGCTGGGTGCCTGAACATAGAGATATCGCGGGCATTTATGAACAGAAAACGAACCGGCCAACTGCTAAATCTCGGCAGAACCTCAATAAGCGAGACTATAAACGTATTAACGGGCCATTGCGTCATAGGCAAACGATTTCTGCCGCACCTGAGGCTTTGAAGAGGAGGAGGAGACTGTGCTTCACCTCATGTGCCAGTGTCCATCCCTCGCTAGAAGAAGATGGAGCCACCTAGGCGCTGGGTTTCCCTCCAGCTTAACCGAACTATCATTCCTACCAATCAGGGACATAGCTAGGTTCATTTCGGAATCCAAATGGTTCTCCGCATCGGACTAAGGGGGTGCCGTGTCAACTCTTTGCTGGTATCACAATGGGCCATACTCTTTTTTTTTTTTGTGCCTAAGTGACCCTCTCGTCTGAGGGCTGCCATCTAACCTAACCTAACTTAGTATAGTTTAGGAGAGGTCGAAGAATAGTAGCCGCCGGTACCAAGTCCAGCTCACTTAGACCTACAAAGCTACATATGGCAGCTACTTACGTATATTAAATATTTGTTCGATCGTTTACTTTCTTTAATTAGCATTTTAAGCTGTATTCTGTCTAGGAAAAAAAAATTTGTGTTTTTGTATGGGGACTGCTACTACCTCATCCAGTAATAGGATATTTCTATATTTGGATTGAAATCTATATCAAATTTATCAGTAAAATTGACGATCCTACTTAAAAAATTTGGAAAGTTTTATAGAGATTTAAGTACAAGAACGACCATAAATTTGGAAAATAATAGATATTTTGGGAGACTAAATTAAACCAATAATAGGATAATTCTATGTCTGGATAACCTTAATATCAAATCTATTATGTCTATGAATAATATTAGAGCAGCGACCTAACCTTCATGCCTTTTAGATATTACAGGAAATACTGGGACTAACACTGAAAGATATTCGTGTAGTCTCGGGATTCCTAACAGGACATTGCAGATTGATATCAAACATTTACTCATATGCGGATCGATCGAATCGATCATTTGCTATGCCAATGTGAGGGCTTTATTTGGACCAGACTTCGCTATATGGTACCATACGAAATTACCTTCAAAGAAAATCTTGCAACTCTTAATGAATACCAAAATCTTGGAGGAACATTGGAGGTATAGTAGATCCCGCCCTTCCCCTAATCTAACGTAACCAAATCAACGGAATAAACTATCTAAGCTTAGAGAGAATTAAGAATAAAAACTAAAGTTTGAGAACAGAGGATATTTTGGAGACTACTTTATTCAGTAATAGGAGAATTGTAGGAAATAAAAAAAGAGTTCTATAACAAATTTCATTAGTTGATAAGCCTAATAATCGATGAAGAGATGAATTTATATAGTTATAAACATAGAATAGACAGACAGACGGAGACACGGATGGAGGAGGCATGTCCCAATAAATTCATCACATCATATCATAATCATTTCCATATATGTATATGAATTTATGGGATTTCTGATCATGATAAAGATAACGATGATTGCCATTAGAGTTAAGGATTATATTCTTAAAGAAAGAAAAGATAAAAAAAGATGTATGTACAACTTACCTCTACCCATTTGTTCGGTTCGTATCCTTTGTAAGATCACACAATCGCCATCTTTAATGCCAAAATAGCCCAATGAACGTTTATTATCCAGCAATGGACGTCCATTGAATACCACAAGCATTTCACTACCATCAATGCCAGATTCGGTTTCACAAAATGCTTTAAAATTCTCTAATTCCAAATCTTCGGCAACATCAAGAAAGAAGATTTTATCAGTTAAAGTTGTTACGGTGATTTTCATTTTATATTTATTTATTTTTCTTTTTTGCTTCTTTGCTTTTCTTTTTTTTTTGTTTTTTTTTTTTTTGATTGTTAATGTAATATTTCACTTTCACTATCACTTTCTGTTTCTGTTTCAATTGCAGAAGTATGTATGTATGTATGTACTTTGAAGTTATCAAGAATAATCCTAGGATCGGAACACTTATGTATGTATGCTAGCAAGGAGGAGTAGCGATGTGTGTGTTTGTTGTATTGAATGCTCCTTTGTTTGTTATCAAATATGATGATGAGTTCAGTTCATTCGATTGATGATTCTGGATCAGTGTTCAGTGTGGATCTTTAATTTTTTATAGACACTGATGCTGCTTCCTTGTTGAATGCTTGCTATCAAATGAATTGCATACGGTTCCTTGAGATGGATTGTTGGATCGGTTATGGTTATTTAGTATGATCTCTGTCTCTCTCTCTCTCTCTCTCTTTCTCTTTCTCTCGTAATGAGATTGTTCTCCTTAATAATTTTATTGCACTAATGAAATTGTTTTCTTAGAATAGTAGGTACATATGAACATACATACATACATAAGTATGTGATGAGAATATAAGTATTAAGAGATTGTGATTTTATTGTTGGCGTTGTTTTTGTTGCTTTAGTTTGTTTGTTTGCTGCACTTGCTATGCGCTGTAGTAAAGTATTTTTGTATCTTTATGAGTACATATTATGAATATGTTGTATCTTTATACTTTACTTTATACACAAATACTATCTATGATCGATTGCAACACAGAAAATGCATTTATTCCATATGTGATAATGATAATGATTATGTTGTTGATGATAATCATGTGCATATAATATTACTAATTATATGTGGTGGTGGCAATGATGATAATGATGATGTTGTTGTTCTTCTTGCTGCTGCTGCTACTGATGATGATTACTCATTTATTTAGATGATTTTGTTTTCTGCTCTCCAGAATATTCATTCAATTTGCGTATTTCATATATGTATGTAATTTTTGTATGATGTTTTTCTTTTGTTGTTTTCGTTTTTCTTCTAGTTGCGTGCTATCGTGCTGCTGTTTTTTCTTTGTTGCGCATTCGTTTTGCGTTTTTAAAATTGCCTTTATTTCTTTTCTTTTCTTTTTTTCTTTATAATATAGAATTTTAACCTGGAATAAAGTTCAATCACTTAAATTATTTGTGTTTCACCACAGTAAAAACAAACCATGATGAAAATGATAAAAGAACCACAGAAACAAACACAGAAACACACAAAGAAAATTGATTTAAAATGAAAATTGTTTATGAAATTAATTAAAATTAAAGTGCAAAATTACACAAATCATAATAATTAACACACACACACACACACACACACACACACTTCCAAAATACCCACAAATAAAGAATGAAAGAAGAAAAAAAAAACCGCGCACACAAATGATTTCTTTTTTTAAACAAAAGAAAATTAACTAAATTTTGTTAAATGTTGCGTTGCGTTGCTTTGCACCTTCGCTCACTCACGTTCACTCACCTTTTTGGTTTTGCAACATGAAAATAATTTGTTGGTCTTTATTTTTTTTATATTAAAAAAAAACTTTTATTTTACTTTATTTTTCTCTTATTATTATTTTCTTCTATGATATTCTTCTTCTACATTCATTCACACACCAGCCCCACTCGAACTTGCAGTCACAGGCGCCTATCGTTTCAGTTAAAGGCCCTCACACATGCTCAATCATGATTGAATCAATCAAAAACGATATCGTCAAATTTGGCATGATTCAAGCATGATTGACTGTGTGTGGCGATGATTGAGTGAGTGATTGAAGCAGTGATTGAGCAAAGTCAAATTCATTTTGATATTTTGGCTCAAATCAAATTTATCGATATCGTTCTTGATAGATTCAATCATGAATGAAAATGGATGGGCCTTATTAGTCGGTTGGGGTGGTTGGTTGAGCACATGAGCACACAGTGGTGAAGCAGTGAATGAGTAACAACTTAAGATAGGAATCCACACGTCCACGATTTGATCAAATCGTTAGAGAAAAGTTTTTTTTTTGTCTTATTCTTTATTTACCATCAATCCCAGAGTGGGAAAATTTTTAAATTGCATAGCTTTACCTTAGAATTTACAGAAAACTATATACATAAATATACAATATATCTTTACATAATGGTTTTAAACATATAAAGGGAAAAGAGAAAGGATGAATGGGTTAAGGAAAGTGGGAAGAGTTACATAAAATTTGGTTTATTAACCTGCGTCTCTAAATGGAAAATCTAGCGGATGATATCTCTTTAGTCGTCTTTTAGTTTCACTGTTGTCGAGTAGATTTATTGCTAGGTTGTTTGGATGGTCTGTTAGTCTGTTGATGTACCGCTGACTAAATCTATTGATTTCTCCTAAAATCCATGGATATTTAAGTTCATGAATTTCCTTATTACTATTTAATAGATGTGCTCCAGTTGCCATTCTCAAGACTTTGTTTTGAAACCTCTGAATGATTTTAATATTTGAGTCACTAGCCGTGCCCCACAATTGGATACACAGTAGGTCCAAATCGGTTTTAGTATGGCCTTGTATAGTAGCAGTTTATTCCTAATCTTGGGCTTGGAGTGGCGTCCGATGAGCCAGTGCATTTGCCGAAGTTTCACATTTAAATGGTACTTTTTTGCCATGATATGAGGTCGCCATGTTAGTCTTCTATCGAGGGTAAGTCCAAGATATTTAACAGTCTCTGTATAAGGGATTGTAACATTATTTAATTTGACCAGAGGACAGTTTCCTTTTCTTTTTGCAAATGTTGTGTGCGACGATTTTTCAGGATTGACTACAATGTTCCATCTGTTCAGCCAAGCTCCAAAAGAGTCAAGCTGTTCTTGTAGTACTCTTGAAGCCCCATCGAAAGTCCTCGAAACTGCTATAAATGCAGTATCGTCTGCGTAGGTGACTATAGTGAGGGAATGGTGTCCAGTGATGGGCAGATCTGCGGTGAACAATGTGTACAAAACAGGGCTTAGCACACTACCTTGGGGAACACCTGCCCTGATGTCTGCAATTAAGGAAACAGCATCGCCGCATCGAACATAAAACTTCCTATTCTCCAGATACGATTTTAAGAACAGGTAGTATGGTGTTGGCAGCTGCATCTTTATCCTATAGAGCAAGCCGGCATGCCACACTCTGTCAAATGTCTGTTTCACATATTAGAGAAAAGTGAGAGCTGAAGTGATTTGATGTGAGGATGGCGCTGATTTGACGTTGGATGTTTGGGTAACTCATCAAATTACATCAACAACGATTTGACCAAATCTTTAGTGTATTACCACTACTAGCTTATGGTGATTCCTGTCTAAATGATTTCTATATAAAATACGTTGCATTATTATTATTATTATTATATTAGAAAGTTAAAGTAAAAGATCATTTATTTTGAACTATTTTGATTTTGCTTGTTTTTATAAACAAACAAGAAGAACGATATGAAGAAGAGGTGAAAACTTGTATGTTAAAAAGTAACGTGTGTACTTTGACCTAATTAAATTTGAAAGGTCAAAGTACATAAGTTACTTTTCACTTCCTATCGTCTAGCACACCTTTTTCAAAGTAAGGAAGGGGAAGAGAGAAGAATATTTTTTGGGAATTTGAGAGAGTAAACAAGAACTTTGAGAGAGTAATACTTACTCATTCGCTTGCTCTTAATCTCAATCACTCAATCTCACAACCACACAGCCACAAATGACCTAGAAGAGGAAGAGACCGCAATGCCGCAATGAGATATGATTGATAATGACGATGATGATGATTAGCCCGCGCAATTTGCTCGCTGTGTATGCTTCTACTTGCAGTTTTTTTTCAGGTCATTTAATTCAAACAGAAATTTATTTGTGTGTGTATGTGTTGGTGGTCATGGGTTAGTTGGGTTGATTGGATGATTACGTTTTTTGTTTTGCGTTCCGAATAATTTGTCCAAAAAGAAATTTGTTTAAATTTTTTTGAATTTGGAATAATTTGATAATGGAATAATGAATATAATATACTATAAAATGACAGCTTTCACTTTGTTCTAGCATACATACATACATACATACATACATAATTCCCTATGCACAAGATCGCGAGGGAAAAACTGAATGGTTCAGTTGATTCAAATCTGCCCAGGATTTAATGCACCAGACCATTCGGAAATGAGATGCAGACATGATGAGGAAATTAAAAGAACCTAGTCTAACCTAGCTCTCCCCGAGGGTTTTTATTTTTTTGAAACAAAAGAACATGTCCTAACTCTTAGAAGTTTACTGGAAA
This sequence comes from Amiota communis, assembly GCA_037043315.1. NCBI lineage: Eukaryota > Metazoa > Arthropoda > Insecta > Diptera > Drosophilidae > Amiota > Amiota communis. Next base: position 222,601 of record JBAMAV010000145.1, on the reverse strand, counting down.
TCATATTATGTCCATTGAGCAATGAAATTGAGACTATTGTGATTTATTTATTGTAAATGACCTCTCTATAACGAAGTCACGGGGACGGGACCGATAAATCTATATTCGTTCAATTCGCTAAAAGAGTATGACTTTTTTATTCATCATTCGGTTCATTGAAGCTGCACACATAATTAACTGCGTTTTTGGGTAAAGAAATGTTAAAAGTACATATTCAAATGAAAACTTGGTATTAATCAATTATATATTTTTAAACGATCAACCAGTCCCCCAGGGTAGTTTTTTGGTGCCGACACTTTATACCCTGTTCACGCACGATATGTCCACTGGCTCATGACCGCAAGAGAATCGTTAGGATGTAATCATTGCCACGTTTGCAGAATATACGGACATCCTCGCAAGAAACAGGTACACGGACACACTGCAACAATACATGCATAATTTTGAAGTCTGGACAAGACGATGGAACATTAGCGTTAACATAAAGAAATGTAACGTACGCTTTACGGCCGGATGTTTGTCCAGGAGTCTTTATTGGCATCGGCATATTTCAAATATCACGAAATCCCTTGGAAAGAATTTGCGTTGGCTCTTAAACAGTAGGAATAGATAATAATAATAATAAGTGGTGCTACAACCGTGTGTCGGTTTTGGCCGAGTACAAAAGAGCGCGCCAACTAGTTCTGTCCTTTGCACGCTGGCCCCAGTTGGAGATTCCCAAGGTCGACAGATCCTGCGTAACTTGGTCTCTCCAACGGAGATATGGACGTCCCCCGCTGAATTTTTATGCGCTTCACTATGTCCATGTCCTTGTATAGCTCATGCAGCTCGCTGTTCCATCGAATACGTTAAACACCGTCTACGCAGAGAGTACCGAAGATTTTACGGAGTTTTTTTCTCTCGAACGTTCTCAATGCATTCTCATCGCTGCTGGTCAACGTCCAGGCATCTGCGCCATACATCAGGACGGGAATGATGAGTGCCTTGTAGAGCGTGAGTTTGGTTTGTGGAGATATGATTTACTAGGAATAAATTGTCCTTAAAAAAAATAAAGTGCTAATTTATAAAACAATAATGGCTCCTGCTTGGCGATACGGCTTGCAGGTGCACGGCATATAGCAGAGAAATCGAAATCTCAAAAGTCAGAGTACTGCAGGCCAAGACATAGTGTATGATCTCTGGTACCCCGTGGTTTCTGGAATGGTGGTCCTTGAGAACGAATTAGAGATTCCTAAGAATGTAATTAATCGTCAGGCCAAGGGATATATGGAACGGTTGAAAAATCATCCAAATAAATTAGCCAGGCGCTCTTTTATAGTCTGATGAGAAGATCGCATCCTGTCGACCTCTTTATTAGATCCTTTTAATTCCTACTACAACTACAGTACACAGTAACCTCTCGGTTATATAGACGCTCGCTGGTACGTCCAGAATAGTGTACCATGTCATCATCAACCTGCTGTTAATCTTAAATCAGATGATTAGATCAGATTGTTAAATTGTTCTACCGGTCGGCTTTCTTGGCTTCCTCATATTTGCATCAAATAGTGATGACTCTGAAGAGTTCTTGAAAATAATATCAATGAAGGAGTCAGTCATTAATTTACCATATGTCCGGCTGGGAGTAAGTAAATACTGATGTTACAATATACAAAAATCCTGGTTAAATGTTTTTTTCCCGAGGAATCTTATGAACTCGAGGATGACATTCCTTTGAGTATATTAAGAAATAAATATAGTAGATATGCATATGTATTTATATATCTTATACCTATCTTTTATCTATATACATATATAAAAGTGGATATATGTATGTTCCTATGTTTGAGGATTGTTCCTGTGAAGTTTGGTGCGGATCTTAGTACTTGTTGTCGATAAAGTGGTGGTCAAGGAAGCTCCTTATAGAGGAGTCCGACTGTATACTTGCTGTAAGAGGGGACCCATTAACGCAACCTGAACAGATGACACAGCATTTCTGGCATCTAAGAACTGCATCATAGTAAGATCCGGTAAACTACAGCTGCAATTGTTTGTCTTTGTACCGTGGTTCACACAATGGAACATTGTCATAAACACCGATAAATGGGCTCATGTCACATGGGGTCACTAGTGTTAAATTGGTACTTCACAGAAGGCTTACAACCTTAAGCGCAGATCTCACTACGCAATAAGCTGCTGCTCTACAAGGTGATTCTAAGTCCTACAGGCTGAAGCTATGGAGCTCCACTGTGGCCATTAACATCAACATCATACAGAGGTTTCAGTCTACAGTTCTTCGTGCTATGGTAGGTACCTCTTTTTATGTTCGCAAAGATGTCATTCATCGTGAACTCAAGATTGCCATGTAAACGTCCTTGCAGTGCAACACCTGGACAACAGTTAGCAATGCCGCAGACATAAGCGCACTAAAATCAATTGCATCTCTCCTACTGCTTTAACAAGTGACCCATTAATAAATTGTTTCCCTATCTACATGTAGTTTGGTCTGAATTCAGTAGAAATTAAAAATTGCTATATGCATCATGACCAAGTGATATTATTTATGATACCGGAAATATGCCTTCCATTTCAATTTTTTTGCAACTTGGCAGCACAGACACTTTACTGCCATATCAGTTTGGCAGCACTGTTAGTCAGCTTTGCCGCACGGCTTTGCTATTTCCGTTTAGCTGTCAAAACTGCCTTTTTCGTGTAGACCGCTGACGAAGGTGGGTGCCAATTCTACCTCGAAGCAAAGAAATCGAAATCAAATTGAAATTAAAATTAAATTGTTTGATTAATTCATTTCTGTTTTATATTTTTAGTTAACAGACTAATCAACTCTACAAAATGGTTGCCCCTAAGAAACAAGTAAGTTTTTTTGGTGTTTCAAATTGTGTAAATAAAACCACGTGTTTTACTTATAAACAAAATGCAATAAATATTCAATTTATCTTATTTATTTTCAGAAAAAAACTTTGGAAAGCACCAATGCCCGTTTGGCTTTGGTTATGAAATCTGGCAAATATTGCCTGGGTTATAAACAAACCCTTAAGACACTTCGTCATGGCAAAGCCAAGTTGATACTCATCGCCAGCAATACGCCCGCTTTGAGGTGAGAAATTGTATTTTGTCTTATCGAACCTACTGCTGAGAAGTAGATTTCCATTGAATTCTTATAAGTGTGTATGTATGTTTGTCATATGCATTTGCTGTTGGAACCATATGGAGTCTTGCAAGAGACTAAGAAGTGTGTGTTCCTAAATAGAAACAAAAAAGAAATGGAAACTATGGAGTAGTAGTGTATTGTAACCATCGTTGTCTCTACTTTGTCTTCATCATAATCATCATCCTCATGCCGATGAGATGATGAGAAGAAGCAAGAAAGGAATTGTGTGAAATACGAAATAAATAAACACATTGCAATGACTGCCATCAAATGGTTCCAGCAACAACGCAAGCACACGAGATAATACAAATATATGAAAATTATCCTAATTCAATGGAAACTGTAAGTAAAAACTGTTAACAAAACAATATTTCTTTAACATTATTATGATGATATATATAATCCGAGTTTGTTTTCATGACGAATACATTTTTTATACTAGAGACTCTTACTGATATTTTCCCCCACCCCAATTTCCCAATATATATTAATAAATATCCATATTAATGATTTTTTAACTAATTCAGTGATTTTTTGTCTTTGTCTTTTTCCCAAAAAATAGGAAATCTGAAATTGAATATTACGCCATGTTGGCCAAAACTGAAGTTCAACATTATAGCGGCACAAACATTGAATTGGGAACAGCATGCGGTAAATACTTCCGTGTCTGTACCTTGTCCATCACAGATCCAGGAGATTCGGATATTATTCGTGCGTTGCCTGAAAACTAAAGTGTTGTGGAAATCTATTTTTATATATGCATATATGCATTTATATCTGATGATATTTTTCATGAATAAAAATGTTTAAATTTTTATAACAAATCATTTTTATTGTATTTTCTCTTCATTTGTAATTTTAATATTCTTAAAAATTAGTGATCTTAAATGAACAAGGATACTGTGGCAGAGAATTTCATCAAATCCTAAACTGTAGACTTAAGTTCGAAGTCAATTCAACGCCACCAAATGTCATCCCTCATAAGTATGTGATTACTGATTCAACTGCAGAAGATGCCAATAAATTCAATTGATCAATATTGAATTCAGCCAGTAGTCAATCAATCAATCATAAGGTGCACCTATGGAAATGCATTTAAATTCAATTTGTTGGTTATTGGTTGCTGAGATGATTTCTGGTCCTTGACTGATGTTGTCTGGTGGTTGTGTGTAGGACAAATACTGAGTCAAATGCTGCACGGTCATCGCTCTCACTAAGCATCGGCATTCAACATACATACTCTCGAGCCTTGTTTATCGTCTTTCGCGACCGACCGGAAGGACCTACGTGCAAGAAACCTTATGGTCTCCAATGCGTGTTTTCACTGACATTGGTGGCTCCCTCACCATACATTGGAACACCTTTCGATCGTATGTAGCACCAAAGCCAAGTGTTTTATCATTATTACTTGTCTATGTAACAGGATAAATGAGAACAACTCCAACAACTGCCCTTGAGATCCTATTAAACCTACTGTCGAATCAATTTGTTTATAAATACAGAGGCAATGCTGTTTATGACAAAGATCATCTTAGATAATGAAAAAGAATTCGACTAAATATAACTTCTAACAAAATTTTAGACTTACATTTGCCAATAAGGCAAATTGGGAATAGTTAAGAGCATGACTTCCATTTATGGTATACAAATGGATCTGAAAGGGTCAGGAGTCTAGCATTGGGTTGATAGAATTCTGTTTTTCAATCCAGAAACCATGCAATAGAGCTATTGTATAAGACGAAATAGTGTGTGCTACTGTTAAAATGCACATCCACAATTCTAAATCAAATCGAATCTGAGACTGATAGGATACCTGGGAAAACTCACCAGAAAAGAAGCTGCCAATGTCCTCAATGGACCAAAACCATTCAGCAGCTGCCTTGGAATTTCACAAAAATAAAACTGAAACAATGGCTTGGAAGTAATTGGCACCAATAATGGGCTGGACAAAAAAAAATATAAGAAATATAGCGAAAACCTTCATGACTTCTGGCTCTCGCAAAATGACACTAGAAATACTAGGACTAACTACTCTCAGGTGTCTCACAAGAACACTAGGACAGCAAAGCCTAGGCCATTCACATGCGAATTTGTTCGTCGAACTTGTTGTGTTCGAAGAAATGTTCAGCTTTAGTAGAGGTATGTGCGCGACAGATTTTCGTGTTCGACGTTATGTTCGCGGCGAATACAAATGTTTCTATCTTGCGTGTGTTCATGTCAACATGTTCGAACTTCGAACGTGTATAGCAATGATTGCACGAACACGTGCCAAAATGAGCAAACAAATTTTGCTCAAATTTATTGAATGTTTCCAAAATGAGCCAGAATTGTAGAATTGTGGAGACAAAAATAAAAATTTGCAATAAAACGTGGGTAAAACCTATTTAAAAAGAACAAAGACTTTGATGAAGACGCTGTTTTTTCATTTTGTTGCTCTAAGCAAATTTGTATACCCGTCAAGGCCAAAACTGTATTACCTCTGCTCATTTACTAAACTTTAATATGCGTTGAATGACTGAATGTTTAATTCATCAATTATCAAATTATGGCTTTTCTGATTGGTTTTGGAAAAGAAACACTTATCTCTCAAGTTTCTTATTGCTCTCTCTCAAGGTTCTTATTACTCTCACAAGGTTCTGATTACTCTCTCAAATACCAAAATTTATTCATCTCTCTTCTTTAGCAGCAGTGTTGCCCAATCAGCTTTTTTCCCGCCATTTCTAGCTGTTTTTGAGAGATGATTGCGTGAATAAATGTAAAACAGCGGGCAGCGGGAATTCTAACTTTTTTAAGAAAACATCAGCTTTCTTTCAGCTTTTTTTTCTTTTCAATACAGCTTTTTTTACTTATGATCCCGCAAGCAGCAGCTTTTTTTCCTTCTGAAAAGTTGGCAACTTAGTCAGTACACCCAGAAAAATGATGCGGCAGGAAGTGAAAAAGCAACGTGTATACTTTGACCTTCCAAATTTATAAAAGTCTAAGTGCACAAACGAGTTTCCTCTTCTTCATCTCGTTCTTCTGTTTTCTGGATGCTAGCTGTGAGGTAGTGATCTGTGCTTAATTCTTCCTTTTTTTTTTTTGTGTAAAAATTTTTAATTTTTTAAAAAAGAGAGCATAATTAAAGTATATAAGTATTTTCTTTTTTGGCAAATTGATTTAAATTGTTAATTCTATAATTTTAATCACCAAACCAAATGTAAGTATAAATTAAGCAACTGTACATTACAGTAAATCTAAATGACATCGAGTCCTAACCTCGAAAAACAACAAAGCTTCGAAATTCACTTTTTGATGGAAATTTGTTATAATATTATAGCGATAATCACTACTGTTGCCGCAGATATAACAAAATTAATATTATCGTTTGCATTGCGATACATACTAGTAAAAAGCGGTAGAACAAACGCTTTCCTGTAAAATTTGCATTTTGGCGCTTACTTGTGTTTTGAGGTTAGGGCTCGACATTATTCAATTACTTATACATATATTTTTTTTCTTCTAGTGATTACTATGTCCACTAATCAGCTTTACTCAGATACTGCCGGCATAACACAAATGCCGGAAGGGTTACAGTCTTTGGTTTTAAATACTCCTGTAGCAGAAAGTCTTCCGAAATGTCACAAAACTGAACATGATGATTGTGATGTCGCCACTAATGAGCCAGAATATCCTTACGATTTACGGAAGCTCATGCTTCCGATGTGGTGTTTGCTATGCAGAATAAGAGCTACATCAGTATTATCGGCTTCCGATCATTATAACTCGAAGGAACACAAAGACAATATTGAATGTTGGCTACAAGAGCATTCAGCAAAAAAAGAGACCATTGCTGAAGCTAAGCAAGAGCAGAAGCAGCAAGAGCAGCAGCAGCAGGAGCAAGAGAAGCAGGAGCAGGAGCAAGAGAAGCAGGAGCAAGAGCAGCAGCAGCAACAAGAGCAGCAGCAGGAAGGCAACAACAAAGAGAAACAGGTTAACACATTATATTGTGATCTATGCAATTTATCACTTACTTCAGTGATTCATGCCACACAACACTACGAAGGACGCAAACATAAAGCGGCAGAGAAAAGAAATTCAACGCCATCTGGAGTTGGGTATTATGGAACAGATGGGATATGGAAGCGTACCGGCTCCAACTCCACTGGCGGCAACGAAGCTTTACCAACAACATCGTCATCATTATCACCAATATCACCACCATCTAACCAAAATAATGGGCATTCATTACTAGAATTGTATACTATAAAATTACCTAGTGAATTTGAGGAGTTCCAGAAAACTATAAAGGCAGAATTAGAAATCCAAGAAATAAAAGATGACCAGGAAGCTGAAGCACAAGCTCACATATTATATTGTGAAATATGCGATGTACAAGTTAATTCAAGGGCTGATGCAAAAAATCATTATAAAGGACGCCGACACAAAATGATGCGCGAGAAACTATCTAAACCATCTGGTGCTGGGCATTATAATATCACATCACCGACAACACCATTCAGTTGCAAAATCTGTAAAGTAGATTTAACATCACCCATTGACCTCCAAAATCATACTAATGGTATAAAGCATTTAATGAAAGTCAGCAAATTAAGTGAATCTGAAATAATACCAGATGAAGATTTCAATTTAAAATATCGTCTACCATCGGGAAGATATTATTGTGATATATGTGAAATCAATTTTAATGGAGTCACAGAATTAATACCTCATTTAAATGGAAAAAAACACATTAAGAAGGCAAATGCTTCTATCGATTGATAGAATATTGATAATGCAGCAGAACCTAAAACTTAAAAACTACTAACAAACAAATGCTACAAGCAAATAAGAATATATCACTATCAACATTGATCTCAGATGATGAATACATTAATAATATGAAAATATGAAATACATAAAAAATAAATTATATAATATAATTAAATATTAACTAATAATACATGTAATATATAATAAGATACATAAATAATAAGCATGAGATAATGTCTGTTAGAAATATAGGTATATTTTGATGAAATAAAGAACGCTGTGAATTTACATACTATCCTAATTCAATCTTTGCTTTATTACAATCTGTTGGGTCCGCCTGTAGCTATGTTTCAATTGATTGGAGGAAGCTTATAGCAAAAGAAATACTAATAACAATTTTTAAGATTTTTAGAGTATTGACAAACTATTATATTATATTGCATCTGGTTCTCTAATTAAGGTCTGTGCAAGTAATACCAGATGGTTTTCTATGATTTTAGCCCAGGAGTGGAAAGCAAATTAAGTATAATTATAATGTCTAAGTACATCATTTAAACATGGAATGTTTTATAGTTTCTAATCAATTCATCATCATCATTTGGCGCTACAGCTCTTTGTGAGCTTTGGCCTGATGAACTATATGCCTCCATGTTACTCGATCTTTTGCCGTCCTTTTTCAGTTGTAATTTCTTTAGGTCTTCGTTTAGTTCGTCCAACCATCTTGATCATGGTCTTCCCCTTGCTCTGTCGGTAAATGACTTCGCATCTAGAATTTTTCTTTGTGCTCTTGATTCGTCCATTCTTGTTACATGGCCTAGCCACCTTATGCGTTGCGCTTTGATAAATTGCATCACGTTTTCACCTTGGATTAGATGTTCAAGTTCGTCGTTCCATTCATCAGGCCCAGTTTTAAATGCGCCGAAGATTTTTCGGAGAATTTTTCTTTCGAAAGTCAGCAATTTTGTTTTGTCTTTTTCGCTCATAGTCCAAGTTTCAGCTCCATAGCACAAGACTGGTCGCACCACTGTCCTATACAGTGTTAGTTTGCAGGATCTGTTAAGCAGTTTTGATTTGAAGAGTTTTATAAGTGATGCGAAAGATCTACTGGCTACTTGTATTCTTTCGTCAATTGTTACGCTCATGGAGTTGTCTGCTGTCAGTTTGTAGCCAAGATATGTGAATGTGTTTACTACTTCAAATTCATATTTTCCAAGCTTAATTGTTTTTAATGTTTGTTTGTTTTTCACTCTGGACATGAGCGTTGATTTTTAGTCCAATTTTTCCTGCTGCCGTTTTTATTTCTACTTACTATTGCAATGCCGTCCGCGTATGCATATATTTGTATGGTTCTGTTTAATTTATGTCCAGTCCGTTTGGCGTCGCACACTTCATCTATTGCACAGCACAGTAATAAATTAAAAATTGTTGAAGAGAGTGTTTCGCCCTGACAAACGCCGTTCTTTATGGAAAATGCTGCTGATTTTATGTCTTGCATCATAATTTTTGATTTGGTGTTACGCAAGGTCATCATTATTAATCTTGTTAATTTTTCTGGGATTTTACATATTTTAAAACAATCAATTGACAGACCTAATTATGGCTGCATAACCAACTATCTCTCTCAATCAAGCTCTTGTACGTTTCCGAGAAAAAGTCACCAATGTGTTGGTGACACTTTTGACACTTTGTCAGGACAAATCTATTTATGATAATTATAATTCTATGCTTGTGATCAGACTAACATTATAAGTCCTTATCTGATCTGTAACCAAACTTGTAATATCTTTATGCCGTTGATCAGGTAAATACAGAATAAAGAACAGTCCTTTTGTGTGAGTCTCTAATTATACAATTGTAGTGTGCCTTTGTAAACAATGCAAATGCAGACACAGTTGATATTTTTTTTCTCTCTATACTAATGTTAGGGTCTCCGGGAAATCCCTTGAGGTTCAGGTTCCATTTATTTATTAATTGTAAATTGCATCTCTAATCTTGTCTTATTTACCCATAGATTCTTATGGCTGCTGGATAAACCCATGAGCAAGCCCCGAGACTCCATGCAAATTATAACCCCGCATGCGGTCATTCTTGATGACATATGGAATTGATTGCACTGCAGTAAGTATTTAGAGACACTCAAGACATATGTCATCCAAGAAAGAGATAAACTGTAAACAGAATTCTAGTCAATATTGTTTGGCATTGTTATCTGTTGATTGAAAAGTATTAATTTAAACGGCTTTGCTCTATTTTCCGATCTTTGTTTACGATTATAACATAAGACAAAATTCAAGTCTCAGATGATCATTTGGAATACATATGGTTATGGACCAGAGATGTTCAGTGCACATCATAATGATGTTTATCAAGGCTTGGGATAAAAACAAGCCTAAGCAAGCCACGCATGCACGCAGAGAACACCAAGCCTGCTTGAGCTTGTGTATTGTTTTACTGGCTTGCTTTGGCTTGGATTGATGTCGTTACGTCAAGGCTTGGTTGCCCAATTTGCTTGTTTGCTTGTAAGCACTTCATAAACACAAGCTTTCGCTGCACAACTCTGGTATGGACACTTACCAACAGGTCTGAGTGCCCTACTAAGCCGTGGAAGTGAACACAATTCACGCTGAGCTGGAATAAATGATTTCTTCAGCATTTGAGCTTTTTGTGCTAATCCTAATTTAGTGCAGTTTCAAAAATTGCCCGATTTCTTATAAGTAGCAACATTGTCAGTGGTTGGGAATTTGTCCAGCAAAGACCACTCAATACAGCTGCTAGGCTGTAGTTACGTTATGCGTATGCATGCTCTTGACACTCACTCACTTACTATAAGCTAGGTCGTGAAGAGTAACATCTGAGAGCAATTAAAAAAGCATTAAGAGTCTTATGAGGTCATCCACCACCTGTTGATGATAGCGAAATGAGACTTCTTCGTAGTAAACGGAACTACTTTAGCTACTTAGTTAATGTTGGGCTGGTCTCTTATCATGCTACAGGCAACAAAGATACCCTATCTCTGGCTCTCCGCACAGCTTTTTAACTGTCCAAATAAACCGATTTAACTGACTCATAGATAGACAACTTATGCATTCGTTAGAGGTGAATTTATTATACAATATATGTACAAATTAACTAGTTATTTCCGGGGACTGCACTATGTGCATAGGTTTATTTGGAATTTATCTAATGGAATCTGATTTTAGCAATACAGGGAGCTGCTGCACTATGTGCATTTAAATGCCTTCAAACCGGTGGAATCTTAATATTTCAGCAATTTGCATTCCAGATGGCTGCATTATGTGCATTCAGTTGCTGGGATATTGCAAATTACTGGAAGAAAATTAGAACATTCATCATTCATTTCAGACTAAACATTTTACCTGTTCTACTACACAATAGTAGTATTGTATAAAGCAATAATAGCAACGACTTCGCTGCCAGGGTAGCATTTGTTTTCAAGCGCGACTGCAGTACCGCTTGTTTTTGCAATGTTGAGGCAGTAGTGCTATTCAGGTGCAGATTTTTGGATGTTAACTTACATACATATATCTAAGTTAAATTATTGCTAAAAAGTAGATTATGATTGTTTCGCTTGGAAAGCCACTGCCATTGAAAAAAATGCAATAAATGTCAAACAATTTTTGGAAAAACGTTACAGTGAAGATTTGGATGCGGTGCACATCGCAATTCTTAGGATAGGGCCACGGATTGAGCGACGTAGCTCAGCAATTAAATTCGTCTGACTGAGCGATGCATTAAAATTAAAACCAGCTGAATTGCTGAGCTACTTCGTTCATCGCTAATCGCTCAATGATTGGCTCTACATTATGCGACTCATTGTACAATCAAAGATCAAAACTTTTTGATTTTTCATGCAATTGAGCCATGACCCTTCCCCGTTCACGTTGAGAGAGTCTACAAGCAAAATTTCATTGTACAATAGATCGCATAATGTATGGGCTGCAGCATTATACTCAAGGAATGTTTCGAAGGCAAAATGACTGCGCATAACATAAAAGTTGATATCTGTGAATGCAATGGTTTCAAGTGCTTATAGATCCTGCCACCATCAAAGGACTATATGGCCAATATTTTTTAAGCTTTAATATTATTATACAATTAGTAGCATTTACACATAAAATTGCGAAGGAAAAAACTGGTTTATTTTATTTAATTTTGATATTAGTACTCATAAATTTCATATGGTATTAGTTGTTGCTTGATAACTTAAGTTTTGTAAGTATGTAAGAAATATTTAACAAATAATTTTTATGATATCTTCATTGTTTCCAATGTTGGTATTACTGCCGCTGTTGCCGGGTTTATATATATGCAAACGTACATTTTCTGACCATTCCTTGGGATGATTATGTTTACGATGACGATACATATTGGGGCGTGACTTATATGAACGAGTACAAAAAGGACACTTGTAAAGCTGTTGGCCAGTATGCGAAGATATGTGATCCTATAAAAAAAAATATACAAATTCAAACATATTTGAATTAATAGTATGTAAAATATTTACTTTTAGTTCATGTGGGTATTTAAATGATCTATAGCATAGGGTACATTTGTTAGGTTTTCCACCATGTACATAATTTTTATGTTTAAGCAAAGCATCCTTATTTCTTGAGATTCTACCGCATTCACTGCACTGATAGGCAATATTAGAATTAACATTATGACAGGAGCGCTTATGTCGCTGCAAACTATAATTGGATGCACATTTGACACGACAAATATTACATGGAAATGTTGGTTTATTCTCTTTATTGGTATGCGTAAAGAGATGCGCCTTTAATGTAGTTGAACTGCTTAGTGTTTTGCCGCACCATTCACAAATACGAGACAAACCGCCATGGACACTACGATTATGTTTGTACAGGGCTTTCTTTAATACAAATCTGTAAAATAAACCAATATGATGGCATTAAATTATAAAACTATGATAAAAATAAGCAAAAGATACTCACTCTTTTCCACAATCATTACATTTGAAAGCATTCTTATTGTTAACATCGACATTCACGTTTTGAGATGATGTAGTAGCTAATGATAAAAGAGAAGTTATTAATTTTGTTTTCAACGATTAAAGGAATAGAACTTTAAATTGAAATAAAAAACACAGAATAATGGCTAATAGTCATGAATTTGGCAATGGTTGTGGTAATTCATCATCTTAAGAAGATGCATTAAATTTCAATTGGTCAATATACACCACTGTCATTGTCATTATACTCTTCACGGGAGTGATCAGCTCGATGAGACGAGTTGATTTAGCCATGACCGTTTGTCCGTGTGACCGTCTGTATGTATGCAAACTATTCCCTCAGTTCTTGAGCTGCACATTTGTCAGAATTAGCCGAATCGGAACACTAGGCGGGTACCTCCCATTCAAATTAATGTTTTTATTATAAAAAATTTTTTGTTTTTTGACGTATCTAACTGAAATTTGAACACTATAAGTTTCGGAGCCATGTTCATCAACCATGTAAGACCCCAAGATCCTAGGGGTACCAGGAGAAGTAACTACCATGCAACCCGAAGGAGCGTGAAGAGTATTATATCTTTGGCATAGCCAATGAAAATCTTCTTTCTGGTTTTCTTTTAATAAAGTTGTTCCATATTCACTTACCATTGTTGTTAGATAGAATAACGGAATCTATTGGTGCCAGGGTGACGCCGGATGAGCGATGACTTAATTCTGTGTTTTGTTCTTGGTTTTTCTGCTGCTCATCCTCATCTTCATCAGAAGAAAAGTCTTCTTGTTGCTCTTCATCCTCTTCTTCCTCTGTATCATCTATTTTATCCTCGTCTTCCTCACCTTCATCAGAAGAAAAGTCTTCTTGTTGCTCGTCCTCCTCTTCCTCCTCTGTATCAACTGTTTCAACCACGTCTTCCTCAACATCTTCTTCCTGCTCTTCCTCATCAACTTCTTCCATGTCGTCATCATCACCTATTTCTTCTTGCTCTTTCTCAACAACTTCTTTCTCAAGCGCTTTCTCATGTACTTCTTCAGTTACTTCCTTTTCTTCATCCTCCATAATGTCTTCTTCATCATCTATTTCCACCACCTCATCTACTTTTTCTTCCTTATCATTGTGTGTGCGTTGCCGCTTCTTTTGTTGTTGTTGTTGTTGTTCTTGTTCTCGTTGCTGTTCATCAAGTAAGTTTTTCTGATCTTCAGCTTCTTTTTGTTGAATATTCAAAAGAGAATGTCGATTGACAATTGTTCTTTTAAGTTCATGGAATTCTCTGATTATGCGCCAACAAAGTTTACATATATAATCATTTTGGAGTCTTGAATTCTCTATGTCGGTTTGAAGCTGTAATCAATCATTTGCATAAAGGTATTGTAATAAACAAATAAACATACAATACACATGCATGTATGTACACACATGTATGTATTGCATATATCAGTAAACTTACGTATTCCTTAAAATAGTTCGCAACTATATACCATTGCCAGTTTATTTTTCGTGTCACTGTATCCACCAATACAATACCATCATTCAAACATTTTACGAGGCACAAACGGCATTGTCTTTCATCATCCATCTTCCTTCCAAAGTTCCAAAGGTTTGAATTCATGAAATAAAATAATAAGCTTCTTCTTCTAACAACAAACGGCAAAATCAGCTCTGCCAACTTGGTTTTGGACATGTTGTTTTAGTGTTCATCACAATATAACATATTTCTTAAGTGGTGCAATAGCCCCTTTGTCTGATGCTGAATGTCCAACGACACTGCAAGCTTTGGACGCATCGGCTTTCGACGCTTGCGACGCTTCAAGTTGCAGAGCAGGCTTTTCATGCTTCTCAACGTAAACAAAAAACAAAATTTGTTATTGATACTCATTTAATAAAAGAAACAAAAATAAATACCACAACGTACATCGATTTATGATTTTTTATCTCTTCAATAAGTTTTTCTCCCATGCAGTCGAGTTACACAAACGACGTCAACGTTATTGGCTTTTGGTAAACAAAAAACAGCTAAGCATGTGTAACAGTTAAATTCGAAAATTGAACAATAATAATGGAATGGTAATTATTAAATACAAAATTTACTAATGAGTAATAATTAAAATTATTGTTACATTTATTTTATTATTATAATTATCATTAATTGTTAATAATTAATTTGTATTATTCATTATTATCATTAATTATCCATATTTGTCATTCACCAAAGACAGCAACACTTTGTTTGACATTCACCAAAACAGGTGAACAACATCAAATAGCTCTTTTTGGTTCACAAAGCAGTTCAAAAAGTAGTTCTTTACCCATTTACCAATACTGTTTTTTGATAATGTTGAAGCTGAGCCACTTTTCACAGCTTGGCTTTGCCCACGAGTTTATGTAATTAATTGCCTTCATACATTTTCATACATTTTAACTTTTTTGTTTCGTCTCCTTGAATGACAGAAAACAACGTTTGTCTAACTGAAGCATAAGAAAATCTATGTTGTTTGCTTCATACGATTTCAACTATTCAAGTCCAAGCGTGCAAAGCTTGCAAAGCCACAAAGCGTGCTGTGTCGTCGGCCCTTGATGCTCCCAGCCTTGCCAGACTACGCATTACAACTATTGCAGTGCTATCAACTTTGTGAAATTTACTTAATTTTGACTTTATTATTTCGTCACTCTACTTTGTTTCCAGTTGTCGTTACTCGTTCGTTACTGCTTTGACGAAAGTCTTTTCGTATCAGACGCTATAGTAGTAGGCTCAGTGATTTTGTTTGCTTTTGGAATATTCTAGATTTTCAATACAAAAGCACTATACTTAAAATAATTTTATTTTTGCCACTTGATAAGTAAGAAAATATTTTGCAAATTCTATGTGTTTGTTCGTATCATGTTCTGATAATGTGCATTTGAAGTTTTTACCAAAGTTTGAATTGTATTTCTCAACATTTATTTAAATTATTAAAATTAATTGTGTTTGTGGACCACAAGATTTTAAATACTTATGTACATGGTCTGACTAGACCACGAGTATTTATATGGAATATTGGGGGTGATTATTCAGTTTTATGTGTTTGTCCGTGTGTTTGTGTACCTATATGTTATTGTCATTGTGTGTACAGGTAAATATGGGATGCAAAAAATGCAGAAATTCGCTGTTAATAAAAACAAATCAAAACAGCAGAAGAAGGTTGGACCACCAGTATTGCGTCTGGTATGTAGTCATCATCGTATGGAGCGTTAATGCTTCTTCATCTGCTCTTTCTCAAGCTAAGTCGTACACGCAATAGCTTTTCCTAGACGCTGGCGGAATTCCAGTCCGACCATGGTGTCCACATAAGGGCTTCACAATTTTTATGATCCATACGTATATACTTAATATTTAAGTGGAAAAATTTCCAATTTCTTTAAAGAACTCTGACAAGTTGGTGCACCTGCGATTACTGGACTAACGTCGTGCGTTAACGTGAAGTCACAATTGGAAGATTGATTGCGATATTCCGGCATTTGGTCCCCACATTCCGCCACATAAGTGGTCTTAGCCAGCATTTGAAAGTATATTTGTGCTTGAGGATTCAGGGAGTATTTGGTATCTAAATTGTGTAATCAGTAAGATGTATGTTTTCAGATTTACTTACATTTTTCTTTACTGCACTTTTTTTTAGAGTTTTGATCGATCGATATTATATCGTTGTAAATATTTTATTACTGGATTCAAAAATAAATTCCGTATATTATTGAATACTTGGCAGGATACCAAGACCAGGTACCTGCAATATTAAAGGCTCTTTGTGATACAATAACATTGGTCCCCACATTCCCCCCACATAAGTGGTCTTAGCCAGCATTTGAATTTATATTGCTGTTTGAGGATTCAGGAAGCATTAGGTATGTATATTGTGTGATCGGTAAGGTTTACTTACATTTTTCTTTACTGTACTTTTTTTTAGAGTTTTAATCGATCGATATTATATCGTTGTCAAAAATAAACTCCGTATATTATTGAATACTTGGCAGGATACAAAGACCAGCTACCTGTAATATTAAAGGCTCGTTGTGATACAATAATATTGAAGAATAAACGTGAGTAAATTAGAGAGAATATTAAATTCGGTTTATCGTAAACCTTAATGATTTGCTTGTACAAAGTTTATAATATTCTTTATGTATTGTACCTACTATATGACCCCGCACCAGGATGACAACAGATTTTGGTAAAACTTGCCCCTACTCAGAACAATGTGTGGTCAGAGATAAACAATATATACCCCATCCAAAATTGTATCTTCCAGATTTACTCACGGTGGATGGAGAAACGCAGGTTGATAGGGGTGGGCGAAATCTCTGGAGAGAGGATGTGATAAATTGTATTATAATTAGCACACAATACACGAAATGGATCATGTAAGGCAAAGTTAGTTGTGCACCTACCTAGAGCAAGAGGAATGAAATTCCTAGTGGTACGACTAGGGACACAGAAACTAAGTTGATTCAAAATTCCTAGCTAATCAACAATAACAGTAATAAGTTTATGAAGAATGGTTATACCTAAAGAAATTCGGTGTTAACTCAACGAATAAAGATTTATAAGAACAATTCTGTTTGAGTATGAAGGCAAAAGCACAGTAGGGTTACAATTTAAACCACAAAGTGCAAAAAGAAGGAACTGCTTCTGTACTGATTCAATACAGTCTTCATGTATTTTGTATTGAGTGCTCCAGACGCTCGAAAAGTATTCGAGTACTGGGCGGACTAGAGAGATAAAAAGAAGCTTGGTAATGTAGGGATCATTAGACCGTCTTTTAATAAAACCAAAAATACTTTTAGTTTTATTAATAGTTGAAGAAAAGTGATTGTTAAAGCTTAGTTTAGGGTCAAAAATGACTCTGATGTCACTGGAAATAGAGGCACGCGCCAATGGGTTGTTGTCGATTGTATAAGAAAATAAATTAGGCTTCCGGCGATGAAAAATCATATTAGTGCATTTTTAGCAGAAGCTTTTGTAATCTGACTAGCGAAAAGATATCATTAAATATAAAGAAATTCAACAAAGAAGTTCCTGCGGGAAACCGAAAAAGTCTAGCTTAAGTAAAAGCAGATGATGATTAACGGCATTAAAAACTTTGCTGAAGTCAGTATAAATAACATCAGTTTGACGTTTTTCTGAAAGGCTTCTTTCGGAAAGGCTTTCAGCTGATCTGTCGTGGCCATCTTAATGGTAGGAATGGAGTCTTAGAGTTTTTATTTTTGGGAAGAGCTAAATCTGATGACTAAGGTTCCACACCGTGGACAGACAGGAAGACTTTTAGTGACCTCGTGAATCAAAAGCGACTTTTGGCATTCAATCGCTTCATTTGCAAATCATCTGTTGCAAAATGGTTTGCACGGAGCCGTAGGAGATTTTAAATTCTTCAGTAAGGTCTCGAAACGAACAAGTTTGGTCACATTGGTAATTGCACAGATTTTATAATTTCATGAGCTTCTTTGGCACTTGAAACAAAACTTAATCTTAATGCATTGTTCAAGATCCATGTTTCATGACAGACACGGCAAACATGGCCTCACTGTAGCGTCTCTAGAAGTTGACTGATACGCCAGATCGTGTTCCAACTTATCACTGCCCTGCTTTAAGACATGCGGCTGTGAGACATATGTTACTAAGTCGTTGATATAGATGTAGTATATGCATAGAGAGAAAAAACCGAGAACATTGTATTGAAATTGACACCATTCGGTGTAAAAAGCACGTCAAGCACGAATGTCTGAATTTTGGTGGTCATGTTTTTTTTTTTTCAATCTTGATTCAAGCATAAATTGTGCTTCTAATGACATTGTAACTTAGTAATGCTGCGAACATTCGCGGATATTTCTTGACATTCGTATTCGCATTCCCAAAAAATTCATGCGAATATGAGCGTCAGAAAAAAAATTTGGTCTGCTCTTAATACAAGTAAGTACAATCGAAGCTGGTCACAGACCGTTGTTTTCTCTGTGTATATTTGCTGCTATGAAGTTTTCATTCAACGTATTTTTTGATCACATCTCTTATCTCACCTAGAAATAGCAAATCTAGGATTTCCGATAAAAATGTATTACATAGAAGTATGAAAACAAGAAATGAGTGTTTGATAAGTTTGGAACATTTGAAAATTGAGTAATTTGGAAGGGAGGAACGGACTGTCTGTCCAGACTTAATTAATTTTCAACATTATATTTCATCTTCACTTCCGTGAAGAGTATTATAAGTTTTTCATGTAGTTTGTAACACACATAAGGAGACATCGCAGATCACATAAGGTAGGTATATATAATTTTGATCAGCTCGATGAGATGAGTTGATTTAGCCATGTCCGCCTGTCCGTCTTGATGTATGCAAACCAGTCGCTCAGTTCTTGAGCTAGAGAGTTGAAATTTCATAGGTTTCTTTTTACAATACGCTGCACATTTGTCGGAATCAGCCGAATTGGAACAATAGGGATCCATATTCATCAACCATGTAAATTTCATGCTCCTGGGGTTAGCAGGAGGGGTACCTCACATACAGACCCCCGTTTCAATTGATGTGTTTTGTTTTTATGACTTATCGAATTGAAATTTGGACACTATTAGTTTCTGATCCATATTCACAACCATGCAAATTTCATGATTCTAGGAAATTTATAAAGAGTAAAAGTACAATAAAAGTGCCTCTCAAACTGTGCTCATATTTGATACTCAAACTGTGTTCTTTATTGATACTCAAACTGTAACAGAGAGAATATAGTGATGCTAAGAAACGAAGGTTGGATGCAACCCGCAGGAGCGTGAAGAGTATTACATCATTGGCATAGTCAATGATAGCCTTCTTTCTGGTTTTCTATGATACTTTTTAATAATCCTATTGAACCTATTATTTCAATTGATGCGAATCACTTCTTACATTAAATACTAAATAAGAGAATAAACTATTAAATTATGGTATTAGTTAGTTAAATTACACTTTTTTTTCCAGGGTTCTTGTTCGGCTTCTTTGAGCAAATATGGATACCGAAAGTGAACCACCTGCAAAACGTCGAAGACTCAACACAGAGAATGATATAAGTTCATTTTTGTGTATACCAAAATCAGAAGTAAAAAAAGTGGATGAAGCTGTTGACTTAAGTTTATTAACGTCTGAGGAAAAAAACCAATTTCACAGCGAT
Organism: Amiota communis; assembly: GCA_037043315.1. Lineage (NCBI taxonomy): Eukaryota > Metazoa > Arthropoda > Insecta > Diptera > Drosophilidae > Amiota > Amiota communis. The sequence continues at coordinate 202,550 of JBAMAV010000145.1, read as the reverse complement.
TTGAAGAAACTCATATGCCCAGATCAATGCCTCATATGTTTGAAAAAGTACAATTCAGCTACGACCCAAATTAGACATTTTAAAACAATTGCGCACAAGTTTAAATTGAAATTATGGAAGCAGGATTACTTCATAAAAATTGGTAAAGAAGTTAATAATTATCTGGGGTACTGCAGCATATGTGATACGAAATTGACATCTGATGTGCAAGGCTATGAACATTACGGAGGACATAAGCACAACTCAATGCTTCAAAAATTGCTCACTGACTCCAAAAAAAGTACCTCAGATGATTCTAATGATGATTATATTTGCTCAACGTGTAATGTGCACGTATCTGGCACATGTTTGATGGAGTTACATTTAAACGGGCAAAAGCATTTAAGTAAATTGAGAGGTGATGAGCAAATCAACTATAATCAGGAACCAACATCCCTAGAATACTTAAATGAGGAATACAAAACTACGACAGGACAATATTATTGTAAAATATGCAAAGTTAAACTGAATGGCATAAAGCTTCTACGATGCCACTTGAATGGGAAACGGCATTACAAAAATAAAAAAAAAGCATTATTTGCACAAATAGATTAATCACACAACAACACCATCATCATCATCATCATCATCATCATCAGCCCCATTTTAATTCACAACAACAAAAATAACAAACATTCAAACTATGTAATAACAAACACTGTACACAACTTTAACTTCTCAAAGCTCGGAACAACCAAAGAAACGACCAACATCACATCGTCTCAGCAAACATCTAAAGGTAGGAATCCACACGTCTACGATTTGATCAAATCGTGTAGTTGTAATTTGATGAGTTTCCCATCCACATGTTTTCAAATTGAAATTTATGAAGCGCAATGAGTGCACACAGCGAGTATGCGGACGGCAATAGAAAAAAATTAATGAAGAAAGAGGTTAAAAGGAAAATAAGAAGTAATGCACACAATAAATGTGCCGATGCCAGAGACAATCCCAGTGGACTAAAACATCCGTTACTTATGGGAGTTACGCGGGTCTTGAGCGGGAAAAACTCAAACGGTCCGGTAATGAAACCGTTTACGTCCCGCCAATGATACTGCGTGTGTGCATTAATTGAAGGTGGGTACCAACATTAAAATTGAAATGATTTTTCAGTGAAGCAACAATTGATCGATTGATGAAGACTTAGACGACTTAGAGCCCAAGCCTCCTCAATCCGATTTTAAGCCTGTGGTTAATCGTGTTTTTTGGAGTTTATGTTAAAATCGCCCGTTGATTTATCTAATAAATCTTACAAATAAAATGTTGTTACATTGAAAGAAGACTATGTATAATAATTTGTGTAAGCAATAAACATATGTAGGTATGTATATTTATCTGAAATGTTTAGTAGTTAGGAAAAGGTAGTTCTTTAGTAACAGTAATAGAGGACACAAAGACTTCATCAAAACTATTGTGCTTCAGTTATAGGTACATTTGGCGATTTTGTTCCATTTTATATTTTAAATTTATATTTGATTCTTTAAAATTACAAAAACCTAGATTCTATTAATAATCGAATTTAATTTCGTACAAAGTGATATTTAATTTTAATGGTTTTGATAGATTTGCGCAGATGTCGATGTCATAACCTTCGTTGATTAGCACATTGCCTGGCGCCGCTGCGAACACTGAGATCGGCTTAGGACCATGTTATTAGTCCCTGGTGAGATCAGCGGTCAGGGTTGCCACAGTCAGGGTTGCCCTTCTAGGTGAAACTACCTGCGGTACTGGCAAATTTAACATTTCGACCAGAACGGGAAGGTTACGTCGATGCTGGTTGTGGCTCTCGATCCCTTGTCGATGTCAGATTGTGTGATTCAGTTGATGTCGATGCTGAGAAGTTTGAAAAATTTGTTTGTTTTTTTATGATTTCAAACGGTCCATCATACGGATGAGTTAAAGATAGTCGTACCGAGTCATTGCGGACGAAAACATAAGTTGATGTTTGAAGATTGCGAGAAACAAACGTCTTCGGTGGGCTATGGTGTTGGTCGCAGGTTCTGCACTGATTTCATGAAATCTGCCACGGATTTGCTAGTCTGCCGCGGTCGGAAGTGATACGCTCTGAGACTTCAAATCTCGAGATCCAGTGTGTCACCAGAGCTCATGCAACAGATTCTGCTATGATGGCAGGCATCGGTGCCACTTCCGGCCATCGTGTGTAACGGTCGATCATCGCGAGGCAGTATCGTTGCCCCTCACACAATGGAAATGGCCCCACGATGTCGAGATTGTGTGGCAAGAACTTGCGGTAAAAGTTCAACATCGCTAAGATGCTTCGCCACTGCATCCACAAATTGAGTTAACAAATATAATTTAACCTGCTTCTCTCCAATGACCTTAATCGGTGAGCCATTTGCAGCATGAAGTTGAGTGGTAGTTGAACGTAGGTCAGACTTGGCGGGATCTTGAACCGCTTTGATTTCGTGCTCGTGCAGGTGGTGCCATCTGGTCAATCCTTCTGTTAAGTTCGACAATTGCTGCTCGCAATTCGGCGATGCTCTCCATTTGAGAAACGCTATGCGTGGCGATTGTATCAATAATCGATTCTGCAATCCAAATGAACTATGCGGGAGCACCAGAAGATGCTGCGCCTACAGACTGAACAGCCTCGGGGAGCCGCTTCGTCAATAATCGCTTCAGAGCTGCATCGTTTATGTTATGTAAGCTTCAATGTTTGTGCTGATCATCTAAGGTATTGATAGTTTGGCGTGTACCACCATTGCACTGCGTAATGCTTGTTGACGAAGTACCGTCGTAATAGTAATTTTTTTTTCTGCAGGCTCACCAATTTGCCGAGTTTGTTCCATTTTTAGTACCTACTAGTACTGTTTTCTATAGGTCATGGCTCCCTTTTGCCATATGTATATTGCTGGAATCTTCTGCTACTTAGGTTATGTATGACATCAATTTTTTCAATCAAAAAATTTTATCTAAAACATAAATACGGAACATTTTTTTATCTACTTATATGTATAGTTTGATGACTGCAGTGTAGTTTGACGTTTGCCCCGTACGAAACACAACATACGCAGACGCAGTCGTGTGGTTCGCGCTTAATGTTTCTTCTTGGATGATGTTGGAGCTGATGCTGTTGTTGATATGGTTGATTCCTCGTGCAGAATTACTTCCAAACGTAATGTTTTAAGTTTTGGTTCCAGCAAGGAGCTTACATCAGACTGAGTAAGAAAAAGGTAATTACTGTCCTTCGGACAGAACTCATGGACATCCTGCGTATTACTGATGTTACGAACACAGCGAGTCCCGCTCTTAGACTGTGAGAGCAAATCATCGTAAAGTGTGAACGTCACGTACAACTTCAACAATGTATTGGCGCAAGTACACCACAATATATAAATATGATTATTTTCATGGTCTGTATCGATATGCTCTTTAGAAATTTTCTTATTAAGGAACGACGCCCATGTGGTACGACACATCATAATCAAGACCGGGAGATGTTCAGCCATATGATCCATATTTCCCATTCTTATGTAACTTCGAAAAGAAAGAAAGCGTCTCACAGGCATGGTTTCCGGCTTACCATGATAACCACCATACATTAGCATGCCTAAACAATGATTTTCATTAAGTTTGGTAGCTAGCATTTTTACGTTTAATAAAAAACATTGGCTGTCAAATGCTTCGAAAACCTGTTCCTTAGGTGCCACGGCATGCTCAATGTAAAAATGAGAACATACATGTGATGCAAACATCACCAATTTGCATGAGGTTATAGGACACTGTACGGGTGCACGTGACACAAACATCAATCTTTGCTCGGGTGTTTCCTCTTCTTCATCCAGTTTCCGCAATTGTTCAATATACGACTTTTTTTTTGATAGAAAAATGCAAGTGATGGTTAATTGTAGATAGAATTTTGAAAATAAAATTATGATTTCTTACCGTCATTTCTACTGCAGTTGAATTCAATAATGAATTTTTTTAAATCTTTAAAGTCAAAGAATCTTTATGAATTTTGCAAAAAAAAACAAAGAAATAATTTCACTGAAAATTACTGTGTTGCAGTATTTGAGAGATCGAAAATTTTACTTTCTAAGTATATGTGTTTTTGTATAAGTAATTGACAGTTGAAATCAATGTCGACTTAGTCGCTTAAAAATAAAACCAGAACGGAACAAAAATTTAGCTTTGAAAAATTTTAAATATTTTAGCTTCGGTTGGGGTAGCAAGCAATGCAACTTTTTTGATCCTCCAGATTGTCTACATCTCTCGAAATTCCTACCTTTCTTTTCCTTGCCATTGGCCTAGACCAACAGATGATCAGCATGGTATTGGCTGAATGTGGGCCCAACTTAGTGAAAAAATGTGCATACTGAAATATTATATTATTGATTTGAATAATGTTTATTACTGACTCTACGCTCATATCGGAAGCTATACGATCCAGTAATGCGAGTGCTCAAATTTCAGTTCAATAAGACTAAAAACAAAAAATGTTCCAACAAATGTGTAGCATCTGCTAAATAGAAAACTTCATGCAAATTTCATGTCTCAAGCTCAAAAACTAAGCGACTAGTTTGTATACGAGGATGGGTCAATAAGTCCTTAGAAAAAAGCATTAAAAGAATTTTTTTTGGTAAATTTTTTTTTTATTTTTCAACATAATCTCCTTGGAGCTCTATACACTTAGTTAGACGTTTCTTTAATTTTTTTAACCCGTCAGAAAATTAAGATTTTGGAAGGTCCTCAAAATAAGCATTTGTTTGATCGATGACTTCTTCATTTGAAAAAAAAAACATTGTCCACTGAGCCATTTTTTCAGGTTTGGGAATAGGAAAAAGTCACTGGGAGCTAAATCTGGCGAATACGGTGGGTGGTCGACCAATTCGAACTTTAATTCTTCAATTTTAGCCATTGATCGTAAACATGTGTGCACGCGGGCATTGTCCTGATGAAAGAGGATTTTTTTTTCTGTTTAAATGAGGCCGTTTTTTTCAATTTTTTCTCTTAGCTGGTCCAATAAAGATGCATAATACTCCCCTGTAGCCATAACCTTAGCAGCTGATTTTACGGTTTTCGCCTTCTTTGGACATGGTTCGCCTTTCAAAATCCACTGTTTTGATTGTTCTTTCCTTACAGCCACAAACTGACGAAAAAACTCATTCGGATTACGTTGCATGAGCGACAACAGAGCTTTAGAGGCAACCACCACCCTATTGCGACTGTGAGCAAACGGGGCACCCATCTTGCTGAAATATTTTTCATACACAATTTTTCATGTAAAATAGAAATGACGCTACCTCTTGATATCCCTGTAACCTCAACTATCTCACTCAACTTTAATCTTCGATCACTTATCACCATATCATGGATTTTATTGATCATTTCTGGCGTAGTCACCTCTACAGGGCGTCCTGAGCGTGGTTCATCCTTTGTTGATGTACGACCACGTTTAAATTCATTTAACCAGTTATAAATAGTTGCAAGTGAAGGAGCAGATGTGCCGTGAACTAAATCCAACTCATTTTTTATTTCTTTTGCTGTTAAGCCTTTTATAGGAAAATGTTTAATAACAAATCTAAACTCAATTTTCTCCATTTTTGTAAACAAACAAATTTTTTTTCTTCAATGCACGAGAAACAGAACAACTCAACCAATCTGGCTGAAACTTCACAGCATACCTAGACTAGTAGAGATGCTGCATGAAAACAGACCATTTACAGTAATAGTCGCGCTATCTGTTGGATTTTCTAAGGACTTATTGACCCATCCTCGTACATACAGACATACAACTCATCTCATCGAGCTGATCAAGTATTTATTATATAGGTACTTTATGGGGTCTCCGATGTCTATTTTTATGATGAGACATAATGATGTCTAAGACGATTGATTTGCTGGCTGATCGACCATGAAACAAAATAAAAATCACGTATGTCAGATTTTGAAATAATTTTTATTATTAATCTTTTGTTTGTTTTTACATACATACACAGTTTTACATATATTTATTTATTTATACATATAATTTAATATATAAATATGAAATTTAAGAAAATCGTATAAAAAGAAAATATCTTTTCTTTGTTTGTTACGATGTGTGATTTAGTACCTATAATTACAAACATACATATAAATGATGTACCTAATACGAGCCATAGATATACATACATATATCTATATATACAATACAATACAAAATTGTATATATATATATTATATTGTATATATACATGTATGAGTACATATGTAGGTATATTGGTATGTTGATACAGAGTTTTTGTGTTATCAGTTTTAATTAAATTTATGATTACATTAATCGGGGATTTCCATTATCATTTCTATCATATATGTATATTGTATGTATTATTCATTTTCATTTTTCATTTTTAATTTGCTTGTTCGTTTATATAGAAATATATAGAGATATTGAAATATGTAGTATTGTATCCTGAATTCGTATCTACTTCTACTTGGCCTTATATATTTACAGTTATGCTTGTAGTAGAAGTATATAGGTTCGATTTCCTACCATATGATTTATACTTAGTATTGTAATTAGTACTACATGTTGTGATTGTGATTGTGGTTATGGTAAATATTCTTGCAATGATTTTACTTTATTTTAATTCGTACCTACTATTCTTATTGGCATTAAGAGTACCTAAGTAAAATAAAGTAGGTGGAGATTCTCCTTATCTGATCCAGAAATATAAAAAGCACTATACTAGTTTCATTTGTTGGATTTTGTAATTCGTGTAAAAACGATCCACTGTTTGTTTATTTGTACGGGTTTGTAATATCCAGACGAGTAGATATGAAATTTACTTTTATTTGAATTGATTTATCTTTTAGATGCATGTCTTGGAACAAAAGTATTAATAATACCTAATAGAATATCTTGTTGTTTATAAACATAATTTAAGGAAGTGTACCCTTTCATACATTACATATAAGAAATACCATCCCTCATTGTTTGCCATTATTTGTTTTCATTTACCATACTATTTTTGAGATAATGGACTTCATTCATGATAAGATTGTTGTTTATGAAGTCTAAAAGCGCTAAGGTGTACATACTAGTACATATGTATGTTTGTTGATACATGAGTTTGTTTTTTTTTTATATTAAATTTGGGGAGTATCTTCATTCTAATGTCAATATACTTTTTGAAAATAATTTATTTAAAATTTTGATTTTAAAAAATCTCGTAAATGAAGAATTTGAGATGAAATATCTAATATAAACAAAGATTTACCAAAGTTTATACTAAGTAGTATGTACATACATATACATATGTAGGTATACCTTTCACACCACCATCGAGGATTGCCTCCTGATATCATTATTAGAATATTAGACTTGATTTCTGATATCTGATTTGATTCCTCTGATTTTTCAAAAGTATTTCTATTGCTTTGTAATGTACTACAATTTAAAAGAGAACAGCATTACTCACTAAATCATGCCAGGAGCGTAGCAAAGCACGATGTGTATGCTAGTTAATAATAAAGGAAAGACTGCCCTAAAAAACGCATTCAAATTTTTTTTTTCATCTTTATTAAATTCCGAACAGCACCTTTTCAAAGTTTCAATATGCTGTAACAAGTAAGTCCTTAGAAAATCGCGCTTCTAGCATCGTTTTTTTTTTTTTTTTGGTTGGTTTAGTCCATCACATCTTTCGGGACGTCCAGTGAAGATGGTCGCCAAAGAAACAATTCCACAACATCAGTTTAAGTGATCGTTGAATAAAAGTGAGCGAATAGGCATATCGTATGGTATAGTGGATTCAATTTTGTGCGAAAAATTGGGTTTGAAAAAGTGTCGGCAAGATGTGTGCCGCGTTTGGTCTCAGTAGAGAATAAATACAATCGCACACCAGCGCAGTCTCGATGGCTAAAATCATAGAATTAAATTTTAATTCATACAAGATCTAACGTATTCCCCAGATATGTCCCCCAGTGACTTCTATTTGTTTCAAAATTTCAAAAAAGGCTCGTCGGACGATTAGGTCATGAATGAAACAAACATCAATTTCGAGGAACTTCTGAAATCCTATTTTTTGGTCGGTTTAAAAAATTTGCAAAAAAGATTGGATAAGTGTATAGAGCTAGAAGGAGATTATATTAAAAATTAAAAAGGATATAGTATGAATGCGAAGTTTGGGAAGAATACGCTCGCACTACAAAGTGCGCAGAACAAATCTATATAATTAAATGGCAAACATTGAATATGGGAGTCCGTTCCTGATTAGATTTTAGAACCGTTTGCTTAAATTTTTTCATGAGAATAAAAGATGACCCTCATTTGCGAGCTGTGTTTTAAATAAATCATAAAGTAAGTATCCTATGACATTCAGTGACAAAGTAGCATTCTACTGGTGAAAGAGTTTTTAAAATCGGATAAGTAGCTTAGAAGATTACCCGTATCATCCAAAGAAACATTAACTCTTTATTATAATAGAAAAGATATAATTTATGGGTGAATACCGTAAATAAAAACATTGAATTTGTGTAACATAGCTAACAGACTCCCATTCCCATATGTTTATAATGGGTACATAAGCTCAAAAAGTGGCCTCCGTTGCCGCACGATTCTATGGGAAATTCCATATGGAAATACATAGTATTTATATCAAGATTACTCATAATAGAAGTGTGAAAGGAATATTACCTATATTTATTGTATGTATGACTAATGTAATGAAAAATGAGAACAAAATTGTTTTGCCTTTTTAGTATTTGAATACAATAAATTTTGATGATGGGTTCGGTATAGTAGGGGGCTGGTAATGTGGGTGGTATGGTATTATGTATCGAATGATTTGAATTACCTTTTCCTTTTTTTTTTTGTTTTGTATGTTTTTATTTTAAATTTATTATTTTCTGATTATTTTCATCATCATCATCATTATTATTAACATCATCTTCATTATAATCATTATAATGTTTTTTTTTTTTTTTTTTTTTTAATCATGTACATATTGTAGCGCCTGTAACTCGATAGTTAGTTGCCTTTAAGTTAAACATTTTTTCGTAATTTTTATTTTTTAAATTTAGTTTTTTTTGTTGTGTTTTATTTATAATAATTTTTACATAGTACATAATGTCGAAATGTTTTCATAATACATATGTATACATACATATATATTATTTTTTTATATATATAAATATATGTATGTATATATATATATATTTAAATTTTTTATGGTTTTTTTTTTAAGTTTTCATTTCTTAAACCAAAATAAAGCATTAAAAGTTTTGTAGCAATTTTCTCGTTGGTTTTTATTTTTATTTTTATTTATATATTTTATTTTATTATATTGTATATATTAATTTATGTACTATATGTAACATTTTTATTTATATATACAATTCGAATGGATGTCACATATAGTAGTACCTACTATATTATTACTAAGTAGTTCGTTCGTTCTTTTGATGATGGTTTGATTTGCATTTTTTTTTTTGCGTTTATCAATTATAATAATATTAATTAATTAATTAATTAATAATATTATGTTTGTATAGTATAATAAATATGTTTTGTTTTTTAGAATATAATATAAATATTTTGTTGTTGTTGTTGTTGTTTTGGTTTTCTTGTTGTATCTGGATTAGTAAATAAGTAAGTAAGTATGTTAAGTATTTGGTGGGTCTAATCTGAGTAAATTTTCGGTAATTATTTTTTTTTTTAAATTACAAATTCTTTTTGGTTTATTTGCCTTCTTATCTTTTAAACACCTATATATGTGTTGTATACGTATACGTATATGTTATGTATTAGTTTGTATTTGTAATGTAGTGTTTTTTGTGGAGTTGAGTTCAATAGAGTTCATGATGTGGGATCATCCATCATCTTAAGATTCTTACAATTTATTTAATATTATATTTTTTTTATTGTATTTGTTGTTATGTGTTTCTTGTTTGAGCAACATTATTTCAAATGGAATGATGATATTCATTACAGTTAGGCTTTTATTTTATAATTTATTTCAGTAGTTTTTTTTAAACATTTAATTTTATGAGATCAAATTTATTTCGAAATTTTTTTCTTACAAATTGTACAGGAATTTCTTCCTTTCCAAAAAAAAAAGAAAATCTTTTTGAATTCATATTTTCTTCTTGGTAGTACAATAGTATTCATTTTATACCCTTCACACATATATAAGTACATATATGATGGATTATATCAAAGAAATAACATTCATTATACATAATCAGTTTTCTTATACTGATAATACATTTTAAATGAAGAATCGTTGGGTCTCCACTTCATTTGGATTGGAATAGTAGTGAAGTTTTTCTTGAAAACACCATAGAGTAGGTACTTAAGTATTTTCATGATAGGGGTAGACCCAGTTATAATTAATAAGTTTAAATTGAAGTTCCACTACAGAAAAGAAAGGGAAATATACCATTCATCAAACACCATCCTCTTCCACATCTCCTATCGTTCTATTACAAAAAAGGCCTTAAATGGCTTAAATTAGCTGGTCTTGGTGTCGGCTAACCACCCTAACATAATCTTAATCTATAAAGCGCTTGGCGAAGTGTCTAACTCCACAGTTATCTATACTATATCCATAGCCAAGTTCCTGCTAATTCTAATGCACACGATCAAATTAAACCCCATAATCATCATCTCATCTAGCATACACTTGTACAGTAACTTTGGATTCAATTATTCTATTCTATTTATCTACAATTTATTAAATGATGATAAATCCAGTGAGAATTTTTCTGTATTTTCAGTCAGAGTATTGGAATTTCTCTGAAATTGCATCGATCATTGTACTAAGTCAATGTATAATAATAAATGAATATTTATGAATTCATGCTAAGTAGCAAATGTATCAAAAAATTCTATAGGGATAATTCTTCCTTTTTTTGGATTGTTAAAACACATCAATTGAATTTGGAATTTCCAGTTTCAAGTGTTATATTTAAATGAATTTTCTAACACATAGATGATCGATTGTCACCTTGAATAGTGGGAAAAGGGCTGAGGGCTGAGTGCTTTTTGAAAGCATTTCCAATGGAAGCCAAAACTAGGCTAAGCATCACAAAAGTGTCTTGCCTTCTGGGTAAACCCAAAGTCCTTGTCTTTCCTAACCAAACTTTCAACTACTAGTATTGTATATATTTTCATCATATAATCATTTAAGTGAAAGGTATGTATGTGTTCGGTAAGACCGAAATTAATGTTATCTTATTTTTTGTTTTGTGTGTTTGCTTGTGGTTTTTGTTTGTTTTTGTTTTAATTAAGAGAATTTAAAACTTACATTCACTTATTTTCTTTTTATTTATTTATTATATTGTAGTACTAGATGGAGTTTTGGAAGATTTGCAATTACTTGGTTGGTTGGTTGGTTGTTTAATTCTATTTGTAATTTTATTTATATTGATAATTTTATTTTGATTTATAATATATTTTATTGTTTAAAACTGTAACAAACTTACAAACAAATAACAATTCTAGTATTTCCTTTTAAATTTTTTTATTTTATATTTATAACTATTTTTTCTATTCTCGTTATTGTTTTTTCTGTTTTACTCAGTGTCCAGCACATTTCATAGATTGTTTAACGTTTCATTATCTTCGGTATTTGTTCCTGTTCTCTGTTTTCTTCTTCTTCATTATAAAAACAAAAAAATAAAAAAAAAAAACAATAAATAAATATATATTATTAATATATTGTATTTTTGTATTTATCCCCATTTTGTATGTTAATTCTAAGATTTTTGTTTGATTTTTTAAAAAAATATTTGTTGTTCTTTGTTTTATTTCTATTTATTATTATTTATATAGGTATATTTTTTAATAAAAAAAAGCTTTTTCATCATTTGGATTTCTTAAACATCAACATACATATATTTGTTTTATTTATATTTCTTTATTTATCTTTATGTAATTTTTTTTTTTTAATAATTTATATTGTTTAATATATAATAATAATAATATTTTCTTATTTAATTAATAAATAATTTTTATAATTTCATTATTTTTTTTTATTTTATTTTCATATAAGTAATTTATTGGTTGGAAATTGAAATATTATATTATTATTATTAAACATTCTTTTTAATTAAGCTTATTTTATAAGTTTTTTTTTGCATACATAAATATATATAATATTAGGTATATAATATAATATAAAAAAGTAAAAAAAATATTTAATTGAAGCCAATTACAAAAATAATTCTAGTTTTCTTTCTATCATAAGAGTTGAAGTTGTTTCTGTTTTTGTTTAGTTGTTTTACTATAGAGTATTTATAAATTATCGAATTATACCCTGTACCTAGTCCTATCCTACTTAGTCCTTCTACGCTCTACTCCCACACTCTACTCTCATTTGCTAGCTCATAATCCTACAATTTAAATTTGAATTGTTGAAGTTGAAGAATTGAAGGCATGCATACTTGTATGTATGACATAACATTCAAGAAAGTACCCTTCTTTCTAGGACTACCATACTCATCATCATAATATGTATGTCTAAACTCATAATGGACTAATTCGACTAATGAAAGTGTTATCAATACTTATCTACATACAATATCTATAAAAAAAAACTTGAAACTTGTTTGGGGAAAACTCTTAGAGCATTTTTCCATTGGTTCTTAGCAGTAGTAGGTTCATTTTTCTATGGGGTTATGTTACATTAGATTAGATTATATAGTAAGCCATTCATATGTTATAATAGGCCCATTCATGACCGCTGGGTATTAGTTCCCACTCTTTCCCCTAATCTAAGCCATCCATAATTCATATCGCTTTAGTTTTATATCTCCGATATATCAGGACTATTAAACCCGTGGAAAAAGTATTTAAAGTTACAGAAGCTCTTTCTGTTTGCCCAAATCTCCATGTTTTCTTTCCAATGTGGCCTAGAGAAACAAAAACATTTGACAGACACACCTAAGCAATGTCTTAAGACTGCAACAGAATGATGAAGCTGAAGCTGAGTTTGAAGCCGGTCAAAACATCAAATGCAGCTGTTTGTATATGAACGAACACAATGTGAATGTATCTGTAGCTGTGTCTGAGTCTGAAGCCGTGAAGTCAAAGTATTGTAGTTTGACTTCACTCGGCTTGAAATGATCTGTCTGTCTCTGTCTGCCTCTCAGGCACAGCTGATTGATATTCAAAACAAAAGCGATGAAACACGCATTATGTTAATTTTTTTCGGGCTTCAGTTTCAGACTCAGATTCACCATTCTGTTCCAGCCTAGTGTCCATTAATCATGATTTCTGTAATGCACAGTGTATCCATGTATCAAAGACCACATAGGGTATTGCATAGTAGTAGAACTATATGAAGGAGATTTAATGTCCCATCATCCGTTTGATGTTGATACTAAGTGATTAATGGAAAAATAATTCCCATTACTTTTGTTTTTTTATTGTAATAGTATCAATCAATTGTTATAGCTGCCATATGAACTGTCTTTGCCTATGCCTATAATTTTATAATAGATGTATGAGTAAGAGATGTGCAGTGAACATCATTATGATGTTTATGAAGGCTTGGGAAAAAAACAAGCCTAAGCAAGCCAAGCATGAAGGCAGAGAACACCAAGCCTGCTTGAGCTTGTGTTTTTTTTTGCTTGGCTTGGCTTGGCTTGGCTTGGCTTGATGTCGTTAGGCTTGGTAGGCTTGGTGTATGTTTGTAGTACATCACATTTTTGTTTCTATTGTTTGTTTTTTTTTTTTTTCATAAGCACAAGCCTCCGCTGCACAACTCTGGTATGAGTAATCATCCTCAGCTGGAATGGGATAATATGAAAAGTAAGTACTTACTACTACATTAAGGTTCGGTAAACTAAAGTTAATGCTCTGTGTGATCTCTAGAAAATAATTTGGTATCTCTTGGCATATACTAGTAAAATAAATATACTAAATCCTATTACATAATTATATGGTACAGAATATTCAATAGACGAACAACCATAACCGTCTATAGCAATGCCTACATACACATATTGAATAAAATAAATAAGATTTATAATAGTACCTATAATTCTCTTAATTCTTACAAATTGATTGTTTGAATAAGTCCTTGATATCTTTAATGTTATTCATAAATATTTATATACAGTAACAACAATAATTAAACGATTTTCTATATTTTTGTTATTAAAAATATTCAAATATTTTTCGATTTCAAAATGTAAATTGAGTTTTATTTGTTTTTTTTTTTTTTGATGAAATGAATCAAAAAAACACAAAACTTTAATGTTATTAAATAGTATGTGAATAGTAATATGCATATCAATAATCAACTTTAGTTTGCTACAAATATATGCATCTTTATTCTGCATTCTTTACAAACGAAATCAGGATAAACAATGGATTTTCTGAAAGAAAAATAACTCAAATTTTTTTTATACTTTTTATAAGTAGTAGTATATACTAGGTACTTTTTTTCTTAAGTTAACACCTAAGAACTACTAAGTATAGTCGTAAAAATGAGATCACTAGAAACACTAGGTCCAGTATTAGTAGTAGGTCTTATCAAAAAGATACTACTACATACTACTTAGTTGGGAGTGAGTGAGTGGGTGTTTGTTTTTCATAAAATATTTGTGTTTTTTTTTTTTTTTTTTAAATTTATAGATCATCATAACAGATAAAAGACAAATTATGAAATACCATTTAAGCAGTAGCAGGCCTAAGACTAGTATATTATATAATATAATTGTGCATTTAATCAAAATTATATAGGTATATACTTAGTTAAAAATAATATTATCATACAAAATACAAAAATATATAGGTAAGTATATAGACGATTATACGAAAATTTTGATGATTTTTAATTTCTATGAACTAAATGCATTATTGTTTTTGTTTTAAATATTATCGAATTAGTTAGTAAGTAACTCCATTTGAAATCAGGTACATTATAGCACTAAAATCAGTTGTTAGCTATCTGATATACAATATAAAAACACACAACTAATAATAATAAGAATTCTTAATTTAAATAAAATAAAATAAAATAACAAATCGTAATTTTTGTTATCAAAATTTCTTGAAAATCAATCTAATTTTTATGCTTAAGAACAACATTAATAGAAATTAGTTTTTAACTAATTGTAATACCACTTTTCACACAGTACTAGTACTCGTATGAATGGCTTGATCAATCTATAGTAAATATAAGTACTATGTAATACCACTCAAGGCGAAATGAAATGGTGTATCCATGTTCTTCGGTTTGTCTGTCCATTTGGTTGTCAACTCTCATAGGCTAATACTGGAAGAAATTGTTTTCGTCCACATGACAAGATTTTTTATTAAATTCTCAACTAAGATCCCGCCGTTTCCAAGTCAATAGTACCTAATAAGTATGCACACACAGCCCTTGGATAACCTTTATAACCCGGTTTTGGTTTAACGCGGTTGAAAAATTATGAATACATTTTATAAAGCCCGCTTTTAGGTCTCGGTTTAACGCGGTTATGGGTCATAGTTTAGTTTATTTATTTATATATTTTTTCTTTAACATCGGTTTTCATTAAACTTTGTCACACTTCATGGCGAAAGTTCGTCGGTAGATTACCGAGCTACAGAAAAATATCCAAAAGTGAATAGGCAATGTACATAAGTTATACGAGTACAGCAGACTAAATACTATTTAACTGCCTTATGGTGGAAACATTATTTTCAAAAAAAATGAGTACAAAGCCTGGCTATAAGGATCATGTTACACTACTACTGGAGACTTCTTTTTGAAAGTTGTTGGTTGTTTATACTAAGTCACAAAATCTATGTGAAGAACTGGATAATAGCAACTGTCTACAGTCAGTGGTGTTACAACTGCTTTGTGCTTGAAATATCATGGATGTTCAAATTCAACTGCTCATAGAAAACACACCAGTCCACCCTTCGAATTTAAACCACATGAATATGTGTGGAGAAGGATTTGATGATAAACTGTTCGAAGGTAAACAATTGAGCGAAGACAACTTGCTGCAATTATTGACAGGTGAAGCGTTGAAGATGATATACACAAACTTTCTTTGGCAAAACAATTAGAAGAGATGATTTTAGAGGAAGACCCTTGTGAAATTTCCAAAAAATTTTCATAAAAATTGAAAATCGTATTGGGAATTAGAAGAAGACCCTCCTCACTAATTTCAGGAGTAACAATATGGTTTCAATGGGAAGTGGGATGGATATTGATAAAAGTTGTCAACATATGATTTAGAGGAATAAGTGGGTTGAAAGATACATGTCAGAATCTGACGTTCTTTCAGAAATGTAACGAAATGTGTCGCAATTGTTTTTAATATATCTCGTGAGTCAAAAGTCGTAGCGCCAATTATTAAAGTAATGTAAGAAGAATGGTGCGCTTAAAATTTAAAATGGTGTTTTCTTTTGAAAGCGTATTGCTTGAGAACGGCTTACCCTAGATGACTGATTCTATTGTTGTGTTCGTTATAGTCCAATTAGATGAATATGAAATAGCATTTTTCGAAAATTCACCGGAAAAGTTGGAAAATTTTGACTTTTTACGAGAGTACAAAATTCTTCATATGCGAACGCTCATGAGCGCTCATTTATGTAAAATTTCATAAATGCAGATTTTTTTTCTTTTGCTCGCGTTCATATATGAACGCTTTGATAATTGCTTTCTTGCTCTTGCTTGCGAGCATTGGCTTGCATTCATTTTGCTCTTTTTTCGTAAGCGAGCGATGAACAAACGAAAAGACTTTCAGCATTTCATTTATGTGCATTTACGCTCACTCATGTGCTCTGCTCATGTACGTTTTGTTGTTGTTTAAGCTATGCAGTTTCTGTGGAGGGTGCTTTTGTTCGAAAATGAACGCTTCATTTATGAACAAGATCGAAATCGCACACGTTCGCGTACAAGCTCGCGCTCGTGTGTGAAAAATGAATGATATTTTTAAGTTTTTCATACGTGAATATGAGCAAAAGAATATGAACCAAAACGCTCTTGCTCGCGAATGAGAGCGAGCGCGAGTGAGTATTTTGGTACTCTGGTTTTTATATTAAAATTTGACCGGGACCAGTCTAGATCTTATCTAAGTGCGCGACATGCAGTTGATATGTAAACCCTACATTTCGTATTTCTCCCATCATTACTCTGTGTTATATGTAATAAATTGAAATAATAAAAGTAACAAATAAAATTCAGTTAAAATTCATTAACAATATATAACTGTAATACCATATTAAGGTCGTTGCGTGGTTTAAAAGTTCTCCGTATACAAACAATTTAGAATTTCGACTTTGCTTTGTACTATGTAATAATAATGGTCATGAAAACCGCTTTCACGCAAAAACATTTACAGTAGTGTAACGATATTACCCGTCCAGACATTTCAAATTATTTAAGGGTTTTTTTAATTTGAGGAAAATTGAAACTGAACCACGTATTACGCGGATTCTGATTTTGGATAGTTCGGTGTTTTCCAGAACCGCATTAATCGCTTTATACGAGGGCTGTGTGTATTTGCTAAGTAAAGCAAATAAAAGTCAATCAGTCAGTCGGACAAACTTACCATTCATTACTCGGGTCACATACTATGTATGAGTATAAGTATCACCAATATTTGGTATACAAAATTAGCTTTCCTTATGCTTCATAGTAGTGTGAAGAGTAGGTACTATGGCCTTCGGTGAAGCCGAAGTTTCTTTTACATCAAAATTAATTTTAAATTTTAGTTTTTAATAAAAAATATTTTTCTTTGAAGATAATTTTGTTTTTTTTTTTTGTTTTTTTTTATTAAATACTACTCTCACGCCTTTTTCCATTCTCCAATTTCCTTCTTTATTTAAATTTTAATATTAATTATCAAATTACAGCCAAAAGTATTTGTTTTTATTAATTTTTTTTTTTTTTTTAATTTATTTGATTGTTGATTCAATAGAAGAAATTATCAAAAGACAAGATAGTATTAAATTTTGTTTTGTTTTGTTTTTTTTTTCTTTTCTTTTCTATTTTTTACATAAAGAATTTTGAATTTTAAATAAAAGAAGTTCATTAATCAATTAATTAATTAATTAATTATACAATATGTAATGTATATAAATTTATATAAAGGGGGACTATACATATATATAGAGTATCGATTTATGGTAAAGTAAGTATATAAAGACTGTCATTGCTTATATGTTTCATTATTTAATATTTATCTCTTGGTTTCTTGTTTTTGTTTTTGTTTTCTTAGAAAAATATTAATTTATATCTTAAGTATATCATTTAATTTTTATTTAATTATATATCTTTTGATATTTTTAAATAAAAATTTTCTTAATAAAATCAATTAAAATTTCTTTCTTTCTTTATATATATATATTTTTTTTTTTTTTTAAATTTACTATTAATATTTCAATGCTGATAAATGTCTTTATTTTATTTTATTTAATATCATTAAAATTATATTTGTATATACTTAGTAAATAGTATTTACTTAAATATATTTCTAGTTTATCTAGGTTGATCATCGCGCACCATTTTGATATATTTTCATTTTAAACTTTTACATATTTTATTTTGCTTTTTTATACACTTACTACTTATATTTTTTATACATAATTTATACTATATACGTACTATACAAAATTTTGTTTGAAAATGTATGCACAATTAAAAATGAAATTCAGTTATAGAAATTATATGGTATAGTCCATTTGTGACTTGACTGTTTCCTATTTCGAAACATTTCTCAATTTTCTTAGTTTCTGTTCAGAAAGATTCAGCATTTTCTTGACAATAAGTTAAGTAAGTACTACATTAGTAATTCTCTAATGTGATCTAATGATTTCAGGCCCCATTCGGATTATTATAAATTTATCAATTATACACACTTTTCCTGTTCAAGATCTTTTTGTTGGGCATGAATGAATGAATTTGTATATATAAAAAAAAAATACTTCAGCATTTAATATTTTATCGATTTTAGCTTTACAGTTATCTTCTTCACTGTCAGAGTTGCTTAAACATTTAAACATTCAAAAAACGGTTCGGTTCTTATGATAAATCTATTAAATTTTATTTTATTTGACTTAAGGGCAAATATAGATGAAGGCCTTTTAGCAGACAAAAATAAATGTGTTGTTTATTCCCGTGAATTATTAATAAAAAAAAAAGAATGCTTGAATGCTAGTAATTAATATAATTAAAAGCAGGGTTGCAAGCCGCTACAAAAATCGGTGTGGTTCTGTTCAGTGGATCGAATCACTTAGAGGTAACTTGTAACGATGGAAGAACCAGTTCATTTTCTAGTCAGTCCTTATGATACACATTTATTTTAGGAATACTGATAAAAGATTTATTTTTTTACGTGAGCAGTATCGACCCTCACTTCTTGTACATTTTGTCCATCTTTCAGGACACCAATATGGATATCATTAGAAAAGAAAGGTTTTTGAACCGAGCCGTCTCGTTTTTTGGGCTTCGAAAAGAACCATGAACTGAACCACATTGCTAATAATGCAATTCTTATGATAAACCTACTAAAATGTATGAGTATGACCCTTTAGAAACTGAATAATTGAAAAAAATGTATATAATAATTGGAAATTATTGCAAAGAGCCCATTCAGACAGAAAGATTTTCCAGCAGAGTACAAGCTTACAACGCTTACGGGGTAGCTTCGGCTACTGTACCACAGACAGACACTGCTGACGTTTTAAGCCGAACGAATGACGTTTCTGTTCAGTTTCGTCGTGTGTGTTTATACCTATTTGTATGAAATGTGCTTGCCGAGTCGGTGCACAATAATAACGAAGTTGAAAATATTTGTCTAGCACGAATCTGTCGTGCATGTCTAGCAGCGTACTTCGTTAAAAAATATTCCTACAATGTATTTGTGTGTGAATCAGCTCAAAGCAATTGAAGAACAATGCCTTTTCTTGATGTTTCTTGAAATAATAATTTTCGTAAAAGAAAAAAAGGTTTGATACTGAATCATTTGAACCGAACCGCAGTTTAGAAAATACTAATAGAACTTTACTATTTAACCTTTCACTTGTCATCAATCATGGACTAAAATTGTATTGTAAACTAATGAATAAGTAATGTGCGAGCACTCCCCACTACTAAAGTCCAGAATTCTCTTTTGATTATTCAGAGATGTAATGAAATAAAAATTATAAATATATAAATGGTATTTAATAAAATGATTTCATTTTTCAAGTAGCGGAATTGAATAATTGAATATTGTATAGTACTACATAAATGAGGTTATCTAAGTTGTTATTGTGGGGTATTACTATTACTATGTATTAACTATAATAATTATATTATTTTGCTAATAATTTTGAATGAATATTTTGGTAAATTTAATTATTTCCAATAATTTTCCTTTTATACTTTTTTGATAATTTAAAATTTCTCATAATTTATGGAAACTTATTTACTATTTACTTATTTAATTGTTTTTATTTAATTATAAAAATTAAAAAAAAAAAAAAAAAAAATTTATAAAAACATACATATATATATCATGCAAGAACTATTGACTTATAAGTACTATAGTAGTATAATATTATATAATAATAATTTATAAAGTACATACATATATGAACAAATCTAATTTAGTATTAATTTATTTATTATTGAGTTCTTTTTTGGTTTTATCGTTTTTTTTTTTATACAATATATAGTATTAGTTAAAAAAAAAAAAGTATATATTATCTATAGATTATAAATATTATTGTATTAATTGATATGCTCGTCTTTATTTTATTTTGGTATTGCATTTTTAATATATTATTATTTTTACACTAAACTAAATTCGTTAAGTTTTAATAAATTTATTATAATATATTTTCATGATTTTCTTTATTTTTCAATTTAAACAGCAAATTAATAATACTTTGTTGTTATATCTGGTGCTGCTGTTGCTTTCAGATGTCAGTGTACTATATGGCATTGAATACGGATATTAGTTTTTGAGATTTCGTTTTGTTTATTTTATAAAGCTTTGAATGGTTTTTTTTTATTCTTTAAATTTGATTTCAATATACTTATAAATATATTATTAAATTTTTTTCTTTTTTATATAAAAATGACTTATCTTTCTTGATTGAAACTAATTTAAGCTTACAAACTTTGCTAAACATATCAGAAATTTTTCAATAGATTAAATTTTTTGGAAACTCACATGATAGAAAGACATCCATCTATAACAAATTGATCATTATCATTTATGTGATTTTTGTTTTATTTAATTCTTAAATGTAAGCTTTACTTTTCTTATAAAAATACTTTGTTCTATTAGTTTCAATTTA
Organism: Amiota communis; assembly: GCA_037043315.1. Lineage (NCBI taxonomy): Eukaryota > Metazoa > Arthropoda > Insecta > Diptera > Drosophilidae > Amiota > Amiota communis. The sequence goes on along the minus strand of JBAMAV010000145.1, from coordinate 181,276 downwards.
TTTATGTATGGATTATATAGTATTTTTGTAGTCTATCCTTCACACCTAGTGTTTTTTTTTTTTTGGAAAATAGTATATACTACAAGATTAAAGTGGTAGAAGTGTTGGTTGGTTGGTCCTTCCTGTCTTGGACTGCATATAAGTTAAATTTTTCTTTAAGAAATTATCTATGAATATAAAAATGAAGGAAAAAAGTAGTTTGACGCTGCTAAACTCCGACACCGTTAGAACGATCACCATGAAATTTGATACATTTATGTATTTATTTATGGAAAAGGTTTCTATGCTATCCACTTTGTTATAACTTGCCACTAGATGGCGCTGTAAAGATAACCTTCTGCACCGTTGAACCGATCTCCATGAAAATCGCTACACATAGGTATTCAAACCCGGAGAATGTTCTTTCACTAAACAATTTACTCTAACTCACCACAAAATGGCGCTGCAGGAATCAACTTTTGACCCGTTGCAACGATAATGATACAGGGTTTTCCAATAAGAGGTGTTATTTTGATGTTCAAAGAAAAATGGCATTTTTTGATATAAATGATTAGATGTTTATTTCATTATAAAGAAGAAGGTATGCCGTTAATAATGGAAATAACATCAGCCAAATGTACTCCACGACCACGCTTACAGGACCACATCCTTTTCATGAAATTTTCCATAACGAAATCGCAAAGTGGCTGCCCTATGTCCTCGATAGCCTCACGAATTCCATCTTTGAGGTCTTGAAACGACGCTGGGCTGTTGGCGTAGACCTTATCTTTTACGTGGCTGCAAAGGAAGAAGTCACAAGGTTTTAAATCACACGATCTCGGTGCCCAATTGTGATCACCTCTTCGAGAGATAACTCGGTCCAGAAACTTTTTCCGTAAAAGATCAATGGTTTCGTTGCTCGTGTGGCACGTAGCACCGTTTTGTTGAAAGTAAACGTTATCCAGATCAATACAATCCAATTCCGGCCATAAAAAATCATTAATCATCTCTCAATAGAGCAATCCATTCACCGTAACTGTTGCTCCAGCCTCATTTTCGAAAAAGTAAGGTCCAATGACCCCACCGGACCATAAACCACACCAAACAGTCACATGTTGAGGATGGAGAGGCTTTTCAATAATAACTCTTGGGTTTTCCGAGCCCCAGATGCGACAATTTTGCTTGTTCACGTAGCCACCAAGGTGGAAATGGGCCTCATCAGTCAAGATGATTTTACGATGGAATTCCGGATCATTTCTATGCATTTCAAGGACCCAATCAGCAAAGACACGACGTTGTTGATAATCGGCCGGCTTGAGTTCTTGTGTTAACTGAACTTTATAAGCCTTAAGACCCAAATCTTTATACAAAATACGGTGTAATGACGTTTGTGGAATGCCCAATTCCAAAGAACGATGAGGAATGGACAAACCTGGGTTTTCTTCAACACTTTGGGCTACAGCAGCAATGTTCTCAGTTGTTCTTGAGCGACGTGCACGAATTTTATTCTTCACATCACTAACTTGTCCCAACAGCTCGAATTTTTCCACCAATTTCTGTATTGCTATCCGACAAGTTGCTTCACGACGGCCCAAAAATGTTTTAGTTTTACGAACCATCATTCTTATAGTGAATTTTAATAATTTCAATGCGTTGTTGAAGCGTGTATCATTCCATTTTTATTAATGGCGTAGTTTCTACTTGTCAAATGACAGCTTCAAAAGTGACATCTACCGAAATAGCGGGTTATTCCAAAATAACACCTCTTATTGGAAAACCTTTTAGTTTTTTGATATTTTTTTTGGAAAGTTTTTTTTTTATTAAATAAATAATATATTTATATGGATGTTAGAGACTTCAAACTTTTGTGGTCCATGAACAATTGATTGTTCTATACAAAAAAAAAAAAAAAAATACAAAATGAAGAGATATAACTGATTAGCAGAGTACATACTATGACAAATAATTGTAAGTTTAAAATTTGCAAAAAATTTCTAAATCGGTATGCCAAATAGTATAGAATAGTATAGTATAGCTATATCATTAAGAATTTTATTTGGTTTTTAAAAGGCAACAACTTCTTTATGTTTGAAAAATCTTCTAAAATTAGTTTATTTTGATGAATATTCGTACCGATAGGAACAACTACCTACTAATGTAGGTATATTGTAAGCCCATTACATACGAGCAATATGCAAATAGATCTTCAACTTTATTTCTAAGGTGGTGTGAAGAGTATTCAATCTTTGGCATTTAATATTTTTTATTTTAATTATTAATGACTTTCAAAAAAAATACACACATTCACAAAAAAAAAAAAAAAAAAAAAAACTGCATTCTTTAAAAACATATATAGTACCTATACTATATGGTATATCCTATATCATAGTATACTACTACATGCAATATATGTAAGTATGGTACTAGAACTAGTATATCTTTGATAGTATTTCCTTGTCTTCATTTTTAGTTGTATCTTAGATTTCTCAATTTTTCTTATGTGTTTTCTGTTTTTTTTTGGTATGTATAAAAATACAATAGTTACATAAAAGTTCTTGTTGTATGTTAGAAATCTCAGAACTAATTAGTATTATGTACATAATAAGGATACACTTGCATACATACTATGAGTATTTATATTGTACTTAGTTTTTGTTAAACGAAATCTTCGTATTTCGCCCATAAGTTTGTGTTATTCTGTGTTAAATTTTTCATATTCATAATTTAGTTTAATTATTATGATTTAAGTACCTACTTATAGTAATTTGTTTTGTTATTTTTTTTTTCTTTTTATTAATAAATAAATTTTTTAATTTATTAATAAGTATAAATTTTAATTGATTCAAAATTTTTTCTTTTATTTATTGTTTTTGTTTTTATTTCTAAAACATGTTAGTTAATTTTTTTTAAATTTTTTTTGTTTGTTTTTTGATTTATTATTAGGTATTTTTATTTAAACAATTGGTTTTTGCGCAATCAATTAATCAGTTTAATCAGTTAATCAATCAATGAATAAGCAGTTCTTCTATGACATAGAATGAGAGGCAGTAAGTAAATGGAAGTTTAATATTGTATGTTAAAAAATGAATTCAAATTTTTTAATAAAAAACAACAAATATAACAAAGTAACAACATTGATCGTCTCATATTTGTTTTATTAACCATCATACACTTCACATTTGGTATCCTATATATAAGAACAAGCTAAGTGCAAAGAGAAGTATAGATTTGTTAAGCAAGTGTTCGACAATAAAAAATTGATTTTTGTGATTTTAAGTACACTTAGTTATTACTAGGTACTTATTAAGCTATCCAAAAAGACTCAAGAAATTCATTTAGTTCATTAAAATCAATATGAAGAAAGTAGGTATATTATTGTATGTCCCCAATTATGAAAACCATCTCAGTAATCAGGGAAACACTTAATGGCATCAAATTGCATGATCACAAATGTCAAAAATTGAACATTCAATGCTAAAAATTGCAGTAGACACAGAAAAACCTCACAAAGGTAAGACAATGTGATCATCCGTCTACACGAATCCATTCATTTGCCATTCGAATACATTAATGCTGGTAACATACATGTAATTTACTAAATATGAATGGATTCATGCAGTTTTCTAGTTTGGACTGCTAAACAAGGACAACACATAAAGAACAACCCGATTGTCACATCAACAATAAGAAAAGATCCTTTATTTAGTGATATCTTATCTTAAGCTAAGGCTTGAAATATGCCAAGAATATACGGTATCAATTGGCGCACCATTTTGTGAACTGACGAAACAAAATTTATTCAATTTGACCACGGCAAAGAGAAACAATAGACAAGGCATTTTGCATGCGTAATAGAGCCACCCTTGCTTTGCACGGTTGCATTAGACAGCCCTTTTCCCCTTTCCATTTCTTTATTAGTTTCATCATTCTGAAACAAACAATGTTTGTTTGCATTTCTTAATTAGAAATAAATTAATTAATTATTGCACATGAAAACCTTTCGGATAAAATTATTTAAATGACATTGAAAATCGCATTGAAATCCGTTGCGTGGTTAAACAGTAATCATTACACAAACTTATTAATTTTCGACTTTGTTTTATACAATACCATGTAATGATGATGACGGTCTAAAGCTAATGCTCTGGGGATGCAAAGTAGAATGAAATATGTATACCTACTTCCTATTATGTGAACAATATACTTTGGAAGCATCAACATTGACATTCGCAGAAGCTATTCCAAAGCACACAAGCACATCTAGAAAGGCAAGGAAATGTTTGCAGGATCATAGTGTCCATGTTATAGAGTGTTCGGCTGTAGTCCGTCAACCTTAATTCCATAACAAAATTTTGGATTGATGTGAAGAAAAGTGTGAGAAGAATATGCATGGATGAGTATACCAGCTTCCAGATGCCTCATGACATACAGATGTGAAAAACACGGATGAATCTAAATTCTTATGCTTATGAACATCTGTTCAATGAATTTCTTAGGTATTGTTAGCATTTTTGGAAAACTTAATAAGTAACTTAGTAAAAGTATTTAAAATCAAAAAGACATTTATAAAACTGTCGACAGGATTTTCATATGTACAATACAAATCTGATATACCAATGTATGTAGTATATAACTATTTGTAGAGCCTTAGTTATATCATTTGTGAGTAGTTTCAATATGACTATTGAAATCATGTGAATGGGAACTTAGAAAACATTCTCCAAATGATAGACTAGTCAAAGTTTATTGCATTTCATATTACTTAGTATATAGAGTACGGGGCTGTTGTTTAAATATGCAATAAGTTTCAGACCATCTGTCAACCCACAATGCCAATAACATATCCTCCAAAATTGACTTATACGATATCAATATTACAGTTTAATCTACACGTAAGTGTATATGCGATTCTTATTCTATGATTTGAATGTGAAAAATATTGCTTATTAGTTTGTTGCAGATTATTTTAATGCCCTTCCTATAGATCTTGTATTTGTCCTTAATTGCTTGATACTTATTTTATACTAGACAATAAACATATGATTTTATTTAAATGAAGTCATCATTTATAAGAGAAGATAATAAGTTAGTAAGTTATAGAAAGCTAAGTCTGTTCATGCTGCTTATTTTCATATAAAGTTTATAGGTTCTTAAACACTCCTTTCATTCAATATTTTTAAAGCTACAGGGTACACAAATTTGGTAGGTATATTTGGTACTTCTAAGTATGTGAAGTGTATAAGAATCTCTTTGGTGAGTCCAAAGCTAGTTAGTCATACATATACATAAGTATTTTTTTGTATTATCTTTTTTTTACACTATTTACACAGAGAATTTAGTATATATATATTTATTTTTTTTTTTTTGTGAAAAATTACCATTGAATTGTACGAATTTTATTTTTGAATAAATTTATAGATAGAAGTTCTAGAAAAAACCAAGGACATAATAAATATAAGTATACATATATAAGTTAGAAAAAAAAATCAACAACAATATTGTATAAAAGTACAAAAATTTATTTTGTTTTTTTTGTCTCTTCTTTTCTTTTCTTGGTATTTTTTTTTTTTTTTTTTTTAAATATTATTAGCATTATTTTTTGATTTTTATTTTTGGTTATTAATTTTTCTAGGTATATTTATTTCCACAAGTAGAGTAGATTATTTTTTAAAAGGTACATAAATGTTTCTTTATAAATTTTTTATTTCTTATTCGTCTTCATCGTCATCATCTTCTAGTCGTTCTCGTTCTCTTTCTTCTATTGGTTTTCAGTGGTAAGTTTTTTTTTATATTTTTTAATTAAAGATACACAGATACAATTACATTTACATATTTATGGTAATATTGTATTATTAGTTATGTTTATTCATTATTATTATTATTATATTATTTAATTTAATTTTGTTTTGTTCAATTTTTTTTTATTTTATTATTTATCAAATTTTCTATTATTTAGTGTAGTGTTTGTTATTAGTTATTATTAGAAAAAATTTAAGAAAACTGATAAATACTTATCGATTGTAGTTGAAATTATAGTATAAAAAGTTCTCTGCTAGGAAAGAAGGAAGAAAGGAAGAGAGGAAGGAAGATAGGATGAGAGGTAGGTGAGGTGAGGTGTGTGAGTGTTTTGTTTGTTTTTTAAGAAATTTTTATACCTTTCACAAAGAGAAAAATTGGTGATTGGTGATCCTCTTACAGTTTTTTTTCTTTGTCTATAAGTTCAATACTGTTGTGTCAAAGTACCAAAGTTTTCATTAATAGCACATTGCATTAATTAAATTTGCAACTCATAAACCTAAATCAAATCTTGTCCACAAGAGCTTGTTGGATAGCGTTTGCAACATCAGCAGCTACATCATTAGCAGCCGAGCTTTTTCTTGGAAATTTATTGCAACGACATACAGCGTGTGTTTGTGTTTGACGAGTATGTTAATTTGTATCAAATTCAATTCGACAATGGCTGAGCATTGATAAAGAACATTTATTATTGTTCAAGGCGCTAGTCAGACTCAGAGTTCCTTAGAAATATGGTTTACATATCATGTAGTAAAAACTAACTTCAAAGAATTTTGGTCTTTTCAGTTATATGCTCTTTAGGTTGTTAAATGGTTTCTGTTGACTCCTGCAACCACTCATATACCCCGTTTATAAGACACACGGAACGATTTGCACTGATATCAGCCTGACTCAGAATGTATGCATAAATTGATTTTCAGTTTGTGCTGGACTCGCGAAGCGACTTCAGCAAGCCCACATTTCAAACCCGTGTTATGTGTCTTACAAATGCATAGCTTATTGCAGACGTGTTGAAAATCAGTTGTTCACAAAATGTTGTTTTGTGCAGTGTTGCATCATTTTCTCAATGATTTTGGCAATTATTGATTTAAAAATCATTGCAAAATCTTATTAAAAATCTGGATAAAGATTATACATTGAATATTTGTCTTGTACAACCTTATTTTGAGAGGTGAGCTTCATTTCAACTTTAAAAAATACATATTCGTTTTCAACAAGAGCATAAGACGTCGCACGCATAAATAACTAATCAAAAATTGTTCTGAGTCAGGCTAACGGGGTAATAATTGAATTTATATAGAATATTTAGTTTAAATCTTGGAATAATAATTTAATTGATGAGAGCATCAAATTTGTTGCAAAAATATCTTAGAAAAATATATAGAAATTACATTGATCTACATATCTTGATCCAATCATACAAATGTGAAAGGTGTAAAAATCTTTGGTAAAGCCAAAGCTATTTCTTAATTTTTTTTTTTTATTAAACACAATATAAATATTAAAAAAAAAAGAAAAGAAACTTTTTGGAAAATGTCTTTAATAAAACAAAATACAATATAAATATATTAAAAAAAAAAAAAAAAATAAAAAAACAATGCGTTTTAATAAAATAAAATATGTCTTTATTTATTCATTCAATTTTATATTTTTTTTTTATTTTGTTGGGTATAAAAAAAAACAAATAGAAACTTATTTAAATTAAATTAAATAATAAAACAAATATAATAAAAATTAAATAAAAAAATGCGTGCTTTTTTCATCTTTTATTTCATTCTATCCCTTTTGCGAAATTAATATAAAATTTATTAATTTTTTTTTTTTTCGTTATGTGTATCCATTTTTTGGTTTTTCTTTTTCTTTTGCTTTTGCTTTTCTTTTTGCCATTTTACATAAAAATACATTTATCTCTTCCATATCTCTTAAGCATGTATAAAAAGTATAAAAATTATTATATATATATATTATTCTTTTTGTTTTGTTTTGTCGTCTTCTTTTGTTTATAAAAAGTAGCAGTAGTAATTTTGTATAAAAATATATATAGATATATATATATATATATATAATTATATGTATATATATGCGTGTATGTGTGTGTGTGTGTGTGTATGTCTGTATGTGTGTGTGTGTGTGTGTGTGTGTGTTGTAGAAAATAAGAAACAATAACAATATTTAACAACTTAAAAAAAAAAAAATTTTCATTTCATTTTATATAGAAGTAACATATTTTATATATTGTATCTTTTATTATTATTATTATTATTATTATTAATTATATTATTATTATTTTTTTTTTAGTTTATTTTGTTTCCTTAAAGGCTGCAATTTGTTTTAAAAAAAATTATGAAATCAAAAAGAAATAAATGATTTAATTTGTAAAGGAAAAAAGAAGAAATTTTTATTTTTTTTTTTTGAATATTAAATCTAAGATTAAAAAATTCATAAAAAAAATTTCAAATAAATAAAAAATATTGTATTTGAGATACTATTATTTCTCATACTCTTCTTAGTCACACCTATTGCACTTATGTAAGTATATGGTATTGTTTAGTAGGTATATTAAATTCTATAAGTTCATTGCATGCAGCATAGTTTTGAAGATATTAAAGGGAAATTTGCATACTTATGTTATGTAATATTTCAACAGAATTAAACGAGAAGCCATTGTTTGCTTGTATCTATCTATGTAAGAAAAGACAACACCCATTAGACCTTCCATTTCATATTCTAGATTTCCAGATAATATTCAGGCTAAACAAGACTTACAAGACATGATAATATTTGCTGTGGCAAATTACATCAAAACTTTTGTTTACAATATAATGAGTTTAGAAATGACGGAATAGACAAAGTTTGGAGCAATGTTAATAATTGTTATATAGAACAAAAATTTGAAAGCATTTGTCAATAAACTAAACTTTAATGTAATTTGGTTAATGATCAAAAAACACTGTTTACATTGTAAGGGACTGGTTGCTATAACATGTTATGTTAAAAACCTTGGTTTCTTTCAAATATACGAGTACAATATAGTATTGTAACAGCTTTTTGTTTCTTTCAAAAATAATATGATTCTTGATTACTGGAATTTAAAATTGTGTTGAAAAAAATCTTCTGATTACACTGGTCGACAACATAAAACTTATTTACTAATTCGAGGTCGCTGATTCCAAATATGCCCTTGGTTTTCTTTCTTTCTTTCTCCCATTAACATGTATCTTTCTAATATTCATAAATGTTCGACTAGTTGCATGTGTGAAAGAAGTGACTGTATCTAAAAAACTAGATGTGATACAATGGCAGATTCAAAATCAGCGACCTCGAATTAATGAATATACACAAAAATAGTTCTTGTGACAAAAATGCTGGTGATCATTGTTAGGGGGACTGACGCCAAAATGAAAGGGCTGTATTTTTCAAATAATTAATTTTAAAATTAAATTAACTTAAAAATTTTGCTGAAATATAATAATATACTCGTATTAGATGGAGGAAACAAATGTTAATGTCTCTCTCTTATGATTATAGGATCATTCTTTGCTATTATAATTGAAGTTTCCTAGTACTACATAATATTGGTCTACAAACTGTTTTATTTATGACATTTGTTTTGTATGAAGAGTATTGGAAATCATACATATCTCATAAAAAAATATCAAATAAAAAATCTTAAAAATATATTTATGAAATTTGAATAAAAAATATAAAATTATAATATTATATAATATAGAATAGAATATCATATTGCAGCACAAAACATAAGAATAATAAAATACAAAAAAAAAAATATTAATGTAACAAATATAAAAAATAGAAATTGTTTATAATTTTTTTCATTGTTTTTAGAATTAGAAAATATATAGGTAATATATAAGTATGTAGTACTATGTATACAGAGATAAAACATTCATATATAAAAAAGAGGGAATACATATGTATGTATGTATGTACTATATATTTGTGTATTATATGTGTATATATATAAATCGATCATTTGACCGAATAAGTATAAAAAAAAATTGTTTTTATTTGTTTTCTTTTCATAGATCATTTGTTTTCATTTTAAGAAGAACTTAACTAATACTAAGTAATTTAAAAACTCTCTCTCTCTCACTCTCTCGCTCTTTCTCTTTTTTCTGTTTTTAGCTAAGAATTGATTTAGATCGTCATCATCATTATTATTATTATTATTATAAGATATTTTTTATATAAGTAGGTATATATATTAATTTTGTCTTTTTTTCCTTTTTTTAAAAAAATAATAAAAAATAACCATTTATTATTCGATTAATAATTCAACATCATCATCATCATCATTCGTCTTTGTCATCCTTATCATTATCAATCTATATTGAGATAGATAGATACATATAGATAGTACATGGATCGATTGATCGATCGATATTTAGTTAGTTAATTAGTTCTATAGAGATAGATCAATAAATAGATAGCAGTGTATTTATTTTAGTTTTTGTGTTTTTCATGTATAATTTGTAATTTTAAACTCGAGTTGCTTTTTTCTCCATAAGTGTGTTTTTTTTTATATTATATTTTTTTTGTTTGTATGTAGTAATATAGGTAATAGGTATAGAGTGGGGTCCTGCTGGTGGGGGACTTATTTTGTTTTTTTTTTTTTTTTTTTTGTATTATATTTAAATATATTTATTATTATTTTTGTAGTTTTGTGGTTTTATGGTTTTGATAAAATATATATAGGTATATATATATTTAACATAATAACATAATGAGATAATATACTATGAACATAATCTAGATCGATTTTGACAAATATATGTATACAGAAATATATATAGAAATATATGTCATCTATTCTTGTGTATATTTCTATATACATAAGATTATGGTCAATAGATCGATCAATTACAATTAAAAAAGCAACAATTCATTGACGGTAAGTAAGTGAGTAAGTTAAGGTAAAACACACACAAATTGAGAATTAATACAAGGAGAATTCTCGGGTTTTTTGAAAGTCCAAAAGTTATTCTTCTTCTTCTTCCATTTCTATAAGTCGAGTAAATATCTTTTTGTTATATAGAAATTATTCTTCATACTCGAATTTCCTTTATAATTTCCATTTTCAGATTGGTGTTTTTTTAGTTTCTTGATTGAGTGAAGCATTTTATGTGTAATTGTATGTGTAATATGTTGTGTAACATGTATTTAAAAATAATAATTATCGGGTAGCAACATATTGTATCCATATTCTTGTTGTTGTTGTTCCAGTTCTTGTTGCTGTTGCAGTTGCTGTTCTTGTTCTGGTTCCAGTTGCTGCTGTTGCTGATAATGTTGTTGCTGATAGAAGTGTTGCAGCTGTTGCTGATGTTGTTGTTGATGTTGTTGATATTGTTGGTATTGTTGGTACTGCTGATAGTGTTGATAGTGTTGATAATGTTGATATTGTTGATATTGTTGATATTGAATTTGCTGCTGCAACTCTTCTGGATGGTGTTGTTGTTGGTATTGTTGGTGCTGCTGGTAATGGTGGTGGTACTGCATGTTTTAATTGGCCACCAGCAATTGCTGGTAAGATGATCCAGTGGGGCTAGCATAAAATGAATTTAGACCTTCCATGAGTTTGGAAGTATTGCTTGAATCCTGATTGTTATCTGATGAATCTGATGCAATAGTCATGGTACCAGTTGTTGCTGTTAATGTCGCCATATCAGAATCAATAACAACACCGCCACCACCACCACCACCACCAACATTTTGCTTACCATCTTTTGGTGTACCAATAGGACTAATATCTGATGAAGATATATCATCACCATCCATTATACTAATACCAACAGTTATATCAGCGCCAGAGCCATTCATAATATCTATGGCAACATTTTTCATTGGCTGTTTTTGTTGTTCGGAGAACATAGCATCATCAAGACCTTTGAGATTATGTTGCTGTTGCTGTTGTTGTTGTTGTTGTTGAGCAACATTCATTTTTTGTACATGTGTTGGAACTGGAGATATATGACCACCAGCTCCAGTGGCACCATTGCCAGCACTACTACTTCCATTACCTGCACCAAAATAGCATGGCTCAAGATAAGTACTGTATTTATTAGGATTATTGGCATAGATGCCACCACCACCACCTCCATTATTAGCTGCCTCCGAATGAAAATGTGTAGCCGGCTCATATAGATTACGATGGCCACCACTAAATTGTGGTGGATACATGCCAACGGCACCACTCATATTAGGGAAATAGAATGGATCTCCTTGAGCTTGATTTATGGCTAATGACATTGGATTCGGTGATAGTGAACGGGCCGGCGATACTGGCCCAATAGGACCGAAATGATTGGGCGGCTGCTGTTGTTGCTGTTGTGATTGTTGTGGTTGTCCAACAGCATGGGCATGATGGAGTTGCTGTTGCATAGCACGTTGCTTAATATAATTCGAGAATTCAGTTGGTGACATACGATAAGCACTGCTAATACAATTCGAGAGTCCAACAAATTGTGTGTGTTTATAATAATAGAATAATAATGATTTATAAGAATTGAGATTTAGAATTGAAACAATAACAATAACAATAACAATAACTTACCTATTTGATCGCTTTGAGCTAGTCTTCAATTTGGTACTACCAAATTTTGTTTGGGCAAATGTTGCTGTTGTAAATGTTAATGGCGCTTGAGGAGATCGTTGAATAAACGAAGCGTTACCACCACCACTACCACCACCACTTGGATTAGAAGCAGCACCACCACCACCACCACTACCACCACAAACAGTGGCATTTATAACAGGAGCACCGGTAATATTTCCATTACCAGAACTGCCATTGTTGGCACCATTGTTGTTAGCATTATTACCTGCAACTGCAACAATAACAGCACCCGGAGCGACAAGGCATGGATTTGGACTGCCTTTATATGTTGGCGATATGGACGATGTTGCCGATTGTGGCGAAGATCCAGCATTATGTGGTGATACCTTTGGGCTTAAGCTCAAACTACTCATTGTCGTGATAACAGCATCAATTGGTCGAAAGCATTGAGCTTCCGGATTGAATGTCTTAGTGACTTCACGATCAGCAGCTATAGATGTGCTATCATGCTCATGATGATTGTCATGGTTCTCTGAATAGAGAATCTAATAACATAATAGAGCACAGAATCAGAGAGCATGTTTCAGTTGATCATGTATCATTTTTATTCTTACTTACCTTCACAATGCCCTTTTCACCAATGCGGTATGACACTTCACCCGGATCCATCCACACAGACAACTCATTGGGCAAATTCTCAAGAATATCATTTATGGGTACACCACTCTCACGTGCAGCACGCCCTAACACCGAATCCAAAGGTTCACCAGTCTTAAGGCAACGAAATGCAGAACCCTGTGAATTTATACAAATAAAAAATACAAATGTCATCAGTCAATCAGTCTGATACTCGTACTATCAATCTAAACTTTATCTAATCTTTATAAAGATCCATTTTTATATATTTGAGAATAAAGACATGTCTTTCTCTTTTTCTTTAGGGGGACGATCAAGTATTACTTAAGCAGGATTAAGGGCGGGAGGGGTTCAACTTTTTCCTATGTTTGCTTATACATGCGTACGTAATACGAGTACTTGAACCGACACCTTAGTTCGTACCTATATATGGTACATTTTGTCTAAGGCACACTAGGAGGGGAAGTACCTGTCAGCACGTAGCTGTGCAAAATTAGTTGTTTTTTGCGCAAATTTACTTATAGCACGAGAGATGAGCTCATCAATCGTTTCAATATTTGCTTTTATATGCAAAAGATTTGTTACATTTGTAAGAAGTATGATAGGTCAAATATAATTTTCAAAATTTTGTTTTTGGCAGTCTGCAATTTTCTTATATGAGTCTTATAACATAATAGGTAAAATTATCGATTTGTAGATGTTTAATTTATTTTGAATTGAGAGTTTTGATCTGTGGTTGATAATCGGGTATAACAATGGATGGTAATTTAAAGATAATTGGAAAATATTATGAAGGAAATCTCCTTCTTCCACAAAGGTACCTGTAGATATTTGATAGAAATTTGTTCCTTAGTGGGTCATTGAGTTTTCTAAGAAACTCGATATCAATTAATTAAAAACTATACTGCTTCCAAAAGATCCATGATCTGAAATTCGATAAAAATTTTGGGTGCCGTGACATCCATCACTGTTTCTCAATATGCAATAGGAGTGTTCACGTTGTTGCATCGACAAGGTGAAGCCATCAACACCAATAATGGGTCAACTGCATATCACCAATCATCCAATGTGGTTGTTTCTTATAATGGAATAATGGAATTTGTTCCAAGTACAAATGTTAGTTATTCCTTGTAGAGGGTCACCTATGGAATTGGAATGTTGTCTAAGAGAAGGATTCACCTTTGCCAATTAGAAATGGCGGCAGCCTTTCAAAGAATAGATTTATATCACCTATGGAATTGGAATGTTGTCTACGTGAAGGATTCAATAAGGTATGAGGTCTTCTATCAAACTTCTACTGGGTTAGGTTGGTTGGTTGGTTGGTTTCCGTGGCTGTCCACTACGAGCCACAATTAGCACTAGAGTGACGTTTTAAAACCACTTCCTCGCCGAACGCAAGGAAGACCAGTGACCAGTAAAAACCGCTGTTAGCCTTGCGGTATCCGAGCGTCTTCTGTTGATGAGTCTAATTGACCTTTCTTTGTTGTAACTAGGCCAGGTAGCACATGCCACTCTGCAAGATTCAAGATCGTTGCACCGCATATTTGCCAGCTGACGGAAATACAGAAAGTTGCTCCTTTTGATGACCGCTAGGGGAATTGGGATCTGTTCCGCTAACGATATATCAAGGGAAGCACCAAAACGACCCAGTTCATCAGTCTTCTCATTTCCTTCTATGTTCATATGGCCGGGAACCCATAAAAGAATGATATCAGCGTGACGACTGAGTACTGACTAAGTACAATAGTTTTTTTATCATCTATGGAATTGAAGTGTTGCTTAGAAATCGAGAAGTGGAGTCAAACTTTCAAATTTCTATTGATTAAAGAACTATACTATATAGATTATTATTAGAAGTGGCGCCAAGCTTCCAAATTTCTATTAACGAAAGTACATACAATAGATTATTATCACCAATAGATTATTAACACCTATGGAATTGGAATGTTGTCTGAGAGAAGGATTCTCCTCTTTCAAATAGAAATAGAGACATCATTCCAACTTTCTAGCTATGAAATTGAGTGAATTGCCTAATAGTGGCTTTACAATCAGCTAAGATTCCAATCTATGAAGATGCGACTATTGATTCGAGTTCCATTTGACAACAACAACAGGGAAAATGACAAAATTGAGGGGTGGTTGTTGTAGATGTGATTCGATTGAAATATGCTAATCTCAAATTGATATGCTTAGATTCGGTTTTTTCGTATGATCAGTCTTAACAGTGTTGGGCAATTTTTCCATGTAAGTTGGCAGAATACGAGCCACTATAAGAGAAGGCTATTATCCTCCTCTATGGTATGGTATGGTTATGGTATGGAAATCTGTATTGTTTGCTTATAATAATTACCTTGACGGGCTTCTCTGGATACCAATGTCCTTGAAATTTATCACGTAAAGCCTTCTCCAATTCCTCACCAAAAATATTGACCCGACGACGTGGCAATTTATTATAAAGATACGAGATAACGAAGTTCAATGCCACTTGGATTTCAATATGCATTTTTAATGGTTGGTATATTATCAATCTTCTGCTTCTAGTGTATATATGGTATATGTTATATATGTTTCCCGATATTTTCTGGTTGTTTTTTTGGTTGTTTTTTTTTTTCGAAATTAATTTAACAATGTGTATTTCTGTGTGCGTGTGTGTGTTTTTTTAAAAATTGAAGTCAAGTTTTTTGAAATTGAAAAATAGAATATCTTATTATTATTTAAGGTTGCTTGAAGATCTTTTGTTGTTTTCGACGATGAAGACTTGATGATTTTACTTTTATCTTTGCACAAAAAAAAAAATATAAGAAAATATTTACAATATATTTTTTTTTGTTAATTTTTTTTTTGTTTTAAATTTTATTTTTTAAAATTTTTTCTTTTTATGTATTTATTTTTGGCAACGATTTGTCGTTTGTTTATATGTTTTTATTATTATTTATTTTTATAGATATATACATATAATTTTTTCTTTATTTTTTTGATTTAATTGTTGTTGCAGTTGTTGTTGTTGTTGTTGTAGATATTTTGTCTGAAATATATAAGAAAAAATGTATTTATTAATATAGGTACATATAAATGATAATGACTCAATTATTCATACAAGTTTGATTGTTTAAGTATCAATAATATGGTAGGCAATACAATACAATACAATATAAGAAAACTCACTGTTCCAATTAATTTGCAAATCTTCCAAAAAACCCCTCCTGTTTTGTTTTAACGATTACATACATGTATTGGGTATAGTATTTATATTAATAGATAGTATTTATATTTTATATGATATTATTATTTTGAGGTGATTATAGACGAAATGCATAAGTCTCGACTTGCTTGTGTGGTGGCGGTGGCTGAAACACCTGCACACCATTTTCATCATAATAATCAACATAACGCTGCACATTGATACATTCAAAGCCCAGACGTGCCATTATTTTGGCCGAGTACTCACTAGTACAATCTGTCGTCAACAAGGGATAACCCAGGTCACGACCACGTGATATTAGGGCTGTCATTAATTGAGCACCCAGGCCAGCACCACGACATTTGCCATCAACAGCCAGAACATGGGTGTGCAAGGCATGGTTAACATTATATTTTTTATAGACATTTGAAGCTAGCTCAATGTCAGCCAAAAATTTTAAAGTCCTTCCCCATTTAGTGCCCACCAAACGTTTGGCTTCCTCATAACAAAGTTCTGCTTCATTGGGCTCTTTTGGACCAGCTATAACAGCACCAATAATTCTTTGTTCTTTGCCATTATCGGCATTGTTGGCATCATCAGCATCATTAGTGTCGATGATAGCCATTAGGCATGTACCATGTTGTATTTGTGATATAGTAAACTGTTCATCGGCAGCATCTTGTTCTGGTGGCACACTGCCAATGGTCAGTGGTTCCTCACGGTAATAATGCTCACGTAGAAATTCAAGAATTCTTGATTCATCAGCGGAAGTAACCGGGACAATACGATGACGACGACGATATAATAACGATGACGACGATAGCATATTAATGTTGTTGTTATGTTTATGTTATTTATTTTTTATTGGTTGATTTGGTGATCTTGGTGGTGTATGTTGTAGTAGTTTCGGTTGGACAAAAAGAACAGTAAAGTACATAAATATACTACTTAGCTTCCGATTTGTGCTACAACGACGGACGATGTGTGAAGACAAGAACAAAACTGAGTATAACCAAATTCAAAGCATACAAAATCAGTTCGATCATTTGATTAATCAACAAAGCAAAGCGAGAGAGAGTGGGAAAGAAGAGGCAGCGCAAAAAGAGAGTGTGCATATTAGTTTTTCTCTCTTACACACTCCATTTTTTATATATGTTTTTTTTTTTTTTTTTTTATATATTTCTGCTGATTTTGCATTTAGTTTTCTTCTTTTCTTTCTCTTCATGCTCTCTTAACATAAACAAACACACACATTTATATGACATACATACATATGTAGGTATATTTACAACTCTCAATATTGGTTTGTCCCTCTTTTTATTTTTTCAGTAAGCACAAAACTCTCTTTTTTTATTTTGTTTGTATTGTAACTGCATTTCCAACAAAGACCAAAGACCAGTTATACTAACAATTAATGTCTGTCTATCTGTCTGTCTGTCGGTCTGTCTGTCTGCCTTACCCAAGATAAGGAATTGTCTTGTAAATTCCATTCATGCATGTCTTTTGTACTAAACACGTACTAACTAGTACTACATAGTACCGGCGACAGTTACTATGTCAGAATAGTGGAATGCACAGGTTCTGGTTTGTTTTTGGTTGTTTGATTGTGGCTTAGAAACAATATGGCGATATCACAATGCATGGCATCACATACATAATTTTGCTACTCTAGAATACTACAAACTACTTACAACATATGGAAAGATTGACTATCTAAGTATTATAGTATGGTATAATCCATCCATATAATAATCAGATTTAAACTTATTTTAAACAAATAAATACATATGTATATCAAAATAAATAAATGAGAATAAACACATGCCATACCATAGGCTTTAAAATAATATAAGAATAATGGCGACGATCACAAGGAAATGTATATGTAATGTGTGTATGTAGTATTGTATTAGTGTATGAGTGAGGTTACCCTTCTGTCCATGTTCCATGTTCTATGCCATTTGTACCAATTGCAAAAATATTGAATTATAAGAACATGGAGCATGACTTCCGTGCTATTACAATGATTATGATGATGATGGCGACAGTGACAGCGACAGCGACAATCCTAAGGAAAGTGTGTATTAGTATGAGTGGAGTTACCATTCTGATGAATGCGTGTTTCATGTTCTATGCCATTTGTCACAAATGCAATAGGGGTGCTATGTATTAAAATATGACAGGGTATTTTAATAACTTTCTTGTTTCTTTGCTATGCATTCCTATAATCAATTATAGATTATTGAGTAAAAAACTTGAAAGAACAATGACAGTCATCTTTCACAGTCATTAGTTAGAAGACGAAATCAGCTGCTTGACAACGCCTAAGAAGACAACGCCTTATATTTGCAATATTGCAATTTTAACTAAAGAAAAGTGATTTTTGTTATTTGTCTATATTCTTTTTTACTCGTAGAATTCAATTAAACACGAACGAAATGGAAGCTTTGAAAAATATTCTATTATTTCCTGGATGCTTTGTATATGCTACACTTTCGGTATATTTCGTAATGCCCGATCATTTGTATGTTAACATGAAAACTCGTGATTTGATCACACCCATGTTGGCTGCGGCATTGTTTTCATTGTTCATCTATCTTTATGATCGTTCATATTTGAGCAAATTACCGAAGGAACGTCGCTTTATATACTGCTGTGTATGCTGTTCTCTATGCACTTTGGGCACAACAGAATTGTGGATAATTTTCAAGTATATCCTACCATATCGTGGCTTACTTCTTTCAATTACTCTGGGACTTACAACTTCATTTACCATTATTTTGATAATTCTACATTATATGTGCAAACCATCTAATGATGAAGACAATAACAACCAAGAACAATCGCTACAAGCTGAAACTCCTGATCAACAAGACCAAAACTTAATAATTGACATTATGGATTCGAATAATGTTGCTGATGTTGTTAGCACTAATGAAAAACGTGAACTGAATGCACTAGTAATTTCCATAGTCAATCGTGATGTAGAAATGCTCACCCGTTCTCAGTTCGGTCAAGAGCAGTACGTCTAATAAAAACTAACAATCAAAGGAATCGGTTGCTGGTTGGAGCATATCAATCAGCAATAACCAATGCAAATGAAGACGCGATGTAAATGAAGACGCGATGCTGCTATAAGAACCAGAAATCAATATCAAAAACTAGCTAACGCAGAAAAGGACAGAAGAAAAAATACAGAATTATAAGCTTCAATGCCCATATACTACCTACTAATAATAATCAAGCAAATACCAATATATGGTTTTATATTTTACCTATATGTTAACAATTTCTTAAAATTTCTATGAATATGAAAGTTACATAATTACCTAATAATTGTAAATGTAACTCAATTGACTTTTTATTCAATAAAATACTATGATATCTTTATTAATACATCGTGTACACCATTGTCCGGCCAGACCACTAGCAGGTACAATAATCTATCAAAACATCAAGATATGCACAAAACTTTATTTCAGTAAACGATGTCCAAGTTTTTCGTTTGTTACTATTCGGTTGGGCTTTTTCATAATATACCTACTACTATTAGTAGCCTCATTAATCCTCATTTGGCACAGAAGAAGAAGGAACTGCTAATTGCTATTAGTACCTACTGCTTCTGGAGTATTATGTTCATATGTATACATCGGCATCAGCATTGTCTTCATCTTCGTATGAACCACAAATACCTTATTCTTCTGCTCTTTCTCGAGCTAAAAATCATAAGCAATAGCTTTTGCTAGTCGCTGGTGGTATTCGAAAGACTGGATTATGTCTGCACCATATCGAATTCATCACAAAAATGCCCTTCTCCGACCATATTTCAAAGTGCCAAATAAATAAAAAAAAACAAATACACCACAAATACGTCAGTTCACTTGAAACAGTTACGGGTATTACTAGGTTCGGTGAGTAAATCTATACTGCTCCGATTTGGGCTGGGGCTCTCGCAACTAAGTCCTACTTGCGAGGAATAAAGAGTGCACACAGAGTTGCGAACTTTAGGATCTGTAGAGCCTATCGGACAGTTGCAGATAATGCGGCGGGCGTACTTGCAGGCAGACTTCCAATTGACTTAGAAGCCCTGGCTGCAAGGGATATATACCTTGCCCGATTAACTTGCCATAGAAATAGCTGTTTGGAGATCAGAAGCAGCAGAAACATATGGCAGCGCACAGGTGGAGCAGTGCAGAGCCACGAAGTATTCATCACCTTATCCTCAATATAGCAGATTGGCTAAAGAAGAGTGGCGGAGACGTTAGTTTCGAATTTACCCAAATTCGCTACTGGCCACGGGTGCTTCAGGCAGTATCTGCATAGATTTGGGCTTGCCGAGAATCCGTATTGTGGTCTCTGCCTGAACATCGTAGAAGACCCAGAGCACCTCGCTCATGAGCGTCCTCGGTGTGAAGCACAGCGAAGCAGGATGTACGATCGCCTTGGATTTTGCATGAATTCGCTGGAGATCGTAAGGCATATGATGTTTTCCTCGGAAGAGTGGGCTTTTTTCGCTACCGAAATAGCGACCATCATTCGTGAGGCTCGAATGTACGTGCGCTTAAAGGCGCCCAGTTAAGGGCAATTTTTTCCCTCCCTACGAAGTAATGCTTTAGTAGTTCCATAGGGGTTAAAGGGTTTCGAGGCGATAGGGGGCTTTTAAGTCGGTAAGAATCTGACATAACTCGTGGCACGGGCCATGAGTATCTTTTTAAAGATTTTCTCCTCTTTGAAAAATTGAAAACAGACCTGTCAGAGATGAAGTCTGAATGCAGCGATTGTGGCCCAGACGCAATTAAAGTGACAACAGAGAAGGAACAGAAATTATATTGACCCAACTTACTGCGGATTCTTCCAAAGGTTGAACAGCCCTGCTTAAATAGCTCGATCAGACAAATAGAAAAAATTTGATAAAAAGCCATACAAAATATATAGAATTGCATAGGGGTCTGGCGTGACCATGGTGTACCAGATCCACAGTACAAATTCAAAGTGCTCTCTCTCTCTCTCTCTCTGCCAGGCCATGAAAGATATGTCAGGCAAGGCCATGGTGTCCACATAAAGGTTAAATTCGCTCTTTTGTAATGAAGTGCAAGAAATAATTTATTGTCTGCTCATCCAGTGGAGGCGCTAGACTAAATCAGCTGTGCGAGGGCTCTTTCATTTCTTCAGTCAGAAACAAATCGATAAATATATTTAGATTGATCTATTTTGCGAAGCCTCCAAACACCACCGCCACTGTGCTAATTTAATTGAACCGTTCGTCTATTCTCGGAGACTATAACAATTTCGTCGAAAATTCGTCATGCTCCATTTAGCAATCTTTGATCAAGATAATTCCAAATGATGAGCACTTGACAAGGCTAGCGATAGCTTCCTAAATTAAAGCAGACATGAGTAGTTGGGTGGCATGAGATTGATGTATCATCAGTGCATAAGTGGACCTTGACAAATCTTATCATAAAATTATATGGAATCAAAGGTCATTATATTTAATATTTAAGGTTCATGGCATTTGTGTTTTTTTTTTCAAATCTGTCATAAAAAACGCTAAATTAGCAACGTCAACATTTTAAAAATTTGTATTAAATATGGTCAGCCTGGTCACCTTAGTAGGCTTTGCTGTCATCATCTGAGACCGGCACGAAAATTTGTACAAAACGAAATCTAAATTTTAAAAGAGTAAAATTTGTGAAGAAATTCGAAATGGTGAACCATCAGGAAAGAAGAAATTTGCTTCTGTTCCAAAGACGTTTAATGGAGATTAGCAAAGCATATGAACATCCATCACGACGTATGTTTTGGTTGATCGGTCTTATGTGTGTTATTACTATTATCAATGGATTCTATTGGATTCACCATGCAAATGAGAATAACATTGCATTGTCGGACATGTATTGGTCGAGGCCCAGTTTTACCATTACAATGGTTGTAACTTTGCTCCTATTTATCTTCCGTTATCATGAAGAGGCAAATGCACACAGTACTATCATGAACAATATACGCGAAGAGTTGAAGCCATATTTACTGTCTTGCACCGACGATGGCACATTGATCATAATACACTCACATCGCAATGAAAATGAAGACAGCGATTATTAAATCTTTGATGTACACATCTTGTCCATATCAATAAATAGATTTGACAATGTGAATTGTGGATGAAATTTATAAATTTGTTTTTATTTAAGTTTGGCAGAAAATTATAATTAGTGAGCCGGCCGGCGTCTGTTGTGATTGCCTTGGTCATAAGACAACTTTTCGGTATTGACAACCGTGGATTAGGGAAGCTGGTAGTCCTGCGAATTGCCACAGAACCAAGCTGTTGTCATGGCTCCAAGGTATTCTGGTCAACTGAAATGAATATCCAAGTCCTGTACTCCGGTTGCTTTAAAGACATTTGGATGTCTTTTGTCAATGTCAAGCATCACAATAAGCTGCAAGAACTCCGGGTGAAATTGATTTGGAGCCGAATGACCAGTAGTCTTTACCTACATATTACATGCTTCATCTTAATCAGATACTAGAGAACTGCAAGAATACAAAATTGGCACCATAGGGTTGTAACCTAATGAGGCACTGCAATATCTGGCAAAACATCTCCTTTATGATTGTCCTGCATATTTTGAAAGTTGGATCTTGTTGCTTGAGAAACCTTCTTATGAAGACCCTTGGGCATCTTTTGCCAAAATCAGTCATCACTACAATGTAGAGTAGCAAAGCTTGCGGGTGACGTTGACTTGCTGTCGAATGACCTGTCTATCACATATTACAACCTTCGTCTTACTTACAGGTACCTGCATTCTATGCATTCAAATTCCACATATTCTTTGGAAACCCGTACGAACAATTGGTACCAATTTTGGATTCGTGCAGTTCTCTACCGGTAATCAAATGTACAACAAGTTAATCATGCACCGTCCCGTTGGGTATCTGGGTATCCGCTATGAAGTGAACATTCGCCGCTAGCATTGGCTCATTGATTATATTATTGATTAAATTGACGAGCTAATTACTAGTAGTAGTAGCCTTTATACCTAAGACAAATTGGGTGGGCCTTGTATCACATAGATAATTTTAATGTAAGTATAACTATAAATAACAATAATTCGTTCTCATTGCAATCGCTGTCATTCACAAGTGTCTATTGTAACAAATCCGTGAACATCAAGGATGAAACACTTTGTAGTGACAACTACGAGTACGAGTAAAGTAAAGGATTTCAAGTTATTCATTCAAAATTGTGTTTTGGCATTTCATCCAAAAACTCACTCAGCCACACAAATTCTTTTTTAAGAAGAATTTATTTGTTTTTGGTATTTGGTATTTCGTATATTTTTGCATACATAACTATGACATAAAACACGTGACATGCTCTTGCTTGCAAGTATCAAAAAACTTGGCAAAATTTGTAAGTATTGTATCTAGTACGTGTAGCACTAGATACACATACTTACCTACATATACGAGTACCATACAGTTCTTTAAGAATTTTACAAGAATTTCTTTGAATTATAAAAAAATGAAAAGATTATCTAACACCACAAATATGTAAGTATGTATGTACTTATATACTTTTCCTATATATGGCATGTATGTACATGGGGAGAACATATGGTATATAGTATGTGAATACAAAAGATAAATAATTTAATTATATATTTGCAAAATTGCAGCTGCTAAGTCAAAAACGATTAGCCAATAATAATCAAAACAGTACAAAAGAAAACATTTCACAATACCCAAAATCACTAAACACTTTGGACTCAACGAAGCTTACATACTCTATATACATATGTACCTACTTATGTATTCTACTATATGTTTTCCTATTAAGTTTTGGTAGCCTCCTAAAATGATGAATAAAATGAGTTGATGATGATGGTGCTGATTGGCTTTTTATAGTTTTGTATGAATGAGTGTGTCTATCAAGAAGCTGGTATAATCTCTAACAATATCAACAAAAATTGTGGATCCCTAGGAAACTAATAAACTAGGTAAGTAAGTAGATCTTAAGTTTAATATGTTTGTCTTCAACTTCTTCTTCTTTTTCTCCTCAGCTAATGTGCTAAGAGTGCTAAGAGTCAAATCCACCTTGTAAGCAAACTCTAAGACGAAATGAAAGAAATTTATTGATCACTTCTTCGAAATGTTCTTGATTGTAGGTACTGCAATCTCAGGGGTCTATTGAACTTGACCATGGAGATTTACTTACCTCATAAGTTGAGGCTAAGAATAAATTTAAGTATGCGCTATTAAGTTTATTATACCATAGCAGCTGTAATGGAGACATTGGCCTTAGAATGAAGTGAGTGTTTTTTTGCTGGCAGTTGAAAGACAGTTTGCAAAATCAATACTAGTACTCAGTTTTGTGAGAGGACTGCAATGACCTATTAAATATCCTATTCTTAACAATATATTTTATATCTCAAAATCTTATCAAAGACTAAGGAACTATACATGTATAATACAATATTATAAAATCATTTATCCTCATTGTAGGTACTAATGGCATGCGAACACAATCCAACAATGGGATCGGGGTCTCCAAAGCACTATTCTACTTATGAATGTTTGTAACAAACATAAGATCAAAGTGACTTCAACCTTTCACACTATACTAGGTATATATACTACTAAAGGGTATCCATACACATACTACACATTGTAGTATTATGTATTATTGTTTTGTTGGTCGCTGTTTGCATGTGCGAGCAGCAATGTCAGCAAATTCTGTTTGGTCTTGTTATTCTGCGCCCCCGTAGATTAACCTATTTTTTACGTATATTGAGGTTTGGTTTTTCAAGCACTCAGTGTATTTCGATAATAATGCTTCTTCCTCTTTTGTTAACCTTGAATAATTGCTCTTTTGATCCAATTAAAATTGAAAACAAAACCAAAACCAAAACAGAAACATAAATAAAAAAGAAAAAAAAAAACAAAATAAATAACAAATAAGGAAAATACAATTAAATAAAAACAAAAGCAAAAAAGTGGAAAAATGCAAAAGAAAAATAAAAATTAAAATAAAATAAAAAATATTTAAAGGTCTTTTGTTTTTTGTTTCTTCTTTTTATTAATGAAAGAAATGAAACAACAGAGAAAGTGAAAAAGAAAAACTTTTAAAGAGCGAAAATGAAACTTTTTAAGTGGGAAAACAAAACAAAATAAAATATAAATAATCAGCTTAACATTGTATCTATTTGTAAGTATATACCTACCATATATACTTAGTATAGAATGTACTATATACTATAATGAAACCTTAAAATCCATATGTTACTATATACCTACTATGCACTAGTTGGATACAATTCTACCTTAAATTTGAGTTTTCTTTTCTTTTCTTTTTTTTTCTTTTTTCAAGGAAAAACTTTTTATAACCTTTAATAATATAGTAGGTACTACTTATGTACATACATATGTATATTAGTATCTCCTATGTTGTTCGATTAGGTAATAACACTTTATTTGACATATGATGTTTGTTTGTAACGTATAGAACTATTACCTACATAGTTTTTAGTGTTTTAGATACCATTTAAAGTTCTTTCAAAGACTTTCATGACATAGAGAATCCTGTTTATAATCATCACCATCTTCCAATGGTGTTTTCGCACTAATTACATTCAGTATTCACATTAAGTTAGAGCTCCAGGATTATACGAAAATAATCCCAGAAATACCCGGCCTGTCGCATAAATGAAGAAAGATAAGATTTTTCCATTTATTTTTTCTTTTTTTGTATTGTCTTTGTTAGGTTGGATACTTCTGGGACTACTAATACCTTAATTCAAACCCTAATTGATTGGACTTACATACATATATACCTAGGCGTATGTATGGAACTGTATCATCCATTATAAGTGGAATAATTCTATCAATCTCTTTTAGTTTATGTGACATGGAAAAAGGCAACTAACCACCGGAAAAACTACGGCTGCAAACAAATTTTTAAAGGGAGGGAGAAAAAATCTACAACAAATAAAATCAAAAATATATTGCATCATGAACATCAAAACCAAAGACTAGTTCTTGTTTCAAGAGTTTAGCCCTCTTAGAGACCCTTCGAGTTGGCCTTGGTAAAACTTAATGAGGCATGAAGGCCTTTTAGTTCAATCAGAAATGTATGATTATCTATTCGCTCTGAGAAAAAAGGCATAATTAAATAAGGTTTCTGTAGGATGGGTGTGCCATTTCCGCCTTCATCTTGAGACCAAAGACTAGTTTTTGTTTAAACAGTTTAGCTTTCTATGGTATTCGAAGTAACCCTGCCAAAAACTTGACTCAGAAATATATGATTATCTATTCTTTCTGATAAAGGAGAAATTGGATTTGAGAATTGGAGGTCCATTGAACATACATGCCTACATATTTTGGTCTTTTTTGGAATTTGATTATTTTGGTTGACCCTCTGGAGCGGACTTTATTTCAGTTCAGTTCTGATCTACCTGTTTTTTTTTTTAGGCAAAATTTTTCATTTGTTTAAATGAAGATTCTAAACCTACTATATAAATCAGTGGTTTCCAACCAGTGGTCCGCAAGAGCTAAAATATGGTTCGCAAAAGACTTCAAACTTTCAATTCAATTCAATAAATTTTGATTCCCTATTTCATTCTTTGGTAAAAATGGAAGATGAATCCGTCAGCACTAACATCACATGGTATCCTTCATCGCCAGGCTATAGCTTCCAAGACTGTTCCTAAATGCCTTCAAAATACAATGCAGTTGGCCATAAAAGTAGTAATTGTTATCAAAAGTAGTGTCTTAAATTCACGCCTTTTTAAAAAACTGTGCACTGAAATGGATTCCGACCATGAGAACCTTCTTTTCCACACAGAGGTTTGTTAGTTGTCGAAAGGATTATACGAGCTCAGGGGAGAGGTTGAGTTGTTTTTAGAAAAAAATGAATGACTTACTGGAGCAGTTTTCGGATCTAACATCCCAGATGCAAGGTGCTGCAAATATATTTACCTTTGTAGATAAACTTCGTGCTTTTATTTGCAAACTTAAATTATGAATTATTCACGTTGACAAGGACAAGTATAGTGCGTTCGCAACCTTAAAGGCACTTCTTGATAACAAAAAGTATGACACGCTTAAGGAAAGCATACAAGAAAACATCAAATGTCATCTGCAAATGTTGGCTAAAGAATTTTTATTACTTATAATCAAAAACAAGTCCAGGAATCGATTGAAAGTAAGTGATGATTACTCCAAGAATTCAAGAACTTGTACAGAAGATGCAAGCTCAAAAATCTCATTGATACAAACTGAATTATCTGGCAAAATTATATGTTTTCAATTACAATGTTACTAATGTAAGTTTTGATTTTTACGATTACTCATGTTAATTAAACGTGAGTCTACTGAACTGCCGGACAGTGGTGGCTGAATGGGGTGCGACGAGTCTGGCAAGGAAGGCAAACAGAGGTACGCCTCAAGGGGGCGTAATCTCTCCGCTGCTTTGGACACTTGTAATGAATAAAATTCTTAATAAAATGCGAGATGGAGGTGCAAGGACCTGGCCGTAATCATCTAAGGCAGGTGCCTTAGAACAATGAGTCAAGTACTCGGGGGGAGGGCACTTAAAGAAATTAAAGACTGGGCAAGCAATGTGGGACTGGATGTGAATCCAGACAAGATGGACTTAGTACTTTTCAGAATAAAATACAAGATTCCGCACTGGCTCCCTCCTAAATTAGGAAACATTGTACTGGCACCAAAGATGTCTACAAAATATCTTGGAGTCATATTTGATAACAAACTGACGTGGAAGTTAAATGTGGAAGAAAGGGTGAGGATAGCTCTCAACGCCTTTTATGCTTGCAGGAAAATGCTCGGAAAGACATGGGGTTTATCTTCCCGTCTAACATATTGGATGTACACGGCAGTGGTTAGACCTATATTACTCTATGGTATCTTGGTATGGTGGACAAGTGTCAACAAGAAGACATACGTCAAAAAGTTGGAGAAGGAACAGAGAATCGCAGGGCTTTGTATAACTGGTGCAATGCGCACCACCCCTATAGCAGCACTTGATAGAATATTTGACCTTCAACCTATAGGCTTGGCAGCGATGAACACTGTTTATACAGAGACCTTATGGTCACAGTAAGATACATGAAGGTTTAAACACTAGTTCGGACTATGTTATTCCCCAGGCCAACTTTAATGGAAGGCCTAGTGTAGTAATAGAACACAATGGGTGGCAAAGGGGACTCCAGTTTGGTGGTCATACCTACAACCTGTTTACAGACGGATCTAAAATGGCAGAGGGAGTGGGAGCTGCAGTATTCTGTTCAGAGCTTGACCTTAAACGGTCATATAAGCTTCCAGACTACTGTAGCGTGTTTCAGGCCGAGATTTATGCGGCTACAAAAGCAGCAGAATTAGCAGCCGAGCTAACTCCTCTCAACTCCCAAATAAACATATTCATCGACAGCCAAGCAGCCATAAAGGCAATAGCGGCGGTAATGACAAAATCTAACTGTGTTCAACAATGTAGAACGAAAATTGACGAACTCTGTTTTGACAGACGCGTCACCATCTTTTGGGTACCGGAACGTAAAGGAATTGAAGGGAACGAGGAAGCAGACGCACTCGCTAAAGCTGGCGCTAGCCAAGCTTAGGTAAGTGCGTCATACTTACGTCCCTCTCTGTCCACGTTAAAAACAGAAATAGACGCAGCAACGATTCAGGAGGCGAAGAGAATGTGGGATGGAACACTCTCTTGCAGAACCGCAAAAATCATGCTTCGCTCTGTTAATAATAAGACTACCAACTACATCTTAGCTCTCCCAAGAGAGGATTGCAAGTTATTAGTCGGAATACTCACGGGACACTGTTTAACTTCCCACAAAGCCAAATTGGGCTTGGTACAGAGTGATGCATGTACAACATGCAATGAGGTAAATGTTAGGGGAACTCTAGAACACCTACTTTGCCAATGTCCAGCTCTCTACAGATAACGGTTTAGCTATCTCGGATCTGTATCTTTCCTCTCCTTGGAAAGTATCGTGGATCAGAAGAGTAGCAATTTATTAAAGTGCACAAAAAAACAATATTTAAAGGGTTTCCATACTTTTTCTTGGCAACACAAAGGACCATTATTGGTCAATGTGAGATCTCTTGATCAGCCAAGCAAACCTAACCTAAGCCTAGACGTTTTGATTAAAGATTATTTTTAGATTGATACAGTGTGTCTTAAATCTTGTGGTCCCTGCTAATGATAATGCAAGCAAAGTGGTCCCTGGTCAAAAAAAAGGTTGGGAACCACTGATATAAATGGATCATTTATTTTGTAAGTTTTCTTTACAGAAAAGAATCTCTTAAATGAATCATGTTTATTAATTTAAAAACAAAAAATATACGTAAATAAAATGAAGGTTTCATTTAATTTGATTTTTTTTTTTATATTTAACCTTGTCTGGTTGGATACTTATTATATTGTATATCATATATGTATGTATGTAAGTATGTATGAGTGTACTATTTTCTGTTGACTTCCTTCCCTAGGCACCGCCCAAACCCCACCCCCACTATACTACTAATTGCTTATTAAGCACTAAATTCAATTGTAGGTTTTTTATATTTTTTTTTTCTGTTTTTGTTATATATTCATTTCCGTTAGTTATTCACTCAGTCATTATGTATGAGAGTATCTACAAGTATTCAAGTTTTCTATTTCCAATTACAATTTTGTCTGTATCTAAATATCTTATCTGAGTATCTTATCTGAATAGACCTTTAATATTTTGTTGTTGTTGTTGTTATTTTTTGTTATTTAATTATTTCAAAACAATTTCTTGTTGTTTGTTATTTTTCTAATTGTTAAAAAATGAAAAATATACAAGTACAAAAATGAAAAAAAAAAAAAATAATAGAATTCTATATATGTACCTACTCGTATGTATCTATTAGATATTTTTCGTTATTATGCGTGATTTCTTTTATTTTTATTTGATTGGTTTTTTTCTGATTTTTTTTTTTGTATTTGCTTTATAAATTTAATCTTTGATTATTGACTAGTCCATCCT
Organism: Amiota communis; assembly: GCA_037043315.1. Classification (NCBI taxonomy): domain Eukaryota; kingdom Metazoa; phylum Arthropoda; class Insecta; order Diptera; family Drosophilidae; genus Amiota; species Amiota communis. The sequence goes on along the minus strand of JBAMAV010000145.1, from coordinate 151,071 downwards.
CCCCGTCTTTACTAGGTCTAGATCTCATGTTTTATATACCTACATACATTTCTTTTGTTAGTTTTATAGTTTCAAAAAAATGTAACGTTTGTTTTTCCATTTAACATTACTACATTAGTACGAGTATTGTGCATCAATCGATTGATTGATTTCATATATTTGATTTGATCTTCAACTAACAAAAATCACTTAGACTGCAAAAATTATTGGGTAACTAAAAAATAAATAAATAAATTAACAACGAATAATGAAGACAAATAGTAAAATGAAAATATGGTAATTTTAAAAATGGGCAAAATAATATGGAAGTGTTCCAAAGTCAGGTAACTAGATTTTGTCATTCCCAACTTTTTGTTGGATCTTGGATCAAAATCGATTGTCTGGGAACTGTAGATTCATTTACCTTGGCAAATTTATGCTAAGATTATTACTGACAAGATATACATAGTTATATATCCCATACTATTGTATATAATACGAGATGTCAGATGTCAGTTCCCTAACATTGAGTTTACATGAAATTGTTATTCAATTGTAATACATTGGAAGTCGAACAGGAATTAAAATATTTATTAGTAGGGTTCCCTATTACTAAGCTTCCGCCATCCGACCATTCGTCCGACTCCGCTGTATCTCATGAACCGTAATAACTAGACATTTGAATTTTTTGACAGAATATGATTTCTATTGTCATGATAGCAATAAAGTATTAAAACTGAAATAAAGTTAATGAATTAAAGGGGTCTCCATAAAAGAAACGTCGTGTGTTCCAATATGCACTGCGCACAGTTGTAGAAGCTTTGTGATTTATTTTGTTTCATATTTTGCTTTTGATAATTTTCACAGTTCCCGATCTCAATGTTGATATGCAGTATGAATACTGATTCTACTCTAAATATAAGTCAAATCAATAATTTCATATTTGAAGCATGAGCTTTTTGTCAATTTCATAATAAATGCATATTTGTTGTGTTTGGAATTACTCGAGCATTGAGTTATTGAATAGGTACATAGTTCATTTTTGCGGCAAAAAATCACCTTCCGTGTGCAAGTCCGACTCATACTTGGCTGATTTTTTCATCTTTCAACTTACTACTGCAATAATAAAAAGATCATCAGAATTTGTATTTATGTTCAAGCATAACGCTCATTTCTGAACCCGTTGGCGATAGTTTAGGAGAACGGTTTGGGTAGAGCATAAAATAATATCCTGTCCTAACCATTCTGTCCATCCTATCCATCCTACCTACCTACCCTATCCCATCCTCACCTCTCCCCTTCCCTTCTCTTCTTCTATCCTATCCTATCCTATTCCATCCACCCCTCTCTCTTTCTCTTCTTTTCTCTCCTGTCATATCCTATCCTATCATATCCTATCCTATCCTAATCTATCCTAACCTATTATAGCCTATCCTATCCTATCCTCTCCTATTCTATTCTATTCTATCCTATCCTCTATCATCTATTACATCTTTTTTTTCAGAAATTGTCTAATTAAGTCTAAGATTGGATTGCATGAAACATTTTAAAGAGAATATTTTCAAATTCCACTGCATTTCTTTTATGTTATTGTATAATGACCTCTGTTCTAGGGATTCTCCTATGAGTTTCTAGATTTCATACATACATATGTATGCATGGAAGTATCTTTTAGATGTTATTTATATAGAAATCATATATTAAAGAGTCCATTAAATGATTGTATTTAACTAAATTCAAGATTAAATTGAATTGATTGGAATCAAAAGTTAAGGACAGAATATTATATTGTAGGTACTAGTATGTATAATTTTCACTCCATTGACCACTGTGCTTGACTTATTGTATTTGGTTTTTCATATTTTTATTTACAATATTTTTAGTTAACCTTGTATCAGAGTCTTCTTATTTGTTTAACAATTCATATAAACTTATACTCGTAGTACAGACATACATAAATATTTTCCTTTTTATTTTGCAATTACAATAAATTGTTGTCAAACATTTTCTATTCATTTGAATCAACAGCAAATGATACAAAATCATTATCATCATCATCAACATCATAGTCATGAGAGTAACTCAAGCGCAACACAAATCGAATTAAATCATCATAATGATATTAGTGCTTAAATGCATACGTGTATTTAGATACATATGTACATATGTATATACATTTTGTATATACAAACCTATGCCCGATAAAGGTCAATTGGGAGGGATTATTTTTTCTATTTGACTGTTTTTTTTTTTGTTTGTTTTCGATTTTTGTTATTTTCTTCTACAATTTATTTTATTTTCATTTTGTGTGTTTGTCAGTCATATGATTTAATTAACATGATGTAGATACAAATCTATCTATCTATTATACATTTGTATGTATGTATGCCAACATAACTGGATACAGAAAAAAAGAAAAAAAAGTTGAAGTTATATACAACATGATGTGCATAGATACCTACATGTGAAATGAAATTTTTACGCTTTAATGGATTTAATCAAATTTGAATGATACTCGTAGTATTAACTAGAACAATATCAAATCCCAGCCAAAGAAAAGAGGAATTTGTTCTTATATAAACTATAATCATTAGATTTGTCAGATGCAATATTGGTGTTAGTATTGTAAGTACCTATATAAAAGATTATGAAATATTTACAATTGCAGTGGTTGGGTAAGGATGAGATACCAAAACACACCATAAAGCTTAATATTCATCAAAAGAAGGTTATGGTAACTGTTTCGGTGGTCTGATGGACTTCATGAAACCTGGCTCACACCGATCATAACTGAAGTATATTGCAAGCTTAGGTAAAAACAGCTTAGATTGGATTGCGACAACGCTGTAAAACTAGCGTACCAGGCATTAATTGTCTCCTGTCCGCCCGCCAGGGTTTTACCTTAACATCATGAACATTCTTTTTCTTGCATAGTTTGTATAGATGAATATATTGACTCCTTGTATAAATATTCCATATTATCAACCAAGTTTCCTTTCACTTCTGTAAACATCATATTACATGACCCAATATATCATAGTATACCATATGCAATTATCAATTATTTTTCTGATCTATTCAATTATTTTATAACATTTGAAATTGATTCTTTTATTCGTAGAACTTCTGCTCAAATGGTAATCTGATGGTGCTAGGTCAGGGCTAAGCGCGGGATGTGCCATCAGCTTTGAAAATTTGTATCGATTGACCAAACATGTATGCGGTCGAGCGTTGTCATGTTGAAAGATGGCACCTTTGTCACATCGGTATTACTAACATATAAAACATGATAAATTCAGTTTCGACACTCTGATTCCTGTTGAAATATTGTAGGTAGTATTATTGCGAAGCCACAGTAGTGTCACGTATGAAACCAGTTCGGCGCCGTCTTTGGTCGTGTGCCGTCTGAAAGACTTAGCGGACTCTTGGTAGCTACATGAACGATTTACTAGGAAGAACTGATTTGTTTGAACAACTGAAACTGCTTAGAAAGGAGCTTATGCTGGTTCGAATTGCATGCATTGGCGATCCAATCATAACAAGTCTCTCTATTTAGATGAGCTTAAAGATAATTGTCCGACACTTGTGCGAAGACTCTTGGTGTTCTTTGGGATTTAGGATAGATAGGACAGATATCGGTTTATCTACTACTTATCTAAGGATAAAGACACTGTGATGATGAAAAGGACAGTATTGTCGGATCTAGCGCAGCAGCTTTTCGACCCTCTTGGGATATTGAGCCTTATGTTTGTCCGGGTGAAATTGTTTTTTCACAATTTATAGATTTCGAATTGCAGTTGGGAAGAAGATTGGTGTTCAAAATAGCAACATCCCAGATGTGTGATAGGTGAAGAAAAGTTTATGTCGTTCGAATAACACGGAATTTCGAATGCTTCACAACTTGCTTATGGGGCAGTAGTGAACGAACACTACGATACCGGATAGACGAGTCGGGAAACATATCGGTGAGGTTCGTGGTAGCCAAGGTCAAGGGTTCACATGTTAAGGCAGCATAAGCTTGCCACGTGCTTTGGATTTAGATTTGTATTGTATAAAATCAGATAAAGTGACCAGGCCCAATTGAGTTTCCTCTGAGTTTTTACTGATGATTTGCATACACTCATAGCATAAGGCCTTCGGTACATGGTTCTGTGCAACCAAATTTTAAAACACAATCAGGCACAAGTATCAGTAGTGCCTAGTGTGAAACAGGTAAATATGGATCTTTTCTACTCATTATTGTAATTACATTCAAGATGACTTCATTTCCCAAAAAAAAACTGTTTTCAATTAAAGATACATGTTGTACTATATAGAACAACAAGATGTATCTACATACATACTATATACGTTATATGGTTATTTATGTAATACAAAGAAAGTAGGTACTACTACTATAGAAATTGTCAGATGTCATAGAAAATAAAAAAAAATATTGTAAATTTACATGATTATTACGAGTATTATTAAACTTAAGTTTTATCTTTTGTTGTTAGTAGGTATTTGTTTGTTGTTGCTTTCTGAATATTTAAATATTCTTTCTATCTTTTGTTTGAAATTCATTATTTAGCATGAACAGATGAAAACTTATTTGAATAGGAGGAGGAGGAGGAGACAACAAAAAGAAAACAAAAGTTTAAAAAGATAAATAAAAGACAAGAGAACAAGAGCAGGTGCAGGTGCAGGTGCAAGAAGAGAATGAGATGATGGGAATTGGGAAAATAAAGTCAGCTGTTTCTTATTAAAAGTTCTATAGTAGGTACTCGTATCTCTATGCTACATTTTTGTTGTTATTGATGTTGTTGTTGTTGTTGAATTTTTTAACGAAAAAGCATGCAAAGCAAATAAAGACAACAACAGAGACAACAGTGTCAAGCACATACATATGTACTACTACGAGTACTTACATATATCTACACCTTAATACTACATAACTACATTTTACTCACGTGTATCTAGTTGTATTATTATACAAGAACTCATTTATATATATAAATAAAACAACGACGTCACTAGAGAGACACAAACAGACAGACGGACAGACAGTGCAGGCAATGCTAAAAAATTTAGGTTAAACTATGAGTACGAGAGCACGCGCAAGGTATAAATACAAGTGAGTAAAATACATATACACATACATATATACATATACTATATACTGGTATATATGTACATGGTATGTATGTACTATACAATTAACATAAACATAGATAAATAAAGAGCTTTTTTTATTCTAAGTATAGTACCTATATGGAGCCCTTCGAACACACAACTGATGACTTTCAAAACTTTTAACTTTAAATTAAGTAAAATACTAGTTTACTAGAAAGAATGTTATCACCCACTAAAACAACCAATTAACCACCCAATCAACTGGTATTCTATTCAGAAAACTACCCATTCCTTCATACTACTGATGATTATAACAGTAGGTATATGCAAAAAAACATTCACTTACTTAGTCACTTTATTGCAATCACTCACTACTATCACTGCTCTGATCAAGGGGATAGTTTTCTTATGAATCAATAACCACTTGCACAATTATCCAATTTATTTTAAGCAATATCCAATCATGAACTAATCAACACTCATACCCATTAAGATATTCAATCTTTTAAGCAAATCACCCATTATGTGAATGATTCCACATTTCTACTCCTAATTGAATGACAGTGTATGCAATAATCGTTCATTATAATTGGAGGATATTTTTCTATTTCTGTAGGGGATAGTTTTCTTATGAATCACAACCATCCAATCTTTTAAGGAAACCATTCAATTTTCTATGAAAAAGCCATTAATGAACCAATCAATCAGCTCGCACTTATTTTCCTAATTCAATGATCAAGTTTATGCAAAAATCACACACTCAGTCACTCAGTCACTCACTCACTAATACCACTGATCTGATCATTGGAGGATAATTTTCTTGTGTATCAATCATCTATCTATACAAATAAACCAATCTTTTCATTAAACCATTCACTGGTTACCAATATACCAGTTATAGGTACCTATTTCAATAACAGTGTGTCCAAGAATCACTCACTCACTCACTCACTCACTCACTCACTCACTACTATCACTGATCTGCTCACTGGAGGATAATTTTCTTGTGGATCAATTATCTATCTATACAAACTAACCAATCTATTCATTAAACCATCCACTTACAGTTCAATAACAGTGTATCCAAGAATCACTCACTCACTCACTCACTACTATCACTGCTCTACTCACTGGAGGATAGTTTTCTTGTGGATCAAACATCTATCTATACAAACAAACCAATCTTTTCATTAAACCATCCTTTGGTTACCAAACATCCATTTACAGTTATACCTATTTCAATAACAATGTATCCACCACTCATCACTCACCCACTCAGTCACTTACTACTATCAAGAAGTGCTCTGTTAGAGTAACCACTACATTGGTTTCTTATGATTTTATTTTTAACCTTTGCTTTGCTTTTCTTTTCTTTACATTTCTTTTTTATTTCTTTATTTTTGTTTTGCTTTGTTTATTTTTGTTCTTGTTTGTTTGATATTGATGATGCAGTGGAGTTATTTTCACGCAACATTCAAGAAGCCGCTGATTTTGCCACCACAAATCAAACATTCACCCCTTACAACTCACCTCAGGCCCTTTTAAAACCTGAGGTCCTAGAATTGGTGAGGTTCAAACGTAGGTTGCGTCGTCGATATATGCGTAGCCGCAATGAAAGAGACAAGGTAGCCTGGAGAAAAGCAGCTCGAGAACTCAAACAGATACTAGCAGACATCAAAACTGAATTCTTCAACAATCTACTGAGTAATGCGGACCCAAACAAAAAGACTGGTTTCAATTTATGGAGAGCAACTAAATGCGTAAAACAACAACCACATAGACAAGCCCCGGTGAGAGATTCATCCAACAACTGGTGTCGTTCTGAGAAAGAAAAAGCAGAGGCATTTGCGGATGAGCTTGAGAAGCGCTTCACTCCACTGATCCTTGCTGATAACACAGATAAAAATGAAACAGCATTAGCCTTATCTGCAATGGACTCTGACTTGGACCTCACAAAACATATCACTCCTAGTGAGGTAAAAACACTTGTCAAAAAAATGAAAACCAAGAAGTGTCCTGGACATGATCAGATAGATGCTAGAGTGGTCAAAGCCCTCCCCCACAAGGGTTTGTTGCTTTTGGTTATGATATTTAATGCCATGCTGCGTTTCTGTCACTTCCCATCCAAATGGAAGTGTGCAGCAATCGTGATGATTCCCAAACCTGGAAAGCCCGAGAATCTTATTGGATCGTACAGACCGATAAGTCTGCTTCCGACCTTCTCGAAAATATTCGAAAGATTATTTTTGAGAAGAATGCTAGAGGTACGGGGCGTTCAGAGTGTCATACCAAATCATCAATTTGGCTTCAGGCCTCAGCATGGTACGCCGGAGCAATTGCATCGAGTGGTGCAACATATCCTCACTGCATTCGAAAAGAAAAAATATTGCTCGGCTGTATTCCTGGACGTCAAACAAGCCTTCGATAGGATATGGATCGATGGCTTACTTCACAAACTAAAAGATCTACTCCCAAGCAAGCAATTTCTTCTTCTACGGAGCTACTTGACAGATAGAACGTTTTTCGTCAAGGTGCGAGATGATAATTCGTCTATTAGAGGTACTAAGGCTGGCGTGCCTCAGGGCAGTGTCTTGGCACCAGTTCTATATACGTTGTACACATCTGATATGCCGGTACCAGATGACGAAAACATGTTGCTGGCAACATATGCAGATGACACGGCCATCCTAGCAAATGACGACTCCCCCAAAGTGTCAGCTGATATGACTCAATCATACCTGAGACGTTTCCACACTTGGGCCAAACGTTGGAACATCGGGATAAACGCAGAAAAATCCGTGAACTGCACTTTCACTTTAAGGCGAGATAGCTGTCCAGATATTAAATATGGCTCAACTATCATCCCACAGGTGAATCAAATTCGATACCTCGGATTGATCCTGGATAAGCGTCTCACTTGGCGTGCCCATGTCAAAAGTGCCGCTGCTTGTTGCTACCAGAAGTTGCGCAGACTTGATTGGCTACTGCGAGAAAACAGCAGGCTATCGTTAAGTAGCAAAATGCTGATTTATAAGCAAGTGGTGGCCCCAGTCTGGCGTTATGGCATACAGATATGGGGAACCACTGCTGCTTATAACATTCGTAGGATCCAAGCTTGTCAAAACAAAGCCCTTCGCCGCATTACTGGAGCTCCATGGTACGTGAGAAACACGACTCTTCACCGAGATCTGAACACGTCAACAGTTCTAGAAGAAATAAACTTTCACAGCAGCAGATACAACATAAAACTCATTCATCATCCAAACCCACTGGTAGCCTCACTAAGGTTAAATGCACCACTCAGGCGTCTTAAAAGATTACACCCAAATGATCTCCTCACAAGGAGAGTATGAAAATAAAAAACTTATAATAATATTATAACATAATCATAAGCGTCTGTGACGGGCTCATCACTGTTTTCTAAATCACACCAATATTTTAAGGCGGATTCTGCTGTTAATGTTTTCCTATATGTACATATGTAATAAAAAAAAAAAAAAAAAAACATTTCTTTTTTATTTCTTTATTTTTGTTTTGCTTTGTTTATTTTTGTTCTTGTTTGTTTGTTTTTTTTTTTTTTGTATGTCATACGTAAGAAGAGTAAGACTTTTACACACTCAGCTGAGCTGAACTGTGTGTGCTGTAATGTGCTGAGCTGAGTGGAACGGCACGGCACGGCACGGCTCAGGTGAATGTATATAGTTTGAGTGAGTTTATGATGGACTTTAGGTCACTATGTTAGTGAAATTGAATTGAATAACTGTGGTTTCTTTTAACGTTATACATATATCTATTTGTCACTCTCACTCTCTCTCTTTCTCTCTCTCTCACAAGCTCTCTTTCATTATAGTATTTCATTCTCTCATTTTGTATATAAATCCTGACTGGTGTATTATGATGTTATGGCGTATGCGCAATACTATTTCATAATTGAATGTATACATATAGGTATATTTATATATATACAGTTATGAAAAGTGTTGCACAAACTTGAACCACATACACGAACACGCACACTCACACTCACAGAGAAACAAGAACTTACGTCGTCGTATGTGTTTTACGTTTATACGCGCGCTAACGAGTTGCAATCCTTAACGTAAATGCAGATGACAACGACAACGACAATGACGATGGCGATGATGATTTCTCCTCCAAAGCGCATAAAAGTTTTCACTTTCTACAAAGCACTGTCTCTCTCTCTCTCTCTCTCTCTCTATCTATCTATCTATCTATCTATCTGTCTATCTCCTTTATTGTATCTCTTACTTTCTCTTCTAGAACATATGTAGAAAGCAACATTCACTGCTGTTAACAGAGTGTATAATGCTATTAGGAAGCTTTAAACAGAAGCAGCAGCAGCAGCAGCAGCAACAACAATGGCTGGCAATGGCAACAATAGAGTGTGCCCCAGATTTTATTGATTTTCCCTAATGCATAAACATCATCATCGTCATCACCATCACCAACACCATCACTATCATCATCGTCATAGTCATCTGGTTTTTATAACCATAACATTTTGTGCTTGTTTAAAATAGGATCAAGTGAGATTGATAGTGAGAGTGAGATTGTGATTGTGATTGTGATTGAGACTATGGATGCATAACAAAAAAAAAAAAAAAAAAAAACAATAGCAGCAAAAGTCAAAAGAAATGAGATCTAGAAAAGAGCATCTTTAAGAAAAAGAGTGAGAGAGAGAAAGAGGGGGAACCTAAAGGGTCCATCATGCATTGATATACATATGTATGTACATATATTGGTCTTTTTAAGTATATTGTATAACATTCTACTCGTACTCGTACTAGTATTGTATATTATTCCTTGAATAGATGACAAAAATAAAAAAATAAAAAAAAATGTCTTAAATTTGGTTTTCACTATAGAATTTCAAAACCTTTCACAAACTTTGAGATGAAAAACACAACACACTTCCATGGTATCACATAGTATTATAGAATAGCCATATAATCTCATACAAAACAAAGACAAGTTTAAAGGTAGAACGTAATACCATAATGTCCTCTCTGGTTTCATTGTTATCTAAACATTTTATTATAACATTGTAATATAGTATGACATGGATATTATGTAGGTATATATTGTATTTGACCATCGATTAGCGTCTCAAAAACTTTAGAGAAGTATGGAGCTTGTCACATGAATTCTCTGAGAACAGCCGATTTCTGACAGTAATAAATCCAGCTACTAGTAGGTATATATGTTATGTTACTAGTATCTTAAGATTGTTCTTAAATGTGTCTTTATTAAAATGTTTATTTTATATGAAAAAAATGGAAGTTGAAATATTCCTATAAATCCAATCCAATTCATTCATAGAGTACTACTGATATCAGAAACGCACATCACTAGCAAATCGCATTTTAAAATATTTGCAGGTTCAGCAATTTTAAATAAAAACCAGAAAGAAGGCTATTATTGGCTATGCCAAAGATTTAACACTCTTCATGCTCCTCCGGGTTGCATCCAACCTTCCTTTCTTAGCATCACTATATTCTCTCTGTTACTGTTTGAGTATCAACAAAAAACACATTTGGTGTATCAACAAAGAACACAGTTTGAGTTGCATTGTATATTTATTGTACTTATACCTACTCTTTATAAGTTTGTCATTTAATGTGAGTTTGTATGGGAGGTACCCCTGCTGGTAACCTTAGGATCATGAAAATTACATGGTTGGTAGATATGCACCAGAAACTTATAACGTCCAAATTTCAGTTCGATACGTCACAAAACAAATAACTTTTTCTAATAAGAACTTTAATTTAAATGTGGGTTTGTATGGGGAGATACCCCTTCTGGTAACTCTAGGCTTATGAAATTTACATGGCTGATGAATACGGTACAGAAACTTATAGTGTCCAAATATCAGTTCAATAAGTCAAAAAACAATAAACTTTTTCCAATAAGAACATTAATTCGAATTTAGATTTATTATGGGAGGTACCCTTCCTGGTAATTCCAGAATCATGAAATTAATATGGTTGGTGGATATAGACCAGAAACTAATAATGTCTAAATTTCAGTTTGATAAGTCAAAAAATAAAAAACTTTTTCTAATAAGAACATTAATTTGAAAGGGGATTTGTATGGGAGGTACCCCCCTAGTGGTCCGATTCCGGCTGATTCCAACAAATGTTTGTGATAAACTTATAATACCATTCACCTCCGTGAAGAGTAAAAAAAAAAACACAATTAAAAACGAAGTACTTGAGCCTGTTGTTAAAGAATCATTGCAAGCCGCCGTTCGTTTGAAAAATTAACTGTTCCAATCAGCTTATCAATAGTAGGTATAGGTGCCATTTACTGCTTTCCCCAATTTGAACATTTCTTTCAAAATCTTGGATCCAAATTCTTGGTGGATGGAGACTTTAATGCAAGATGGTATGCAGATAAAAAAACATTAAGAACAACAATATATGTACTTATGTATTAGAAATGCATATGATTTTCCATATCATCTTTATTGGGTTTTCCTCTAAAATAGCCATATACTCGTATGAAAACACTATGTACATAATAGTAGGTATATTGATCTGATCTATAGAAAGTTTCTTTTCTTAAAGATTTGTTTTCAAGAATTTAATTGAGAAATGCCAAAAGTTGTCGAGGTCTAGGTTTATTTGGAATGAGTTCACTCACTGTACACATACTACATAGCATATATGACGTATGTGACGCACACAAGAATGTGATTGACCTATTTTTGGAATAAATAGTAGGTAGTATTTTATGTGTATCTCCATAGCAATAAAGAAGTTTTGTCATCATTAATATGTTATATTGTACTTTGTATGTCGTAGTACTTATATCTTTAAGAAGGATTTGTTGAGTAAAATTGTAGAGTGTATGATGTTGCGTTCCCTTTGTAATGCTAATCGTATTCATTTGAATATAATAGGTACAATATATGATTATACTATTTATGAGTTCTCTGATATCTCCTTTTTGATGCATCAAACAAATATCACGTCATAATGATAATACTCGTATACCATATCATTTGACATTATTATAAGTAGTACGAGTACTATGTAGTATGTGGAAAAGGTATAAAAAGAATGAATATTGTAAGTGAGGCAAGCAGGCAAATGCCATGCCATGGCACGCATGAATGTATCTATGTATCTCTATATACTTAGTTCTCTATATAATACATATATCATAGTTCTTGTTGTTTTTATGAAATACGTGTTTAAAAGCTTTTTTGTTGTTGTTTATTTAGTATATGAAGACGAAAAACAGATGATGATAATACAATACTAATAATGATGTTTTCATGTTTTTGCTTTTGTTTACTATTTTTTTTTTTTTTGTTTTTTATTACATAAATGTTGATTATTATGGTATTTATTAAATGAAGAATGTCAAATATTTATTTCGGATTTCAAAATATGTATGCAATTGAATATGTTATTCAGAAATCAAGGCCACAATGAAAACACACAACTAATGTCCTACTTCTAAACCTTGGAACTCATTTCAATTCATCACTTCTAAACCAGCTAAGCTGGATACTCTGGTGAGTATAATATATCTTGTATCTTAACCTACCTAAGCAGTGTCAGAAAGTTGTTTCGTTTAGACTGGATCATTTCGAGAAGTTACTCTTTATTACAGTAAGGTTTAAATGACTTGACATTGGAAAGTTACTTATTATTATATTACATATTCATAATTTAAACAAATTATAAACGTAGTCATTCACATAAGTTGGTAATTCGATGATAGATTTCCCGGTCTCCCGGTTGAGCATCCTGCACCAGGTCATTTTAGGTCCTCGGCCTCTGGACCGATTGCCTTGTGTGTTCCATTCCAGAACTGCATGCGGTATCTCATCATAATCTTTACGCAGCGTGTGACCCAACCAACCGTATTTGCGCTTGCGGATTTCAATCTCGATTGGTTTTAGTTCGCAAAGTTCCCAAAGGCACACATTGCTAATGGTTCGGGGCCACCATATACGTAATACGCTTCTGAGACATCGATTAACAAATGTTTTGGAGCTTCTTGACAATGATACTGGTAATGAACCATGTCTCACAACCGTATAACAAAACCGATTTTATGCATGCATTGAAGACTCGTAATTTGGTTTTTCGCCGGATATTCGGCTCTCGCTAGAATCTATTTAATTGTCCAAAGGCAGCTCTGACTTTACGAATTCTGCAATATAAATCGTCCAGTGCTCCTCCAGATGATGTAATTTGGCTTCCAAGATACTCAAATTTGTCAACGTTTTCAATGTGCAAGTTGTCGATACTAAAGGCGTTTTTATTAGTGGGGTTTACCCGCAAACATTTCGATTTGTGCAGTTGATTTTAAGACCAATTTTTAAGGCTTCTGTGGCGAGTCTATCTAACTGGGTTTGAAGGTCCGAATGACGGGAAGAAAATAGTACAACATCATCCGCATATTCTAGATCTCCTAGTTTACGGTTAAATTTCCAGTTGATTCCAAAACTATTCAATTCAGCTGCTTCATATACCAAATCAAGAACGGTAATAAAGATCAAGGGTGACAGTGTGCATCCTTGTTTCACTCCGCTATTGCATTCAAAACGATCGCTTAGTTGTCCACCGTGCAAAACTCGGCTTGAGGACCCAGTATATGACGCTTTTATGATATTGATAATTTTGTCTGGAATCCCTCTGGCTCGAAGTGCCATCCATATTGCTTAAAGTTACTTAAATGACTCTTATTGTGGTAAATAGGAAATTTTTCTCTGTGCATACTACATAGTATTGTAGATCATAGTTTACTTCAAACAGCATGCTGCTGTTATCTACTTGAAGCCTCTGTGGGGAACGAACTCTTAGGTTACATACCAGTAGAACTCAATCTCAATTACTCGTACATGAACTCAACAGAAAATTGCTATTGTTCTAAGACACTATTGATCTAACCTATTGACTCAAGTGATATCACCTTTTTAACTTAATTCGTTGGGTTATATGTATAGGTACTATTGTATCCACCTGCTACTTTTAGACACTACTATTGACTCAAGTGAAGTCACCCTTCTAATCTGTTATTCATGGTTTTTGATCGCTAAGATTAATTTTAAATTTCTTATTGTCGAGTGGATAAAACCATTCCAATTTTTCTGTTTTTTGATTTAAAAATATTTAAGAAAATGCGCAAAAGGTAAAACGCAAAAGAACAATATGGATTTGTTTATTAATTTATTTTTCCACCTTTTTCTAAGGTTATTTTTGTTCTATTTTTTGTTTTTGTTTACATTTTTTTTTTTTTTGCTTTTTTTTGTGTTCTAATTTGTCGCATAGCCGCCCCCTTTCAAACAAAATATATAGAATAGAATAAAGATAATGAGAACGATGATAATGATGATGATGAGACACCGACAATAACTACAAAAAACAAAATGCATAACCTTTTCAATTTTATTCATTTACGCAATAACAAACAACAACAAACAAAATAAAAAATAAAAAATAGAAAATAAAAACAAATAACAACAAGAACAAGAACAACACAAATTTATATCTATCTGCATAAATATGTTATACTAATGAACATGGAAGTAACGAGGGGGGTGCACAGGGACCAAGAATTGTATAAAATTGTCAACACCGAGAGCCGACAAAGTCAATAAATACCCCATCTAAGTTTCAGGAAATTCCTGATGAACTTAAAGAAATTCCAGGTATGATGATTGATAATTTGCACCTCCCTTGGTAGGTACATCCTACGCCCATGCTATAGAATATGTAGAGAGAAATATTCATTTGCACGTTCAAATTGTTCACAGATACAAATTTAAACGAATATGAGAGTATGCTATAAAATGAACAACAGACTGACACAAGTACTACTTATACTTATAGTGTATTAGTATAATATCTAGATTCATTTGTATATGTGTTTCGCATATATAGTATGTGTGTGCACGCGTTTTGTACTTTTTCTCTTTAATTTTTTCCATTAAAATTGTCACATTGCATGAAATATAAGAAAAATAAATAAAATTATGTATATCGTTAGATACTATATCAGCATATATAAAGATATACATACATAATAATAAATAAAAATCATACATATGTATCTACCTAAGTAGATATAATATCTGCAGTATCTGCTCGTTCTATATCTCTAATGATAATGACGATGACAATGACGAAACAATGGGTTTCTTCTAAATTTTTCTCAATTTCTTTCGTTTATTCTGTTTTAACATACACACATATTTATTTTTTTTTAACCAAGATAAATAAACAAATATGAGTGCTTAGGCAATTAATAAATAATAGTATAACATACCCAAAAAAATTAAAAAAAATATATGAATTGTTTCTACATACTCGTACAATATTTATCTATCCATCCATCTATCTAAATATGTATCTGTCCGTCTATTAATATTTTTTCATTTGTCAATATTAATCATTCATAGACTTCATATTATTGTTTTTGTATTTTACAATGCATAGAATCGTGCATTGGAATCCATTTAAGATATTTAACTATAATATACAATATTATACAATACAAAATTGATATTACAATTTGCATAGTGATGCAAGTGATGTGTCTAGGGCCCCTAGGCTTAACCTATCTGTCTATAATTTTGTGTTTATTATTTGTTTTGCAACATCCATCTTGATCCGACATTATCCACCCCCCATCCACACACTTTGTTGAAATCTTTTTATATCTTTTTATAAAAATCAAGTGTCACTTCATCATATTCAATAGTCTAGAGCACAGTACAAATCCAGGCCCTTTCCGGATGCAAAATGCTATAGATCTGGGGACAGGGTAGGCATACAAGTCAATTGATTCATCAGTGGACAATCAGCTAGCTCTCCTTCTATCTTGATGAAGCAGCACTTTGTGAATCCCCAACCAGATGAATTCAATGCAGACGAAAATGGGTGGGTACAGATCACCGAAAAGCTCTCTCAGAAAGCTGATTGGGCTGGCCCCAAAGTTGCTGATGGTAAAGGAGATGACATTTATGAAGAAATCTGAAAGAAAAAGCTTGCAAAAGAACTACATCGTAGCAGATCTGTGGCTATGTGCTCATGCAGCCGATAATAAAGAAGGCATAAAGATGATTGCCCCGACTGATAGTATATATACATCGAAATCATGTATGGCATCCAAGAAGACCCCTCCTGGAGCAACAACGTCCACCGGAAGGCTCGCATAGAATATAGTTGACCTCTGGAGAACATAGCAACTATATAAGACCAAGATCATGCAAATTTATGAAAGTTTAGGCTAAGTTAATAGGATTACAAAATTGAATTGATTGAACTATACCATAAGCCATAAGCATGTCCAGAAATTGATGATATGGTGATTTGTTTTTATAGGCTTGCATTCTACTATATATAAGTAGGTAGAAATAAAATCACCAACAAACCGAAACAGTTGAGCCATCCATATGCCACCATATACTTACATATCTGGCCAAATTTCCTGAATAGGTAATGAAGTGTGTTCAGACATTAATATGTACATACACTTGAGGAAGCCTATCTGTGAAATATGTACAATACATACTAGTATTATATGCAATTTACACCAAAGAACATCACGTTGATGGGGTTTTCCGTTTACACCGAACAGCTGTTTTTTGTTTTGAGCCATCAGCTGCTGTTTAGTGATACGACAGGTGGAAAAACACAAAAAAAACTTGGCAGCACTGCAGAAATGTCTAGAGAGACCATTATTAATTTTCATATCAAGGCACATCAGTTCTTGATGCGACTATTGATCCCCATCACATTCTACAACAACAACCCCTGAATGACGTCATTTTCCTTGTGGTTGTTGTCCAATCTGATACGTATCAGTAGGCTCATCAATGTTGATGTTGATGTGCTTTGGTGCAAATTGCATATTAGACAATTGCTTAAATTATCAACCAGTGTGCAGAACGGGTTTTCCCGCTTCAATATAGTACCTATAGGCTATAGCCTATAGTATTATTGTCAATAAGTTTTCAAGTCAAACCCCCCCAATTATGTAAGGAAAATGCATATGTTGTATAAGTACGATATATGTACATATTTTTCAACATTTTCTTTTTATGTTTTGCCAAATTTTATGACTCTATTCCATCTAATATCGATGAAGTTGCCATTCTCGGTGTAGTAGTAGTTATATACACTGACATATGTGCATATGTACAATCCGTATGTAAATATAAAACCATGGAGAATTGAATGAACCACCATATTATTGATGAAATGATGAAATGAAACATAGGTAGACCCGAGAGTGTTATGTTCCTACATGTTCCGAAATATTCATTCCATTCCCGATGTATTACACTATGAAACGGTCACTCTAAATCATAGTTTTATTGGAATCGAACAAGTGAAGTTGAAGCTGCAGAAAATTTTAGTTGCAAATTTGCAAATTAATTGTTGTGTAATATCAATAAGAAAAACTCAAAGTTGTCAATAGCAAAATGGATAATGGTGATCAACAGGATGATTTGAACGAATTTCAACGTCGCATCAAAGAAATTAATCAATCATGTATCACAATATCGCGTATTGCTCGTGGTGTACTCTGGATGATGGTTGCAGCTACACTTCTAAATGGCATATATTGGATTCATGATATTATTCTAAATGATATTCCGCTAACGCAAATACTTTGGTCATACCCAAAATTTACCGTAACCTTGTTAATTCTAGTGATTCTATTGGTCTTTGGCATAAACGATTTTGGTAATATCAAATACATTATAATGGGACGCTTGCGTAATATCTTGAGACAGTATATGCTCAATGTTAATAATGACGGTGACATACAACCAGTTTTTGGCAATGTCGATAGCGACACCAGCGATGAAATGGAGGACTACGACGACGACAACGACGACAACGATGAGTCTCGTTCTTAAACTGGGTAAATATTCAAATTATCATATTTTATACAAAAAAAAAAATTTATGAAAAAAAAACTAGAAGCGACTAAGTTCTTCAGCTTGGGTGTGTCACTTTTGGTATGTTCAATGTTTCACACAAACTGTATAGTGCCACTCAAACTGTGGTCACAGCTTGTAATGAAACTGTGTCCTTTATTGATATTCAAACTGTAACAGAAACAACAATATAGTGATGCTAAGAAAGGGAGCATATCTTATTTTTTAGCATTTGTCGCCGGACAAATCGCTCGCAAAGAGATTGGCATTCCCCATTAATAAATTGTATGTTAGGTATTTGTTGTTAGGTATCCCGATATTAAACACAATTTGTTCCTTGATAATCTGGGGATATCCAACAAAGAGAAGGCTCTCTCTCTATTCTTGTGAGCGATTTGTCCAGTCTATATAATTCCATAGTCTTTCTTAGTTAAAATCATTTATGCATGTACAATAATAGTACTTTCAAATTGATCTAAAATATATGAAGGTGGCTTTTGGGGAATCATAGATATGTATGTATGTATGTATATATGTTCTGTATTGTATTGTATTGTCTTGTTTCTGTATCTGTATCTGTCGAATCATATGGTATTTGATGACCCTTGACCTTTTGTCTTTATTTTACGTTTAATTGCAAAAAGTTGTGGGCGCTAACATCAGCATTAACTTCGTGAGTATTATTATCATTATCATCATCATCATCATCATCATCATCATTATGATGCTCAGCTTGGCTCAGTTGTATACATGAGAAATCAAACCAAATGAAACCAACGCAAAGCAAACGTAGCCATGGATGGCATAAACCCAAAGTCAAAGCCAACTTAAGCAATATACCAATCAACCACCCACCCACCCAATAACTATAGTTTCCACATAGATATATATACATACACATGCATGTTTGTATGTATGGTATACACATACACCCATAAAAATCATGTTGCATCACACAAAATGCAAGAGAAGCAGAACGTAAAACAGCAGCTGAATTCGATGTTGATGGTGATGGTGATGATGATAATGAAGGCGAAGAAGAACAAAAAAAAAAAATAAAAAAGAGTGAAAAGTACACACACACACACACACACACTCTGAGAATATTCTTTATAGATTGGGGTTTGTGGGGTTTTTTCTATTTTTTTGAGGGGGTCGTTCTGGTTCATTTCCTGCTGTAGAGAAAATTATATAAAAAAAATAATATCAATTGTACTTGCTTACTTTTATTTTGCTATCGTTTTTGTTGTTGTTGTTGTTGTTGTTGCTTGAAGTTTCATTTGTTATTTTTGTTGTTGTTGTTTTTGTTTATTTTTTGTTTTATTTAATTTGTTTTTTTTTTTTATTTATTTATTATTATATTTATTGATTATATTGATTTTGATTTTGTTTCTTCATTGATGATTTTTGTTTAGAATAATTTGGTTTTTTCTATTTAAAAAAAAACAAAAATAATAATAATAAAGAAAAAATTCATTAAAAATTCTGTATAGAAAAAGGAAGAAGAGGAGAATGAATTTTATGAATTTGTTGTTATTGTTCTTGTTTGTATTATTTTAATTTTTTTTTTTTTTTTTTCTATTGCATAATTTCATTTTGAACTAAACAAAAACAAAACAAAAAAATAACAAAATTCTTTTCTTTTTTCCTTAATTTATTTTATTTGATTTTCTTAATTTCTTTTGAATTTTTTTTTTTTTTTTTTTTGATTTCATTCACTTGGTTTATTTCACTTCACATTGGTTCTTCTTAATATTATATTTTGTTGTTGTTTATATTGTTGTAAATTTCACAAAATTATTCAAAAAAAAAAAAAGGACCAAAAATTTTATGAAAACTTATTTTTATAATTATTTATTTTTATATATTATTAAAAAACTATTAACAATTAATTTTTTTGTCAATTTATTTTTTTTTTTTAATTTTTATTTATTTATTTTTTATGATTTTTAATTGCACACACAATTGACTTTAAGTCTTTAAGGGCTCTGTCTCCTATATCCCCTCATCTCATCCCTTTCCTTTCTTCATCATTGCTTCTACTTTTTCTTCTACTCTTTATGTGGAAAGGACAAAAATATGTATAAACAAATAAAAACAAAACAAAACACAACAAAACTGAACTGAACTGAACTGAACTAGTAAAAAAATAAATAATAAAATAAAAAAATATTGTAAATTTAAATTTTACCAACCAAGCGACGACGAAAAACGGTGACGACGGAACGACGAAATGTCCAAACTTACGACGTATGTACGTACGTACGACGTATGAAGAACGTAAAACGGCAGGTGGAGGCCTTTGGACAGACAAAAAAAAAACAAAACAAAAAGCGACGTAGCAACGTTTGTTGGTAGGTGGTGAGCGTAACGTACAACGGTCGACGAGCGAATGTTGTTGCGTCAAATCATCAATTGAGGCAGAAGCAGAGTTGGCGTAGAAAAAAAAAAACAAAAAAAAAACAACAACAACAACAAAGCAATGAAAATGAAAAGCAAAAACAGAAAACAGCTGACGAGCGACGTCGGCAAAGACGAAACGAAATGCAGCAACAACAACAACAATAACAATAACAACAACGAGAACGCCAACGATGCCAAAAACGACGACGACAATGTTATAATACTACAATACGATAATGTTGTTGCTTTTTCTTAATCTTCTCCTTTAACGTATGTATGTATGTATGTACTACGTAAGCAAGCTTTCATCGCCTTTACGTTGCTTGTTCTGTTCGGTTTGCTCTTCAAAATACCAAACAACAATAACATAATAAATGACGACGACAACGACTTCAACATAATAAAGCTTATTTTGCTTAGCTTTGCTTGCGTGCCTTCGTGCGTGCGTGCGTAATTGAGTGCATGCGTGCGTGATTCTATAAGTACATACCCATACATACATACATACATATATTAGCAGCATTTCTTAAACTGTCTCCACAAACACGAACACAAAAGGTCCACAAAGAGAAACAATTATTCCCAATACAATATTCCCTATTTTACAACATTCCAACATTGAGATACATACAGATGTATGTAATTCAAAGATTCCAATTTAAGGTTCTACTACTACATAGAATAGTTGATGCTCCATGGTATGTGTCAACAAGATCACTATCATTCACAGGGATCTGTACATCTTTAACCCAATGATCTAGATAATTTCTATTTTGGCAGCTGATTTATGATGATGATAATGTTATTGAGCCAGAAATTGAGTTTGAGTGGAACTGCAAAAGTTTGTGAGTCGCTGCTCTAGTAGAAAACATAGTATCCCACCCACCCAAACAAACAAAACAAATTTTAAAAAATAAACAATACATTTACTTATTATAATTATTATTATTATTTTTTTTTTTCTTTTGTCTAATTAAATAAAATAATTTTAAATAGAATTAAAATTAATCATGCAACATCCAACAGTCGGTCAAAATGAACTTATAAATGTAATCCCCTCCCTCATCATTGGGTTTGGGGACTTTGTAATATTTTGATATGATAATGATAACAGATTCTACAGTTTGCAAAAATGGGTTACTTTTGAAAGTATTTCGTATAATTAAGAGGAATATACCTATTAATATTTAAGAAGAATAGTGTCAAAATCAACTGAGTCCACATACCAAGGTCCACATATCCAGGACTCTCAGAACTCTCTCTATATATGTATATAGCAAATTGCAATTGAAGAAAATTTAAAAAATTTCAGATTTCTAACTCTATGTAGAGCTTAGGAATATTTACTAGTCATAATTTGTATATCGCAAGCAATGCTCGTATATTTTTTTTTTTTTGCATAAATGTACTGCTATTTCCCTCGAAAATTGTTATTTCATAGAACAACCATTTCAAAATGCAGTATTTTTTGCAGTAGGTACATGTTCACGATCAAGACACACTACTTTCACCCTGAATAAAGCCATTTTACAGTAAAAAAAACTTTATTTTTCTAAGGGTTCTCTTATATGGCGTTTTTATTTGATGAAATAATATCAATTGATCTAATCTACTTAATGGTTTGGGATCCCGATAATGACACTGTTTCCACTGTTTTTTCATATTCTTTCTTTGAAGCGATTTCTCGGAGAAATACTGGTTTCCCGGGTAAACATAGAACGTAGTATTCAACAAGCTTGACTGCAGTGTAAAAGAAATAGAAAGCAGAGACAATTACATGCTGTTTTTCTTTATCAATAATACATTGTTTCTTATGATGAAGTACACACCAAAGCAGACAAGACAAAATACATGTTTTTGTCTGAACCCATATCATATAAAGCGACGTTGTCGATAATTGCTTAGCCTCTTAGGGTGGAACCCACTCCGCTTAAGTAAAAGACAAGACAAAATTTCGACACAAACGAAACAAGAAGACGTTTTCTTCTACTCAATAAGTTCCACTTGGTGTGTGTTAGAATAGAACAGGTTTTTCAGCCTTATTGGTCAAAGATGTTTTACTGATCCGGTGTATTATCAGTTTTATAGATTTCTGATAATTAGGAAACAAAAATCGATTGATATTATTACATTTTTGTGAACATTTAAGTATTGTATTATAGAAATGCAGTATGTTGGTAAAAAAAACTCAGTAAAATTCTGCCAAAAACAATACGGATCCATTTGCATTTATCATAAGACTTCTTTTTTAAAGATAGATCAATAGTAAATAGTTTTTTATTGGCTTTTATATGAATCTATGCATTTGATTTCATTTGAAGTTCTATAAGTACATGCTTTTAAAACAAAATTCCAGGAATATGGGAAGGAACTCAAAATATAAACAGAGTGAAAGAGAGAGTGTTCATAACAGTTAATAATAATAATGGGCCCGATAGCACAGCGACCAGTAAGATCTATTGTACATAGCCCTATTTAATAGAAACCCTATATGTTTAGACTTTTGATGAATCTTAACATATCTTGGGGTTTGTTGTTCCACAATTTGTGTGGATTAACAACAGTGTCACCGAGGTGGTGAAGTCTATGTCTACCGAGTGCAGGACACTTGCAGAGTATATGCTCTGAACTTTCTTTATCTATTTCACAAAATCTGTTCATAACAGTAATAAAATTAGTTGCAGACATTTCCTCCAGGTAGATAATTTTCTTAAACACAAGTTATGTTTTGAGAACAAAATACATACATTCCGGTGGACTAAATAGTAAATAGTTTCTACGAAACTGGCATCCAGGTAGATATTTATATGTCCTGTCATGTTGATCAAGAATATGCCAATTTATGGGCACAGGGCAGGCACATCTATCATAATTCTACTGAACTTAAACTGTAATCATATGTAATGTGCATATGATACATGACTTCCTTAGGAGAATACGATGAATGATATATGTATGTATGTATGTATATGGTATATTCAGATATCTATATATGTAGTACATATGTGTATACTATATACAGAGATAGAGAGAGGAATATCCCATTCCTTCCAAGACTGCGACAACGTCAAATAATAAAATTTATTGAAATTGATGCCCTAGGTACTATGTAGAAGGAAAACGGCAGTCAATAGAAAGTGTGTGAGAGATGGATAGAAAATAGAATAAGCACATATGTACCTACTTATATGTCAAATGTGCATTGCATTGTTATATAGACATAATTAGAGATACATAGATATGTATGTACATATATGCATGAACATATATAAAATATATGTACATCTACAAAAATGTATGTACTAGTATATTGTAATATATGCACTATATGGGTAGATAGGTTGTTGGATAGTGTAAAGTAAAGTGGGAAAGGTAAAACAGAATGAATAATGACATTTGAAATATGAAAAAATTATGCATATCAAGAAAGATTGTACATACATATGTAGGTACATAATTTTCTATAATATAATTTTTATTTAATTTATTCAATTCAAAGTGAGGAAAGGGGCAAAGGAAATGGGGAAAATTGTGCATACATTTCAATTGAAAATGAAAATATTGAAACTCACTTATCTACATAGAATGCACTATGTACCTATATCTATCAATATATCTATGCATGCATCCATCCATCCCACACATGAAAGAACAAACGCCCACACAAGAAAACATCAACATCAAAATGTCAAATGTCAGTTTTGAAGTTCAGTTTCGTTTCGCTTCGTTGTTATATTGTTGTACTAGTACTCAGTACTCCCATTTATCCATTACCAATTTACTCGTTAACTTATTAAGAGGGGGGATACGGAGAAATACACACACAGAGATACAGCGAGAGAGATAGAGAGAGTGAGAGAGAAAGATTTATCATAATTTATACATATCTATACAGTGATGATGTTGATAATGATGCTGCTGCTGCTGCCTGCCTGCCTGCCTGCCTTATGAAATTTGGAGCAATTTGACTGATGACGACAATTGAACTTGCGTCTGCGTCTGGATTTTTTAATACCCTTCATAGCTATTTTTGTACTTACTCACGCACACAATTTGCATATACACATAATATGGTATATACAGACAAATTTTAACATCAGAAACCTTCAACCCACCTAACCAAACAAACCACCCACCCACCCATTGACCTTAAGCGACTCATGGACTTGCAATTAGTATATTGACAAATAATTAGATGCGTATATTGTTTGTGGATGAGATTGTTGTTGGAATATTGTAAAATATATGTAGGTACATACATACATTGGATAATTTAGATATATGTATGTACTACAATCGGACTCCTCCATGAACCAGTGAATCGTATTGCTATCTATAGTCTTCCCTGATGTCTCTATATCGAAGTGATTAACAGGTCCGAAGATAGATGATTTCAACTGTACTAGTTTATAGTCTCTAGACAATACTGTGCAGTTGCATGGACAGGTGTAGGTCAAAGATGGAACTAGATTTATTTCATACTTCATTGACTTGTGCGACTCTTCAAGAGTAATTTTGTTAACAAACATCATAGGATTGATGAGACTCTAGCTCCGAGCTCAACTAATATTAAACTAGACAAATAATCATTTAAAATATAATATTATCTATAAGCTATGTGAGAGATGTGGAACACATGGAGCTTTTTTCATGTCGTTTTCTAGCAAACCTGAGGTATTGCTAAATTGTTGGTATGGTTATGCAATTTTTTGATGTACCTATTATCTGACTTTTTTTTATTTCATTCTTTACCAATTATATTTTGAGGTTTTTATAGCAGAGTTCGCAAATAAATGACAACCTTTTCATTAGGTTGTCAAGCAACCGGTTTGGTTAAGAAACCAAAGTTAAAAGAGAAGGAGCACTTGTTATGTTAAATTGACAAAAGGGCTGAACGATCATATAACGCAGATGAGATGTGCATATAGGCATTTCTTATACTCCATACAAATAAGAGCTTTGGCTATTGGATTATCATACTGAGTTTATTCCCATAGTTACTCTTTCCTTTTAGATCTCTTAATTGTTACCAAAAGTACTACATAAGTGCATATTTGTGATACAGTAAGTGCTATGAAGCTCCTCAATTTTACTTGCGATTGTGATGTCCCGTAATTTTGACTATACTACAATACAATATACCATATTCAAATTGGTTTAATACTCGAGTTCATAGAACATTTTGTGCTCCGACATAAGATTTGAAATTACTTAGTCCCAGTGGATTCTCTTAGTGGGTTTATTAACATCGGTATGTTATCGCCCACTAAGTGAGACAATTCCTGCTTTTGAGTTTTCATTGTAGTGCCTTTTAAAGTTATTGAAGATGAAAAGTTTTATGTGAAATGTAATGTAAAGTAAAATCCATTCAATATTATCCATAAACGATTAACCTATTATAGTATGTATTCGTATTACTCTAAGTCAAAAGCAATAATCAGCATTATAATTGCTCCATAATATCGTAACGTATGTAAGTCTATGGGGCGCTTTAGACAGCAGTTTACCCATTAACTAATCAAACCAACCGAACAGCCCACCCACTCACTCACTTACTCACTTACTCACTTACCCACTTACTCACTTACTCACTCTCTCTTGCACTACAATAACCAGCTGACATTTAAAGTTTACTATATGAAATGCAGTGAGTGGAGAGAGAAAGGAGAGCTTTTTTTTGGATTTTGTTATTGCATTCTACTAATTCTTCATTTTTACTACTTGTTTCTTTTTTTAGCTCCAAAATTGTTGCAGCTGCGCAGCGCAACTCATCTTAAATGTTAAAACATTAACAGAGGTCAAAATTGGAATTAACAACAACAAAAGCAAAAGCAAAAGGAAAAACAAATACAAAAAGAAATAAAAATAAATATAAAATAAATAAATTAAATGGAAAGAACAATAAATACACGAACAATTATTTAGAAATGATGCCAAACAAAAAAAAAAAATTAAAAAAAAAACAACGGAATAAACGTAACAAGACAAAGCTAAATGAAACAAAACGAAAGAAAGAACGTGTAAAAGTATTTAAGAATTTTTGTTAACAAGCAAAAAGAAAAATTAAATAAAAAAAAAATTGTTTTTCATTTTATTTGTTGTTTGTTTTTTTGTGTTTTTTTGGTGCCGACGTCAAACTGTCACGAGAACATCATCAGACCCTAATGTAATAGTAGGTACAACTGGTTGGGCAGTAGTAGGAGGAAGGTAAGTGTGTGAGAGATAAGCAAATGAACAATAGCAGCAACATTGAAATTGGAATAAAAAAAAGAGAGTATTTTGGCCAAATAATTGAAAGTGGGTCGACTGAGAGCCAAAAATGGCACACATTAACAGTGACAGAGAGAGAGAGAAAGACTCACTCACTGTGTGAATGATTGTGGAGCTAGCTTACACCTACGTAGTACGTCATACACATTTCATATGACAGAGCTCCAACAGAGAGAGAGAGAGAGTAAAAATGAATGAACAGAGCACATAGTACTACTAGAAGAACAAGCGCCCTACTGAGCTGAGTAGGGCACGGGCACAGGTGCACACATTCACCATACACCCATCTACGATAGAGAAATGCTTAGAGGCGTTTACTACACTGCAAATGCATTTCATTTACAGTGAAATCTCTCATTATAAACAGGTTTCATATCTATTCTAAATTTCATTTCTTTTGTAAAACATGGACCGGGACCCGTGTATTGGAGACTGCATAATGTATACACATGTTCCCATGCTATTTTTCCATTTTTTGTTGATTATCTGAAATTCGGTTATTCACCGAAACTTGTAGAATCTTAACAGTCAGAGAGTAGTGCCTACTATATCGTTAGGCTAATTATCAGACACTTTGCACAACTGAAGGACTGACATGTCAATAGCAGACAAACACGGCAACACATTATGGATGGGATCTACTGTTCCGTATTCCGGACACACTCTCAAGACTATGCTAGAAATACCTGTATTTCATTAAAATCGGTTCAGCAGTTTCGGAGTCCATAGGCGACTTACATACATACATACATCCAATTTTATATATATATGAAATAGAAAATTCGGAAAAACCAAAAAGGAACAGCCAGAAAATGGAAAAAAATGAAATAAATCAGGTGTGCGATTGAAATGGCAGCACATGAGAAACATTCCTGCATATAAAAATCTAAATCATCAAGGTGTGCGAATGAGATCACAAAATTTTAACGATTAAAGAGGATTTTCTCAAACATTTGACGAGAAATAATTATACAAATGTTACATCTAACCAATCAGTATCCAATAAATGTTTGGTAAGGAGAGGCTGAGAGGCTGCTAGGGTATCTAATAGTCTATAGAATGTACATAACAGTTGTAAAGCTAATCGAGTTCTCACTTTGTACAATAGATTAAGAACTAGTGTGACTACTGAGTGACTAAGAACAAATGCAAAAAGGAACAAATTGTGTAATATGGTATATGTACATAGTATATGAGTTACTACATTACAACCAGCCAGTTCAACCAATGAATATATAGACACAATATTTATAAAACTTTACTCAACTTTAGGGCGAGCACTGGCTGCTATGGCCTTCGGCTCAATTGTGCATTTATAAATAGCGCTTACTGCCTAAAATCGCAGATTGGAGTGGGAATTTAACATTCCCCAAAGTTTCATTATATTCGTACATACCATTTTTAGGCCTTATGGCAAGGAACCACTATGCTAAATATTACATCGGCTAATAAATTCCCGGTCTAATGAAGAAATTCAATACATTTAGTCCAGCATATTTCCAAGTTTTTTATATCTTCCAAATAATAGACTTGTGATACTTTGTGAGGATGTTCGAAACAAAAAAATATTAATTCGATTTGATTCCATAAGCGAATAACGGAAATGAAAGATATGTGAGTAAGCTTAATTTCGATATCATCGATTCAAATAGTGATTTATATCAGTAAAGGAAGATTTTATTCATAGTAATTGTAAAGGGGACGTAGCTCAGGGGTAGAGCGCTCGCTTCGCATGTGAGAGGTCCCGGGTTCAATTCCCGGCGTCTCCATCTAGAGCTCTTATAGTTTTTTTTTTTTTAATTTAAAATTAATTTTTTTTTAGATAATCAAGCAATTTATACTATCAAGGAATTAAGTGTAGCTTTTTCAGATGCTTGATCAAGGAATAATTCCAAAGTTTAAAATTCGCATAGGTGGCAAAAGAGCTGATGATTAACATCAGCATCAGTGGTGAGAAAATTATATAATCATGATAAAACTTCGTGGATAAAGCCATCAATCATTGCAGATTGCATTCATAAAAACTTGGATTTTTAGATATAGTATAGCCTATACAAAATGAATACAGCCAATGGAATAAACAAAACTTTAATTAATCTTTAAATTTATGTAGTTTAGAAAATCAAAGTGGCATTATGAAGATAAGTGAATCTCTTAGATGAGTTTGACATAGAAGTAATTACATAATTCCATAAAATCCTCTCATGAGTCACTGAATCTGAAAATATCAGGAATTTCTAATATAAGTACTAGTAGAAACAGCTCAACAGCTTAAGATGGAATCAATCCAAAGTTGAAGCGGTCGAATATATCATAATCAAAAATCCTGTTTATCATATATATCAAAATACAATCTACTTAACGCCTCTTGTTAAAATCCTTTGAATTCATAATAATAAAAGTTGGAGTGCCACAAGGTAGTGTGCCAGGGCCAATCCTATACACGCTCTACACCTCTGATCTTCCTACTATAAGTGAAGAAAAATTTCTGATAGCTACATATGCTGATGACACAGCCCTCCTGGCGTCTCACTTAGCCATGGCTTAAGAGATGAAAGATTGGCGTCAACGGAGATAAATCTGCACATGTCACCTTCACTCTCAGACACACATCCTGTCCACCGGTCCAGCTAAATGGAAACAATATTCCTACATACACTTTAGCCAAGTACCTCGGATTGACAATTGATATGCGATTGACCTGGAAAACCCATATAGTTCAAAAAAGAAGACAAAACAACTATAAGCTATATAGAATGATCTGGCTTATGTGGCACAGTTCTAAATTAAGCGTTAAAAACACCGATTAATTGTTGCTTGATGGATGGATACGCAAGATCCACCATTTCGTGCCCATATTTTTTCTACCTCTCACAAAGATATTTCTTGTCTCTATCGCTCTCATGCATAACGTTGTTGTTCTTACTTGTTTGTCCAGTCCGTACGTTTTATTAACTTTCATGAATCCCTAAAAAATCGATACCCATGCCTAGTATGTACATAAGTGTTGAAAATCTGTAGATTTATGTGGGTATATGTATTGCCTAATATGTACATATGTATATGAAGCAATTCATCTAAAGTAATAGGTGATTTAGCATTAAAATATGCTATGCCTATCAGAGATGGGCAGTGAAGCACGATAATTAAGTTCGGGAAGCGTTTCATGAAAGAAAGATTCGTTTTCTTTATCGTTCTCATGCATAATGTTGTTGTTTTCACTTTTCAGAGCTATAGAGACAACAAATCTTTCTTTCATGAAACGTTTGCTTATTACTCGTATTAAAATAAGCTTCGGGAACTCAATTATAGTGCTTCATTGCCCATCTCTGATGTCTATGCCTATGTCTCTATACTATATAAAGTTGCCTTAGTACGGCGATTACCTTTAATGGGATATTTCGGAAATAAGCAATCCTAGTCTTTCTAAATCAAATCTAATATCTGCTTTGAGAATTTTAACACTTTTTAGGTTGAAAATACTCAGAAAATTTTGAAATGCAAGGGCTAACCGGATATGTGGGCACTATCTGAGTATAATTATAGAAACGTTGGGTGGATGCAGGTCAATTCTGTATGCTATGATATGGCAGAAGTGTTCAATCAATTAAGAAAAACAAACCACCAAAGATGAATCTTTCTTCACCATAGTAATGTGTGGCTCTCACAAAAACACAGTTTTTGAGAACCCGTCAAAACGTCGAATTGATGGGTCATGATTTGGTATGATTTCTTCATGCATAACATAAATGAAAATTGAGAAGCCAAATTTTCTTGACATCTGAATGGAGATACTCGTAATATATACGAGTATAACTTTTTAGGAGTGACATAAGAGTGTTTCAAAAATTGTATTGAACTTAATGGAGAGTGTTTCAAAAAAAATCAATAAGTCCATTTCCTGATAAATTCAATTACCGAAATATAATGTAATGTAACCTGTATGTTCTTTTGTAGTACATCCCATAGCCGTTTATGTTTCCGATTATGAGAGATTTCACTGTGCAACATACATAAGTATTTGCCTAATGAAAGTGAAGAACAATGATGATGATGATGATTGTGATGGCAATGATGATGATGATTGTGATAATGATAACAATTTTAATTTGTAAGTATTACCTTCAGATTAATTGCTTTGCTGCTGCTGCTGCTGCTACTGCTGCTGCCAACTGATGGCTCTCTTGTTATTACTGATCGATCGATCCTGTTACATATTACTTATACTCGTATGTAGTATTATCGTTGTTTTTATTTTGTTTTACTTGATCTTTGATATTTAAATGAAACATACATATGTACATGTACATAAATGAAAACAAAGGAACAATGAATGATATTTGTTGTTTAAGTACGTGTACAATGACGAATGACGACGGGCGGAGGGAGGAGGCCTATGAGAATGCAGACAAGAAACAATCTCAAAGCCATCAAAGTTAATGACGATGACGATGACGAAAACGAAAACGACTATTAACAAGGGAAAGAGGGCTAGACCCTATCTAGGCTATCTAGTATACATTTAAATTATGTATATGTAGTACCTACTATATGGTACTATAGTTTTGGTTTCGTTCTGAGTGATTTCTTTTTTGATTTTTAATTTCATTAAGCGTTACTAGTACCTACTAGTACTCGTACATTGCACTTCTTCTCCTTCTTCTTCTTGTTCTCCACAAATAGTTTTTTGTTTTGAATACTACTAGTGTTTTGTTTGTTTGTTGTTCAACAACTTCTAAAGCACCTACAAATTTTTGGGTAACCTTTACATGTGTTCTTTCTTTGCTTTCATGGATTCATTTTTTGCTTTCTTTTCTTATGGTACAACAATAGTATCTTGTGGATAAGGATAATTGAAGTTTAAGAACAACTACAACCTCATTCTAATAATTTCATCTTTTAAATTTTTAATATCCTTTTTTATTCTTTCAACTTTTGTTTGGCTTATTTTTTTTGTCAAATATTTTTTCTTAATTTTATTTATTTTATTTTTTTATTTATTAAATTGTTTTTGTTTTTGTTTATTTTTATGTAAATTATGTAATTTGTTTTTGTTGTTACTCATACGAGATTGATGTTGTTATTATATTCATTGATTGTTGTTTGTTTGTCTTTTCTTCCTTTAATGTACGGTTATGTATATTTTTATTTTATTTTATTTATTTACTAAAATTAAAATGTCTGTCTGTATAGTAGTACCTACTGTATAGTATTATGTTATACATATGTATATAGTATTGTATTTACCGTTGGATTTAAATTGGTTGGGATGATTTGTTGCTGCTGTTGCTGTTTGTTAATTTTTATTTATTTTATATTTTTCATAATATTTTTTTTCATTTTATTTTATTTTATTTACTTTTTTCTTTTTGTTGAACTAAATTTTATTTAATAAAAAAACAAAAAAAAAAAAAAAACCAATAAATTTTCCTTGATTTTGTTTATGTTTATTTTATTTATTTTATTTAATTTAATTATTATTATTATTATATTGTTGTTGTTGTTGCTGCTGTTGTTGTTGTTGTTAATTAGAGCCCCGCTACTACCAACAAATATTTTTTTTGCTGTTGCCGTTGTTAAAAAAAAACGTTCGAAGGTCTTGAAGTCGTTGTAGTAACTGAACTGAACTCAACAGAACTGACTGACTAAACTGATTCGTTTCGTCGTTTTAAATCAACACACACATAAAAAAAAAAAAAAAAAATTAAAAGAAAACAAACAAATAAAGAAATGTGAAGAGAAAAAGAAAACAAAATTCAAACGAACTCACTTATTCACTCACCAACAACCGAAACCGAATGTATGGACACGAACGACAACAGCCGACCCACAGACAAAAAGAACCCACTATCCATCCCACTGTTCCACTGTCACACAGACAGACAGACAGTCCCACCGACCGACCAATGGACCAATCGACCGCCAATAAGAATACTTAATATAAATGTAAGCCTTTTGTTCTTCTGGCTCGATTCTATGGTCTGTCAAAATGTGTCTGTCAAAATGTCTTTTTACTAAGTATGTACGTAGTATGTAGTATGTAATAGTAGTAGCACATCTTACACAAAAATTCTTTTCTTTCTCTCACGGACCAATCATGCAAACATCCAATCACCCAACAATTCATCTACCTTTACCTAAGGGCAAATTCGGCATATGCCAAAAGACCGAACATTAATATCAGTTCATCAAAAATTACTGTACCTTTTCAAATACTCGTACAATTTTTGTGATCTATTGAGTTCAATATATTTTATATGGGAGCTAACATTTCCAGTAGTTGAAGAACTCTTGAGTGTAACTTAATTTACAATAATATAAAGTAGGTAATTCTGAACAGTAATCAGGAAAGGAGGTCGAACAGGCATAGCTGAATCGATTCTGTTCACACGTCACGCTGATCATTTCCATATATAGGTACATATATGTACTACGTTATAGGGTCTACGATGCTCTATGCTTTCTTATCGTTACAAACATCAAGCTAAATTGATATTATATACTTACATACCTGCATGAAAGGCATAAGAAACACTTGAATATGTTGAGGGCCAAAACTGTGCAGATGTTTTTATAATTATTTCATTTCAATGTGCAAATTATTTATTGTAATTGTGGTAAGGGGTTTTGAAATCGAAATCTCTTCCATCCCCCCCCCCCCCCACAAGTGTCAAAATGCGCATCAAGAACCCGCAAAACCAACCAATCATTCATGTTCCTACTCACCCACTCACTACCATATTATGCATACTCTCCTCATCATCACATACTAATACATAGTACTAGCTCTTCGTGTCAATTCGATTCGATAAAGAACTAAGTGTATTTTTATCATTTGCAAAAATTGTACGTAGGCAACAGAAGCTTTCTTTGCATTTCATTTATATTTTAACTAACATTTCACTCTGTTCCTAACAGCTTCATAACAGTTTCAGAGCTTTCGCTCTCAGTGTCACAAACACAACCTACACACATTGCATTACCATAAGTGTAGTACTAGTGTAGCCAAGTGTGTAATTTTACTTTTACTCAATGTTGCTTAGAAGTGCTTTTTTCTTTTATAAATAGAACAAACTCTTTAAGTTGCCCTACACACACACACACACACACATAGTACTATGTACACACATACATATATGTATGGATATATGCATGTATTGTATATAACATGCAAGTGCAAGTGTAAAAAGCAGTTAGAGATATCCTTTTTTGAGTTGAAATAGCATGGGCAGAGAGACCCATTAGAAATTTGCAACATTTTATCTTCAAGTATTATGCAGAAAGAGAATATTGTACAAAAAACTATAATTAGCTCAGCTCAACTTAAAGTTAACCTAGAAATTGAAAACATACCATAGACAGAATTCCAAGAAATTCATTATACTTATTATAAGTACTATGTACCTACATTATATACAATAGTACATCAATTTAATAGGGAGATCTTATTTATATACAAAACTAATGTAACAAGTTTAAACTCTTCAAATAGGCTAGAGATGGATTAGATTCAGAAAGGGAAGGGAAGGGAAGGGAAGGGCAGAGCAGAAACTGGACATCTCGTCTCGTATGGCCATTAATTATCGGCCTATTATAAAACTTCCAATACAATACAGCACCTCCTTAAGAATTCTAAGATTTTCAGGTGAATCTGATTTCTTTACTAGTTGTAGGCCCTTGTAATTTTAGGTACCTATATATATGTAGTATTGATTGTTTGGTTTTTAATTGTTGTATTTTTGGCAGCTGACGCGTGATTCGTGACATGTGTGAAAGTCAATCATGCTCATTTAGCATACAAATTATTGAATCTTATTATCAATATCAACCTAATGAGCAAGCAATTCAAGCCATAGTGACCAAATTTCACACCATTTGCACGCTATCGAACATCAAAACACCTACCAGTATGCTTACAGTGGAAAATATTGCTGCTATATCCGGCAGTGTTGACAAAAACCATTGAGAATATGTACCTCGTTTACATGAAAGATTTAACACAAGGGTCTTGGTCTTAAATACAGCTGGTTCAAGAACTGAAGCCTGGCAATCTATCAAAGTATCGAATTTTCGGTGAGTGAACCTTAGAAAAGCTGGAGGAAGATAAGCTTTTTTTTATTGAAAAATTCATTTCATTTCTGGTTTCAACTCTGGCGAATTTGGTCCGATGAGTAGCATCAGGCAATACAAGAGCTGCCAATAAACTGTTTGATGCGGTTTATAGTCCGGTGGAATTATTGGCCCGTATTTTTTCAACCGGCAATGGTGCAAGCTATCGTTTAATGATTTCGAACTTTGTTTTTGCTCACATGCACAAGCTCATCCTGGTTGCCATGTGATTTTAGCAAGATGGCTCTATAGTCCACACAGTACGCGAATCTATGAACCAATTGAACAATGATTTTTTTGTGAGCAATGGCAAATTGGACGCTTAAATGCTGCGATTTGACGCCTTTAGACAATTTTTTATGGGGATACTTCAAATCACTCATCCGTCTATGTCGATAAGCCAGATTTGGTATAAATCCACGCTTATGAATAATATTTTTGTATGTAAAAGAATGGAACATAGGCTTCAAAGAGTGTTTGCGATAAAAAATCTGGATTCTACATGGGACAAGGAAGATGGCATGGCATCTTAACTAATATTGATTAAGTTCCAAACTTAAAGGATTATTCAGTATTAATGTGGACAGTGAGATTTGCACAGTATTCTTTCTTTCAGATGATGAACATGATTGCTCATTAGAGCAAAGTAGTAAATCCAAATACAGGTGACATGAAAAATGATGACGATGGTGTTCTACAGAAGAATTTATTCAACACATTTCCAAGAATAATGTACCGGATTCCTTGACAACTGTTAAATTCATAATAATAATTGTACAACTGACGGCCATTGCACAAAATCTTTTTATTGAAACTGAAAGGAGAACAATAAATTCGGGTTATAGAAATTTGAGTGTTTCCATTGATCTATCCTGACTCATTGTTGAACGCAGATAGCTTTTAATTATTTTCAGTTAGCTGAAGCTTCGCTCACAGCTTGCAGATGCTTCTTGCAAGTCATGCTTGCACAGATGTAGTAACAGAACGAATGCACTTAATTTTTCATTAATTTCGGTTACTAGCTCTTTGAAAACGGCAAGTTCCAGGCGGATCTAGCGTTCTTGATTCGTCTGCGCAGATTTCGTCATGTTTCTTTTTCTTTTTGGAAATTCATTTGTTTTTAGGAGCTGGCTCAACTGGTGGTACCAAGTTCACTTGTGGTGTAGGCCATTGTGGCGCCTTTTTCTTGCTTTCGTATGCTAGACGCTTTGTGGAGAAAGTTTTTTTTATATTCAGCCATATTATATCAGTGATGGCATCTACCTATCACAAAACCAGGACAGATTATTTTGTAATTTTTATCTTATAAATTTATTTTTATAAATTAGATCACTTTTATTGCCTCATCTATCAGGTCATATCCTCTTCATCTGTGGTACTTACAAAATTTGCAGTAGCCTTATTGTTGCCCTTTGGATCGAAGGAAATATCTGTCCAGAAAAAAGGCTAAAATGCCATCAGTGTATTATATTATGATTTTGGTGCCCCCTGAAAATGCCGCCCGGGGCGAGTGTTACTGTCTCTTAAAAGGCGACCTTTAGGTTTACAGTATCCGTTTTCGATCACAAACCGTTTCGTTTGATTAATGAGTCCTTTAAAGTAACCCTTGTCAGTTATAGAATATGTGAAAGATTTAAATTTTCCCACATCAAAAAATGATTCACTGAGTTTTGATCGTATTTGGTTCTGGTTGCTCTGGATCAAAGTATTCATGTGCCGACATTTATCAATCGTCTTTTGTGTCGTCATATTAGGTACTACTTGTACTTCCGGCCATTAAGTAGGTATATGCATCAACCATTACAAATAAATATTTCACCAATGATAAATTGATTCGTAAGCTATGAAACAAAAACACCTCAAAGTCAAGTGAACTGAATAACAACTGACTGTTACTTAAAATCTTCATATAACATTTTAAAGAATCGCGAAAAGTTAAGTCTCTCGGTTAAGAGATAGTTAACTTTTCTGAGCGTATGCATTTTTCAAAGCTTGGAATAAGATAAAAAATTCGGATAGTGATCAATATGATAGTGAAGACGACATCCCGATACGATACACTTCGAGAAGTTCAATTGCTGATGTCGAAGGTGGGTGATTATTGAAAATTGGTACAAGGATGAAATTACGGAAGATAACGAATATTTCGAAGTGTCTGATAATGATAACAACGAATCAATTACACAGACCTGCGAGATTTAGTTACAAGAACCTGTGGTACTAGTTCTCGTAGGTTTTTGCGCGCTGAACACGAATCTGATGTCCAAAATGGTCCATCACGTCAGGATTTTGAGTAATTCAAGGCCAAATGTCCCAAAAATGGCTATTTTGGCCACTTTTGTGAATTTTTTCTGGGAGATCAAAATTTTGTCTTTAATTTTCCAAAGCTCTATCATATAGTGCGCATTCTCAGCTTCAAATTAATTTACGATTATTTCTAAAGAAGTTATGAACATTTGAATTTATGACATTGAGTCATTTCTTAAGACCATTAACTCTTAAACGCCAGACTTTTTTTGTAGAAATGCGATTTTCGTCATGCTCGCCATTTAAGGGTTTTTGGGGTCGCTGATTACGAATCCGAAGTCGGCTTATCAAAATTCATATTGGCGGATCCAATATGGCGGATGGCAATATTAAAAATTAATCGGATAGGCCTGAAATTCGTTGCTCGGCGATTTTTGGGGTCGCTAATTACGAATCCGAAGACGATTTTTCAAAATTAAAAATGGCGGACCACAATTACGAAAAACTAAGGTAAGGCTATAAAAATGACCACTCGGGGGTTTTTGGTGTAGCCTATTACGAATCCGAAGTCAATGTCATAAATTCAAATGTTCATAACTTCTTTAAAAATAATCGCAAATTAATTTTCAAAAATGGGTTTTGAAGCTGAGAATGCGCACTATATGATAGTGCTATGGAAAATTAAAGACAAAATTTTGATCTCCCAGAAAAAATTCACAAAAGTGGCCAAAATAGCCATTTTTGGGACATTTGACCTTGAATTACTCAAAATCCTGACGTGATGGACCATTTTGGACATCAGATTCGTGTTCAGCGCGCAAAAACCTACCAGAATTAGTACCACAGGTTCTTGTAACTGAAAAAAGTTCAAATTTCGCAGGCCTGTGTTATCGACCAAGATATTGAACAACCGAAAATGAGTTTATCAGAAGCAGTTGAAAGCATCAATACCTTGATAAAATGGTATGAAAACCATAACGATGTAACTCAGGTGGCAGATCTTGTCGATAAGCGCACAAAAATGGCCAATAAATATTACACAAAAGAAAAACAAACAAGGGTGGACTGCTTCTTTAAACCACTTTAAAGAAATTAATATTACTAAAGGGTGGGCCATCTATCGATTTCATATTGAACCACGGGTTAATTAGACTCTGGCAATACTTATGTCATTCTGTTCTGTCATAAAATTCAGTATATTATCTCCGCTGAACGAAATGAATCGGTTTACGCTTGAGCAACGTTGGAATATATTGGAAGTTTATGGGCCAATGAGCAGCTAATCAATGATGTCGATTTTGCGAAAAAATCATCTTTTCGGACGAAGCTCATTTTCATATTGGTGGCTACGTCAATAAGCAAAACTGCCGTATTTGGGGCTCGGAAAACCCACACGAGGTCTTAGAGAAGCCAATGCATCCATTGCGAGTGCGCACTGTTTGGTGCGGATTGTGGAGCGGAGGCATCATTGGCCCATATTTCTTTGAAGACGAGGACGGAGCAACCGTTACGGTCAATGGAGACACCTATCGCACCATGATAACCGATTTTTTTGTGCCCCCTCTTGATGGTATTGATGTGGACAATGTTTGGTTTCAGCAGGATGGTGCAACTTGTCACACATCTCATGCCACAATCGACTTATTGCGCGAAACGTTCGATGGCCGTTTAATCAGCCGAAATGGTGATGCCAATTGGCCGCCAAGAAGCTGCGATTTGACACCGTTGGACTATTTCCTGTGGGGCGCCGTTAAAAGCAAGTGTCCACCATCCAGAGACAATTGACCAGTTGAAGGCCAACATTCATGATGCCATTGACGAGATACGGCCCCAAACACTCGAAAAAGTGCTCGAAAATTGGTCCGACCGAATAGGCTACTGTGAGGCCAGCCACGGCAGCTATTTGAATGAAATAATATTCTATTTTCAAGCGGAACAATTGTACTTCAAAACAAAAAAATAATTTTGGCAAAATCTCAAACAGTTTTTGTTTTATTGCATTTTTAATCAATGGCCCACCCTTTATTTGTGCACGAAAATGGTCAGTTGAGGCTGTGAACTTTAAACCAGCCGGTACAAATTGAATCTAAGTTTCTTTTTTGTAATGATGAAAACTAAGTCTTTGAAATAAATTTAGCGTATTATTTCCGAAATCCATGTTTATTATTTTATTTTTTTTCATTTTTCAAAACCGCTTAGAAAAGTTAATTACCCTTGGAACATCGGTTAACGGTTAACTTTTTCGGGATTCTACAGTATTTTCAGATTTATTCTATATTTAAGTATATATGTACCTATATATTGCTCATACATATCCATACTATAGTAGTATGGTATATGTATTTTAGATATTTAAATTACTGTTTAAATGAAGTTAATAAAAACTGTGTTTCTCATTCAAATTCAATTTATATTATCAAATTTTTCTTTTATTCTCTAAGTAATGGAAAAATTGATTTTAAACCATGACATGAAGAAGGAGAAAGGCGGCACAATGATTTGGGCAAAATTCAAAGAAATATGTATGTAGTACGTGTGTATATTTTATCGTTTTCTTACCCATGGAACGAAGCCAAGTGAAGTGATGATGGAAGGAAGGAAGGAAGGAAGGAAGGAAGCAAGGAATAACAACTTTGAATGTTAACAATACCAAATGACCTATTTGACCGTAGAGTTTGACCTACTTTAAGCAATCAAATACACTCAGTCACCCATACTTAGCCCCATCCCTTGTAAATCCAGCCAACCAACCAACCAACCACCCACCCACTTCCCATTCAGAACTTGTTTGTGTACATACAAACCATATTTGTACGTTTGTTGTGTCAATCGATTATCCTTCCCCCATAACGTTCAGTTCACCGTCCATAACCATAATTATGTTCCATATCT
Organism: Amiota communis; assembly: GCA_037043315.1. Taxonomy (NCBI): domain Eukaryota; kingdom Metazoa; phylum Arthropoda; class Insecta; order Diptera; family Drosophilidae; genus Amiota; species Amiota communis. The sequence continues at coordinate 111,131 of JBAMAV010000145.1, read as the reverse complement.
TTGTTATAGTAAATTTATGACATTTTCAGTTTCAAACACATTTTTCATTTCACCCAATTTTGTATGAAGGATTTTTACATTTTTCATCTTTGTTCATTTAAGATTTTCTATAAATTTTATATAAACCAGAAATTTTGATAAGAAATGGTATTTGAATAAAGTTATTAAGATAAGATGCTGTCCAACTTGGACATTTTCAGTTTCAAACACAATTTTCATTTCAACCAATTATGTAGTATTAAGGATTTTTACATTTTAAATCCTTGTTCATTTTAGATTTTTTATAAATTTTCTATAAACCAGAAATTTTGATAAGAAATGGTATTTGAATAAACTTATTACGATGAGATGCTTGAGAGCAGGAGTAGTAGGAGTAGATAAGGCTTTTGTTAATGTATATTACAATAGAGATTGAAGATTCTCTTAGACTTTAAGGGCACTACTACATTGGGTTAACGTCTTAAAGCATGCAAGTCCCACATCAAGTTTTCTGCTGTAGTTGTGGAGATAAGGAAGAATCTGAAAGTATTCAACATATGCTCTGTGACTGCCTTGCTGTTCTTGAAAGACGGACAAGTCTTCTCGGGAAACCTTTCCTCGATGTTTTGAGAAGTTTGGCAAAATGTCCACTGAGGCTGGACTCTTTACCATGGAATCTTCCGGTTGTTGTTGTAACGGAACTTCGCATTCGCCTCCGCATCTGCAGAAATTCACATGTAATTGCACCCCCTTATCAGCATCCGCCTTCGTATTTTCTAACGGAGTTTTAGCGGAGGTATATTTACATTTTGTCAAGGTGGTTGCTTGCATGTTGTTGTTATAAACATTTGTATAGCACACAAGCTGCATGTTGTTGTTGTATAATTGTAGACATTATAAATATACTTAATCTGCTTTCCACTCCTGGGCTAAAATCATAGAAAACCATCTGGTATTACTTGCACAGACCTTAATTAGAGAACCAGATGCAATATAATATAATAGTTTGTCAATACTCTAAAAATCTTAAAAATTGTAATAAAGCAAAGATTGAATTAGGATAGTATGTAAATTCACAGCGTTCTTTATTTCATCAAAATATACCTATATTTCTAACAGACATTATCTCATGCTTATTATTTATGTATCTTATTATATATTACATGTATTATTAGTTAATATTTAATTATATTATATAATTTATTTTTTATGTATTTCATATTTTCATATTATTAATGTATTCATCATCTGAGATCAATGTTGATAGTGATATATTCTTATTTGCTTATAGCATTTGTTTGTTAGTAGTTTTTAAGTTTTAGGTTCTGCTGCATTATCAATATTCTATCAATCGATAGAAGCATTTGCCTTCTTAATGTGTTTTTTTCCATTTAAATGAGGTATTAATTCTGTGACTCCATTAAAATTGATTTCACATATATCACAATAATATCTTCCCGATGGTAGACGATATTTTAAATTGAAATCTTCATCTGGTATTATTTCAGGTTCACTTAATTTGCTGACTTTCATTAAATGCTTTATACCATTAGTATGATTTTGGAGGTCAATGGGTGATGTTAAATCTACTTTACAGATTTTGCAACTGAATGGTGTTGTCGGTGATGTGATATTATAATGCCCAGCACCAGATGGTTTAGATAGTTTCTCGCGCATCATTTTGTGTCGGCGTCCTTTATAATGATTTTTTGCATCAGCCCTTGAATTAACTTGTACATCGCATATTTCACAATATAATATGTGAGCTTGTGCTTCAGCTTCCTGGTCATCTTTTATTTCTTGGATTTCTAATTCTGCCTTTATAGTTTTCTGGAACTCCTCATAATCACTAGGTAATTTTATAGTATACAATTCTAATGATGAATGCCCATTATTTTGGTTAGATGGTGGTGATGTTGGTGATAATGATGACGATGTTGTTGGTAAAGCTTCGTTGCCGCCAGTGGAGTTGGAGCCGGTACGCTTCCATATCCCATCTGTTCCATAATACCCAGCTCCAGATGGCGTTGAATTTCTTTTCTCTGCCGCTTTATGTTTGCGTCCTTCGTAGTGTTGTGTGGCATGAATCACTGAAGTAAGTGATAAATTGCATAGATCACAATATACTGTGTTAACCTGTTTCTCTTTGTTGTTGCCTTCCTGCTGCTGCTCTTGTTGCTGCTGCTGCTCTTGCTCCTGCTTCTCTTGTTGCTGCTGCTGCTCTTGCTCCTGCTTCTCTTGCTCCTGCTGCTCTTGCTGCTTCTGCTCTTGCTTAGCTTCAGCAATGGTCTCTTTTTTTGCTGAATGCTCTTGTAGCCAACATTCAATATTGTCTTTGTGTTCCTTCGAGTTATAATGATCGGAAGCCGATAATACTGATGTAGCTCTTATTCTGCATAGCAAACACCACATCGGAAGCATGAGCTTCCGTAAATCGTAAGGATATTCTGGCTCATTAGTGGCGACATCACAATCATCATGTTCAGTTTTGTGACATTTCGGAAGACTTTCTGCTACAGGAGTATTTGAAACCAAAGACTGTAACCCTTCCGGCATTTGTGTTATGCCGGTAGTATCTGAGTAAAGCTGATTAGTGGACATAGTAATCACTAGAAAAAGAAATATATGTATAAGTAATTGAATAATGTCGAGCCCTAACCTCAAAACACAAGTAAGCGCCAAAATGCAAATTTTACAGGAAAGCGTTTGTTCTACCGCTTTTTACTAGTATGTATCGCAATGCAAACGATAATATTAATTTTGTTATATCTGCGGCAACAGTAGTGATTATCGCTATAATATTATAACAAATTTCCATCAAAAAGTGAATTTCGAAGCTTTGTTGTTTTTCGAGGTTAGGACTCGATGTCATTTAGATTTACTGTAATGTACAGTTGCTTAATTTATACTTACATTTGGTTTGGTGATTAAAATTATAGAATTAACAATTTAAATCAATTTGCCAAAAAAGAAAATACTTATATACTTTAATTATGCTCTCTTTTTTAAAAAAATTAAAAATTTTTACACAAAAAAAAAAAGGAAGAATTAAGCACAGATCACTACCTCACAGCTAGCATCCAGAAAACAGAAGAACGAGATGAAGAAGAGGAAACTCGTTTGTGCACTTAGACTTTTATAAATTTGGAAGGTCAAAGTATACACGTTACTTTTTCACTTCCTGCCGCATCATTTTTCTGGGTGTACTGACTAAGTTGCCAACTTTTCAGAAGGAAAAAAAGCTGCTGCTTGCGGGATCATAAGTAAAAAAAGCTGTATTGAAAAGAAAAAAAAGCTGAAAGAAAGCTGATGTTTTCTTAAAAAAGTTAGAATTCCCGCTGCCCGCTGTTTCACATTTATTCACGCAATCATCTCTCAAAAAAAGCTAGAAATGGCGGGAAAAAAGCTGATTGGGCAACACTGCTGCTAAGGAAGAGAGATGAATAAATTTTGGTATTTGAGAGAGTAATCAGAACCTTGTGAGAGTAATAAGAACCTTGAGAGAGAGCAATAAGAAACTTGAGAGATAAGTGTTTCTTTTCCAAAACCAATCAGAAAAGCCATAATTTGATAATTGATGAATTAAACATTCAGTCCTTCAACGCATATTAAAGTTTAGTAAATGAGCAGAGGTAATACAGTTTTGGCCTTGACGGGTATACAAATTTGCTTAGAGCAACAAAATGAAAAACAGCGTCTTCATCAAAGTCTTTGTACTTTTTAGATAGGTTTTACCCACGATTTATTGCAAATTTTTATTTTTGTCTCCACAATTCTGGCTCATTTTGGAAGCATTCAATAAATTTGAGCAAAATTTGTTTGCTCATTTTGGCACGTGTTCGTGCAATCATTGATATACACGTTCGAAGTTCGAACATGTTGACATGAACACACGCAAGATAGAAACATTTGTATTCTCCGCGAACATAATGTCGAACACGAAAATCTGTCGTGCACATACCTCTACTAAAGCTGAACATTTCTTCGAACACAACAAGTTCGACGAACAAATTCGCATGTGAATGGCCTAGGCTTTGCTGTCCTAGTGTTCTTGTGAGACACCTGAGACTAGTTAGTCCTAGTATTTCTAGTGTCATTTTGCGAGAACCAGAAGCCATGAAGGTTTTCGCTATATTTCTTATATTTTTTTTGTCCAGCCCATTATTGGTGCCAATTACTTCTAAGCCATTGTTTCAGTTTTATTTTTGTGAAATTCCAAGGCAGCTACTGAATGGTTTTGGTCCATTGAGGACATTGGCAGCTTCTTTTCTGGTGAGTTTGCCCAGGTATCCTATTAGTCTCAGATTAGATTCGATTTAGAATTGTGGATGTGTCTTTTAACAGTAGCACACACTATTTCGTCTTATACAATAGCTCTATTGCATGGATTCTGGATTGAAAAACAGAATTCTATTAACCCAATGCTAGACTACTGACCCTTTCAGATCCATTTGTATACCATAAATGGAAGTCATGCTCTTAACTATTCCCAATTTGCCTTATTGGCAAATGTAAGTCTAAAATTTTGTTAGAAGTTATATTTAGTCGGATTCTTTTTCGTTATCTAAGATGATCTTTGTCTTAAACAGCATTGCCTCTGTATTTATAAACAAATTGATTCGACAGTAGGTTTAATAGGATCTCAAGGGCAGTTGTTGGAGTTGTTCCAATTTATCCTGTTACATAGACAAGTAATAATGATAAAACACTTGGCTTTGGTACTACATACGATCGAAAGGTGTTCCATTGTATGGTGAGGGAGCCACCAATGTCAGTGAAAACACGCATTGGAGACCATAAGGTTTCTTGCACGTAGGTCCTTCCGGTCGGTCGCGAAAGACGATAAACTGAGCTCGACAGTATGTATGTTGAATGCCGATGCTTAGTGAGAGCGATGACCGTGCAGCATTTGACTCAGTATTTGTCCTACACACAACCACCAGACAACATCAGCCAAGGACCAGAAATCATCTCAGCAACCAATAACCAACAAATTGAATTTAAATGCATTTCCATAGGTGCACCTTATGATTGATTGATTGACTACTGGCTGAATTCAATATTGATCAATTGAATTTATTGGCATCTTCTGCAGTTGAATCAGTAATCACATACTTATGAGGGATGACATTTGGTGGCATTGAATTGACTTCGAACTTAAGTCTACAGTTTAGGATTTGATGAAATTCTCTGCCACAGTATCCTTGTTCATTTAAGATCACAAATTTTTAAGAATATTAAAATTACAAATGAAGAGAAAGTACAATAAAAATGATTTGTTATAAAAATTTAAACATTTTTATTCATGAAAAATATCATCAGATATAAATGCATATATGCATATATAAAAATAGATTTCCACAACACTTTAATTTTCAGGCAACGCACGAATAATATCAGAATCTCCTGGATCTGTGATGGACAAGGTACAGACACGGAAGTATTTACCGCATGCTGTTCCCAATTCAATGTTTGTGCCGCTATAATGTTGAACTTCAGTTTTGGCCAACATGGCGTAATATTCAATTTCAGATTTCCTATTTTTTGGGAAAAAGACAAAGACAAAAAATCACTGAATTAGTTAAAAAATCATTAATTTGGATATTTATTAATATATATTGGGAAATTGGGGTGGGGGAAAATATCAGTAAGAGTCTCTAGTATAAAAAATGTATTCGTCATGAAAACAAACTCGGATTATATATATCATCATAATAATGTTAAAGAAATATTGTTTTGTTAACAGTTTTTACTTACAGTTTCCATTGAATTAGGATAATTTTCATATATTTGTATTATCTCGTGTGCTTGCGTTGTTGCTGGAACCATTTGATGGCAGTCATTGCAATGTGTTTATTTATTTGGTATTTCACACAATTCCTTTCTTGCTTCTTCTCATCATCTCATCGGCATGAGGATGATGATTATGATGAAGACAAAGTAGAGACAACGATGGTTACTATACACTACTACTCCATAGTTTCCATTTCTTTTTTGTTTCTATTTAGGAACACACACTTCTTAGTCTCTTGCAAGACTCCATATGGTTCCAACAGCAAATGCATATGACAAACATACATACACACTTATAAGAATTCAATGGAAATCTACTTCTCAGCAGTAGGTTCGATAAGACAAAATACAATTTCTCACCTCAAAGCGGGCGTATTGCTGGCGATGAGTATCAACTTGGCTTTGCCATGACGAAGTGTCTTAAGGGTTTGTTTATAACCCAGGCAATATTTGCCAGATTTCATAACCAAAGCCAAACGGGCATTGGTGCTTTCCAAAGTTTTTTTCTGAAAATAAATAAGATAAATTAAATATTTATTGCATTTTGTTTATAAGTAAAACACGTGGTTTTATTTACACAATTTGAAACACCAAAAAAAACTTACTTGTTTCTTAGGGGCAACCATTTTGTAGAGTTGATTAGTCTGTTAACTAAAAATATAAAACAGAAATGAATTAATCAAACAATTTAATTTTAATTTCAATTTGATTTCGATTTCTTTGCTTCGAGGTAGAATTGGCACCCACCTTCGTCAGCGGTCTACACGAAAAAGGCAGTTTTGACAGCTAAACGGAAATAGCAAAGCCGTGCGGCAAAGCTGACTAACAGTGCTGCCAAGTTGCAATAAAATTGAAATGGAAGGCATATTTCCGGTATCATAAATAATATCACTTGGTCATGATGCATATAGCAATTTTTAATTTCTACTGAATTCAGACCAAACTACATGTAGATAGGGAAACAATTTATTATTGGGTCACTTGTTAAAGCAGTAGGAGAGATACAATTGATTGTAGTGCGCTTATGTCTGCGGCATTGCTAACTGTTGTCCAGGTGTTGCACTGCAAGGACGTTTACATGGCAATCTTGAGTTCCCGATGAATGACATCTTTGCGAACATAAAAAGAGGTACCTACCATAGCACGAAGAACTGTAGACTGAAACCTCTGTATGATGTTGATGTTAATGGCCACAGTGGAGCCCCATAGCTTCAGCCTGTAGGACTTAGAATCACCTTGTAGAGCAGCAGCTTATTGCGTAGTGAGAGCTGCGCTTAAGGTTGTAAGCCTTCTGTGAAGTACCAATTTAACACTAGAGACCCCATGTGACATGAGCCCATTTATCGGTGTTTATGACAATATTCCATTGTGTGAACCACGGTACAAAGACAAACAATTGCAGCTGTAGTTTACCGGATCTTACTATGATGCAGTTCTTGGATGCCAAAAATGCTGTGTCATCTGTTCAGGTTGCGTTAATGGGTTCCCTCTTACAGTAAGTATACAGTCGGACTCCTCTATAAGGAGATCCCTTCCTCAATGCAAAATTTTAACCACCAATTTATCGACAACAAGTACTAAGATCCGCACCAAACTTCACAGGAACAATCCTCAAACATAGGAACATACATACATCCACTTTTATATACGTATATAGATAAAAGATAGGTATAAGACATATAAATACATATGCATATCTACTATATTTATTTCTTAATATACTCAAAGGAATGTCATCCTCGAGTTCATAAGATTCCTCGGGAATAAAACATTTAACCAGGATTTTTGTATATTGTAACATCAGTATTTACTTACTCCCAGCCGGACATATGGTAAATTAATGACTGACTCTTTCATTGATATTATTTTCAAGAACTCTTCAGAGTCATCACTATATCACAAATATGAGGAAGCCAGAAAACCGACCGGTAGAACAATCTAATCTTATCATCTGATTTAAAAAATGTTGGCGCGTAACAAACAAAAGAGAAAGAAAATCGAAAATGATCTAGAAAAAGGCAACAATTAACCAGCAATTGGTAGAGTGACTTATTTCAAAAACAGCATTTTAGTTGCATTCTTATCGAATGTACATTTTCTACTAAAACAACAACTACAAAAATTTCGTCGTTTTCCCTGTTGTTGTTGTTGACGAATGTAGCATTCAAGGCAGCATTTGGATTGGATGCTCAGTGTGAAATGGCTGTTAACATATATTGTATGTACATATATAGACTAAAATCGAAAAAATCTGTACTTTCGATTTTCCTTTAATAATAATGGTTCATGAAAAACTTTTTCACGCAAAAACAATTACGGTAGTGTATCGGTACTACCTGTCCCGATTTTTTTATTTTATTTTTTACATTTCACAGTTCTAGGATTATAATAGTATTTATTATTTATTTTCAAACTTAGGTTATATACATAATTACTTATAATATACATACTTACTTATAATCTATAATAACTTATAGAGTGCTAGCTACAAGGCCTTCGACTCGTCTATTATAAAAAAGCTGGTTAAATTAAATTGGATTGATTGCAGTATTTAATAAAATAGGAAATTTTATGAATGTTACCCAGGGATGGAAATTTAAGAAAGGTGGAAGGTAGATTATGCCCAAATAGCTGGGATCTGGTGTTGTCTAGATTTTTGCAATCATTGAAAAGGTGTTTGACCGAGAGATGTTCCCCGCATAATGTGCAGGGTGGACAGCCTATTCCTTCTAGAAGATGTTGATGAGTAACTTTGATGTGACCAGTTCTCAATCGGATGAAAGTAGAACATATCCGACGATGGCAAGAAGCAGGGACATGGATTGAAGTTTTATCAAAGTTAAACGTCTTGTACCAATTAACATATGCATGCCAATGGTTTAGTTCCATGTCACGTAACCACGCCTGGTATAACCATCAGACAAGGAAAAAATCTTGCTTCCTTTGCTGCAGCTTCTACAGATTCATTTCCTTCAATCCCCGAATGACCGGGAAACCAAAGAGTTTAATTTTATTCTGGTTTTTGATGCAGAGATGACGTAGTTCACAGAAAAGACTATCATTATTAAATAAATTTTGGATTCCTAGTACTGTAGATACAGATAACGAATTTACCTCTGTTTTCTTGGGCGTATTGGAAAGCTTGTTTTATCGCTACGGCTTTAAGAGCAAATTCGGAGTAGTAGTGTGGGAGTAAGCCTTGAGATATCGTTGAACCGTATTTATTCACAACGGCGAAAGAAGTGCTTAAATTCGACTTCGAACCATCCGTCAACAACTAGTTCTAGTCGTTTAGGCGTTGGCTATTTGATTCCTCCGACAGCAATTGACGGAAAACTGAGTTTGAAGTTGATGATTTTGAAAATCGATGAAGAGACGTGTTCAATGATGAGCACTGTAAAGCCCATGGAGGCTTAGGCGAAATTTTATTCCAGCGATGGGGCTCCTGGATATTGTGAAGCTTTGAGAAATTAACACATCTCCTTATGGTAGACAAAACTTTAAATCTGAGTCGACTTTTTGAAGCTTGTTGGTAATCTATCGACAAGATTACGTTAGTGGAGCAGAATATCTTGAAAATCAGTTTGAACGTCGTTTGAGCAACTCTGCTGGATACGTCTGGTAAACCAGCCTCCGCTAGGATGCACTTGGTTGGAGTTGTTGGGAAAGCACCAATGCTACAGCGTGCCGCAGCGTGATAAGGCGGTGCGATGGATTTTAAAGTTGTAGGTGAACACCAGCTATGTATAGGAAGGGCATAATCTATACGGCAAGATTACGTTAGTAGAGCAGAATATCTTGAAAAACAGTTTGAGCGTCATATGAGCAACTCTGCTGGATACGTCTGGTAAACCAGCCTCCGCTAGGATGCACTTGGTTGGAGTTGTTGGGAAAGCACCAATGCTACAGCGTGCCGCAGCGTGATAAGGCGGTGCGATGGATTTTAAAGTTGTAGGTGAACACCAGCTATGTATAGGAAGGGCATAATCTATACGGGAGAGCAACAGTGCTCTGGTAACGTGGATAAGGGATGATGTGTGAATGAGTGAGCATTTGGAACTTAAAAATTTAATTATATTAAGACGATTGTCGAGTATTTTCCTGAGATCAATGCAATGTTACTTAAAAGTAAGTCTCTTATCAATAGTAAGGCCAACCATGCTTCCATTTTTCATGTCACAGTACTAGGAATATAATATTATCTTATTAGTCGTGCATCAGAGACTCCATAAGGAGGAACTTATGCGTATATTGAAATGACTGGGCAATGAAAGAAGAACTGCTATATCATTCTCTGTATAATCATCCTTCCGTGCATCATGTCACAGTTCTTAAAATCATGATATGATATTTTGCACACATGTTTAACTTTACTTTAATTCCAAAGAGTTGGACTTGTTTCGATATCGATTTGTGAATTGTTTAAAGTACTCGTAATTCCAAATTGGGTTTGAGTTCTTTAAGTCAGCTTCTATCATATACCGCTAGAATATACCATAGTTTCTCATGACTTTCAGTGTTCAACAATAGAGCTGCGCTGTAGATTTTTGTAGACCTTTTCATAGTATGCGACAGAATATTACCCAGTAAAGCCATTTAATGTCCATTGAAATGTCATAGAAACAGTGTGCTCTCTTCCAATCTGTAGAGTTTAGGAACCTCACAAGGTACCTGATGCCCATGGCTTTCAGATTGAACCAAGCGTTTTAAATGTTGATTTTTGATAGCGCTATTCATGATCAGATCGTCCTCTTAATCTACATAGCTCTACAAAAGTCGCTTGCCATAACCCCAAATAGTATATTGTAGTATCAAAGATTACATTCAATGTTATTCAGTAGGCGTACTATTTAAATTAATAAGTCAAAATCAATAATATCTTTCGTTACTCTCCTTTTGGGAATCCATAAATTTTCAATCACATAAGGTGGCATAGAAAGCTTTTCTATTTTGGTTGTTATTTGGTTACTTTCACCAACTGAAGTTACGAGAGATTGAACAACAAAAATAATTGGATAATATGGAAAGAATTTATGTCAACCAATTCAACCAAGAAAAGATGATTGTGCGTATATATGGCAGGAAACGCAATCATACTATCGATTCTGGGTACAACCTCTATAAACCAGATAATAAAAAGAAAAAATCACGAAATAAAATCTATGAGGCGATAGATTTCTCCAACAATGTGCAGAAAGAGAAAGTTTCTGCAGCTGTTGCAAACAGCGGTGAAGACATGTCAAAAATCACGAATGAATTTAAGAAAATCACGCTCGAACCATCTGGATAGACTGACCAATCGATCCGATACACGAACCAACAACAGTTGGGCACCAAAACAAGCAGCTTCCTGCTCTTACTCCTAATTAACTGTAAAACTGAAAAATAATTAAATATGTAATAGCGCAGTATAAAAATTCATGTATATATTATTTGTGATTGAATTCTGACGTACTATACGAATCTCCCTTAATGCATTCCCACCTTGTCGTGGTAAGGGTAGATCAGTATAAAGTTCTAAAGAGTAATTAACAGTGATTCCAGTGGTATGTTAGGCTAGTGGAAAGATCTCTCATGCCGGTATGTAAATTTTGTTTGGAATAGCTGCGTCAATGCAGAGAAGTCCGTACGCGTTAACCTCACAAAACATATCCTGCCATTTTCATTAACGGTGACGCCATGTCAAGAAATGCCACCTCGGATTGTCACTGGACAGGCGTCTCACGTCTCACCTGGCAACCTCACATTATGACCAAAAAAAAAATCAGTTGGACCTGGAACTTCAAATATGATGGGATGGCTTCTCAGAACAAACTCGAAGCTCAGCCAGTGAAATAAGCTGTTACTGTGTAAGGTAGGGCTGTCCAACACGAGGCCCAAGTGAAATCTGTATGCGGCCCAATGTGGCCCAGATGGACAAAGTGAATTTCTTTGGCCCGGTAAACAGCGTTTTTGTAAGGTCATACTGAAACCTGTAACCCAGCTTTGGGGCACTACATCCAATTCAAATCTTTGGAGGTTTCAGTCAAAGCTGCTGCGGAGGATTGTAGGTGAGCAGTGGTTTGTTCGGAACTCGATTATCCACCGAGACATGCAGATTAGAATGTTGAAACAAGAAATCGTCAAGCATAGCAACAAAAACACTTCATTAGGTTGGCAATCAACCTGTTGTTGGACAACAGCAGACAAATGCGACGTATGAAAGGCAACATTCGCACAGTGGTCGCTGCCATAGGCCAAAAATAGAAAAATCTGAGTCAACATATTGGAGTTAAAATCAACTACACAGTCTCTGATATGATGACAATAATCAAATGTAAATTTGTTTTGTTTTGATTCTAATGGTTCTTTCTAAAAATAGCATCAAAAGTGAGAACAAGTGTTCAATTGTTCAGTGAAGTGTGAGCAACCTAATAGTGTGGTTCATTTTTGACCACAAATTACTTTTAAACAAAGTCTCCAATTTTAAATTGGAAAAATGGGTATTAAACATGATGGTATTAGTATTAAGTTTACGTATATTACCATATTTTTTAATTAACTTAAAGTTTTAGCTGTGTTCCCCCCCGAATCACATTTTAATTTAATATAGTGTCCGTTCCAGCTGCCAAGATGTGCCAAACGTCGTGTAATTTTCCATAGACTATAAGCGCCTGTACTAAGCACACTAGGTAGACACTGTAATGCAAAAGTGGCCAGACAAGTTTAAATGTTTACAAAAATATGTCCTCGAAAGTCGCTATGAATTTGGGTTGTTATCCCTATACTCGTACATACGATTTTTTAAATATTTTCTGGATGACTTATATAGACTACATTAAAAAATGTGTCAAATTAGGTTCCAAGAAATTGCGTTTAACCTTAATGTGTCCGGATGACTACATTTGCAGTAATGTGTTTCCACAACAACTGGGCTTCCAGTAGCTTTCTAAAAATCGTTTCAAAGCAGTTTTATCCATTATTGACATGAAAAAAAAAAAAAAATACAAGTCTCTCACATAATTTGGTTTCTTCACAACCGGTTGCTGGTGGACCTAATGAAAAGGTTGTCATTTATTTGCGAACTATGCTTTCTTATGTATGTTAACGCGAGTGAATATGTGTATGGGAAAGTGTGTGTGCATTTTTATTTCCTTACAGCAATTGTCAAATTCGAGATTCTTCACGTGCTTTAATATTTCGGTGCGTTTATTTGAATATACTAAAGTTGTGAAAGATTTGGCCTACATGTGCTTTAAGTTTACGTATATACAATATTCAAAAAATATGTACTTATGTCTAAGCTTAGTTCAAGCTGACCGTGCCTAGTCGTCAAGCGATTAAAATATGAAGAGCTCCAAGAACATATACAGAATATACTGAATGAGCTTGATGAAGAAGAAGACAGTCAAGATTTTGGTGGTGATTCGAGTGACGAATATATACAGCCTGAGTATAATACAAGTACAAGTTCAAGCCATGTTTCAGGAGTTGCTGTAAATGGTAAATTTCTAATGATTCATGATGGATCGGATGCCGAAATCGAATTTATGGTTGAGGAAAATGATACTCGAATCGATAAGCAGGAAGCAGGAGTTTTATTTAAAGGAGATTTTGAAAACGATTGCCATGCAGAAAAGAATTTGACTCCAGCCATATACCCGTACTCTGGTACATTGGTTTTTAAAGATAAAACGACCTGGCTTTTGAATCTGCCTAATCAAGCACCGGGCACGTAAGTTAACACTGCCGGGCACATGAAGGTTAAATTTTTTTTCAAAAATTTTTCTTATTGAAAGTGGATGGTGTGGGGTGGATTTAGAGGTGTGTTTAGCTTCGCCCCATTTTATCATTAAATATTTCTTGTCATATATTTTAACAAAAAATTGCGTTTTTAAATTTTTTTAAATATTTTTCTCATAGAAAGTGGGTCACCCTGTGGGTGCAGGTGTGCCCCAGGGAAGCGTGCTTGGACCCTTCTTATATTCTTTATTTGCCGCAGACATGCCCGTTCCTGATGCCGTTACTCTCGGAATCCCACCTAAGTCCCTACTCATGGCGACGTATGCAGACGATATTTGCTTCTGGTCCTGCAGAATTACTAAGATAAAGTGACTGCCTGGGCTTGAAAGTGGAATGTCCAGCTCAACACAACCAAAAGTAGCAATGTCTGCTTCACGCTTAGGAGACGATTTCCCCCACCCGTTGCCATCAATGGAATGAACCTGGAGCAAAAATCTGAAGCCAAATACCTGGGTCTAATCCTGGATAGGCGGCTCACTTTTCGCATTCGCATTCACCACGAGTTAGACGTAGCCAATAATGAATGAAATGTTAAAAGAAATTTCTAAATAGTTCTTTAGGATTAGGTCTCTGGTATCCAGAGATACAAAATCGCCTTGGTAGTACTGTAAGTACAATAATTAGTATTTTTGTAAGGATTATACAATATTATATTTGGTTGGTGACTTATTAATAGCATCAGGATGTGCATTGGGACTGCTTTGGCTATTAGATCAATAAAAATGCATGCATGTGTATAAAAATAAAAATAGAAAGTGGGTGGTTGGGTGGTCGCAGAAGGGTCGAACTTCCCCCATTTTTTCATCCAATTGTTCTATCATTTATACAAAGACGTAACCAAAGTTTCAGGTTAATAACTCCACTGGAAGTATTTTTGGCCGCTGGCTCCGACAACTGTCCCAGATGAGTGAATTGAATCCAGGCTTGCTAAAGACATGAAAAAACTCGCTGGTTGTCGTCTGACAACAGTGCACGCTGGGCCAGATGTCCAACTTTTTGGCATAAAGTCTATTAATCTAGTTACGGAGTTGAAACTTGGTGGATTTAATAATTGTAACTAACATAATATTTTAGCAAAATTTCAAACCGATCCGACCACGTCTACTCTCACCGCCTTCACATAGCGGGTGCGTAGTTTTTTGTAGGAGTTTCAAGTGTTTGATTAGACAGTGCAATTTTGAAAGCAAAAATGTTTTCATGTTCAATAAATACTGAACTAAATTAAGCTATAACATTTTTTAAAAATTTTAACCTGATTTTTTATATGTGTAGAACAAAAATAAAATCATTTATTTTTTATATATGTAATTTCTTATTTTATTCTACATCTAATTCAAATGAATACAGATTAGCACCTTCGCACTCGGAATCGAAATTGGAATCGCAGTTATATGGGGGGTCGTTTTTGTTCTCTATATTAAATGAGGTACTTCTAACAGAGCAATGACATCTTTGGGCAATATCTTACTTTTATATTGAGCAGACTCTTTATCGTAATACTGGAAAGAAGAGGATCTAACGAATCTATTGATCTTGTGAGCTATGACGAGCATGTGACTCTCTGTCGCGCTTGTAAAATTTGTTACGCGCTTCTGATGCGTTTTCACCAAACCCACGGGTACTATTTAGGAACCTATGTTCTGGGATTCATGAACTAAGATTTTTAAAGTAGGTGTGATGGGATACCACGGGTATTTGCTCCTGTATGCACCAAAGTATTCTCACAGAATTGTTGGTATTTTAGTGCATTAACTGGAAATTCACAGAAAATGACGATTAATAGTATATTAAGGCTTTCTAATATATCCAAGTTGAATTCTAAAATTGATGCCAATAACTTCGGATTTGAAAAAGACTTTCTGGCTGTGTTGCCATCATTTGTGTTCTCATTTCCATTTTGCTTTGGCTTATCTACGTGAAACCCGATTTTTGTATACTCTGTTTTTTTTTTCATCATTTCTAATTTTTCCGTTTTATCTCTCATTTGCCATTTCTTAAATCCTATTCTATAGGAAATTTTAAGCAATAATTCGAAAATTCTTATCCAAGCGTGAATTGGACTCATCCCATATTGAAGACTCCCAGGCTTTGATTTGAATACAGATGAGCAAATATCACTAATTTCCAAAATTTTGGTTAGGGCCAGCTCCACAGATTGGGTACAATTGACAAGATTTTATCCCTGTTAAAATGTTTAATACTTTGCCATCTATTAGAGTCAAACAAAGGTCGTCATATGAAACGGTGATCTTCCTTGCATTTAATTATTATTTTTGAAGTTTATTAATTTTACTCATACATTAATATTTGGTTCACTACAAGCCAGAGAGAGTCTCTTATTTCAAAGTTTTAATAAAGTTTCACGTTTTTTACTGAAAATAAACAACTGATCAAAGTTCGAAGTTTGTAGCCTTGGTGAAAGCTCATGGTTGCAATCCGATAGCTTTTGTTTCTTGATTTGTTTTATTTCAAGTATTCACTTTAAGAAAAAACGACTCCGAAATCGAAATATGTTTTCATAAAAAATTGGACTTTATGCCAAAAAGTTGGTCATTTGGCCCAGTGTGCAGTGGCAAAAAAAAAAACTTCAAAATCAATAAACTATCGTACATAAAATAAATGATGATGTGAAAATAAGAAAGCAATACAATTTATTGTTTTTTTTTTATTTATATAAGTATAACTTTATTGTTTTTTTTTTTGTTTGTAGATTTTTGTTTTTAGTTTTACACATGTAAATATGTTCATATAGTAGGTACAATATTTAATTACAATATTTATTATTAAGGACAGACACAAAAAAAAAATATTATATATATATATATATATGAATATATGGTACATATGTACTGTACTATTTGTATTTATGAAGACTTTTGAATAGTATATGGTATGGTATATGGTATGGTATTCATTTCATTTCAATATGTATATTGTAATTATTATTATATAAAGATCATTATCAACATCATCATGGATTTGTTTGTTGCTAAATATGTGTGTAGTTTGATTTTGAATACATTGAACATTAAAATTGATTGATTGATTTATTTATTCAATTAATTTTTTAATTAAAAAGTAAATATTTCATATACCTATATTTTTTTTGTATTTTTGATTTTTAATTTTTTTTTTTTTTTGTTTTGTTTTGTTTTGTATATTTCTTTATTTAATTAAAAAGAGAGAACCAAATTTATCACCAACTAAAATATTAAATAAACACCAAAAAAAAAACAAACAAAAAAATTCCGCAGTTGATGACGGAGGATTAAAAACAAATTATAAACTAAAATACAATACAATAATAAAATTAGAAGTAATAAAATAAAATTTCGTAATTGTTTTGGTTGATTAAATATTGTTTTTATGTATGTACTATGTTGTTGATCCTTATTATTATTTACCACCAGTATATTAAGAAAGTAAGTATTAGTTCTCTAGTATGATCTAGCACACAATGTGGATTGGCGCCTCTTTTGAATCATCATGTGAACTGTGTTTTTTAAATAAAAAATTAATTAATTGAATTAAATATCATCATGGATCAAAACAATTATGTAGAATCACAACTTTAACTTAGCACAATTACTATTCAAAAAAAAAAAAAAAAAAATAAGTATATGTATGTATACATAGTAGTATATATTATAAGTAGGATTATACATATACATATTAAAATGGAAGAAAAGAAAATAAAATTAAAATATATAAATTTTTGTTTAAATTACGAAATAATACACTATGAAATTGATAATTCAACTTTTGCTTATAAGTTATTATAATAATCATATACATAAAATTATAGTAAAGTTTGTTGGATGGTTGGATGTGTTTGTTGGTTGTTGTTTGTTGTGTTATTAACATTTTATTTATTAACATATTATTAATAATAATAATATGATTGTGTTTATGCCATTTAAATTTGTTATTTATTGTTCTTTTATTCTAATAAAATCAACTCATTAGAATCATCAAATCAAATCAGATCATTCATTCATTTCTTCTTTGTGATCGATTGATTGATCTGGAGGCATTTATTTATTTTTTTTTTTATTTTGTTTCTCTTGTATTAAACAAATTTGTATAAATTTATACTTCCACATCCATTTCCAATTTGCATACTTTCTTTCTACTCTTTCTATTAGTAGAAACTTTCAAAAAAAACTTTGGCAACGCTCTTCCTCTTCTTCTTCTCTCACATTTGCACGCTTTTCTTTATACTAACTACATCCCAAAAGGTTAACTTCTAAATATCTCCCACGCTGTACTGTACTGTACTGTCCTGTATTGTATATTGTAAGTTACTTAAGTTACTAATCTATTAAATCAATTAATAGATGACTGTAAGTCACTATATACTAATATACTACTACTCTCACCACTCACACCACTCTCTCCATTCATCCCCATTATCAATAAGCATTAAATTCATTTATTCATAATGCATATCACCAAAACGCATATGCTCACGATCATCGGCACGTTCAATATACCAATTTTTATCGGCACGTTGACGTTCCTGTTCTTGCTTACGAATATGTTCACGTTCTTGCATCATTTGTTCATGCCATTTACCATCACCGTGTTTCTTATTTTTTTTCTCATCAGAATGTTTTTGTTGTTTATGCCCTCCAGATTGCTTATTATTATTATGATGATGATGATGATGTTTATTATAACGTTCCTTTGAATTATATTCATCCGAATGATGTTTGTTGTGTCGTTCTTTAGAATTATCATATTTCGATTTAAAATGATTTTCAATTGCTTCGGGTTCATACAATATATCAAAGTCCATGGGTAGGGGATTAAAATGACGTCTCCCTCTTGCGTCTTTATCATGTTGTTGTTGTTGTTGAAGAAAACGGTTCTTATAATAACGTTCTTTTACATAATCATCCTCAATAAATTCTCCTTCTTTCAAGTTATCGTACATATCTTTAGCATTTTCTAGATATTTTCTATTATTAATATAACTGAAATCATCATCATCATCATCATCAGCATCAATATCGTCACCATCACCATGTTTATTTTCAACATTCTGTTCCCCGGTTGTTGCTGCTGCTGCTGCTGGTATATCATTATTAATTTGTGCTTGCATTTTTTCCGATTCCGATTCTGATGGCTTTTCTTCATCATCCTTGATAAGATTGCTTAGGGTTTCAGTGACTTTACGTATATTTTGATATGTTGCCGATTTTTCAAATGCTTCATTGACAGCATTACCAATTTGATCGGCAAAAGGTTCCTTCTTATCACCATCATCTTCATTATTTGATCGTTCAATGCACATGGCAGCTAATTCAACATATTTACCACTAGAGCATAAAAATGGACGCTTAAGATCTTCTTTGGTTATATCGATGGGTTCCATTGTATTACCATTGCCAGACCAAGCCTTAAAGGTCTTGCCGCCACCACCACGACGACGGTGTTGGGGCATATCCTTAGTTTCATAAGAACCACCATTACCATGTTTTTTTTGTGCTCCTGATCCACCACGATGATATGAATGTTCCTTTTTAATTGCCTGTTCTTTCAATGTAGTCAAATAATTCACCTGCTTAGAGAGGATATCTATTTCGGCACGCATCAAATTATTTTGCAATTCCAAATCATTAAGTTTTGTTGCCATGTCAACAGGTTTGCTACTAGGGGGTGGGAACACTTCGGGTACATAATCATCGTCAAAGAAACGAACATGTCCAATACTGGCAATCAGAAGTATGCCAGCGACAAGATAGAACACACCACTTGCACGACGTGGCAGAAATGGTGGCCAAGCGTTAGGTACAATCATTCTAGTATTTGGCCTCATAGCATTTCTTTTCTGTCTTTCGGCTGCTGCTGCCAATTCATTAGCCTGTTGCTCATGCAAATGTTGTCGAAAATCATTAGTGGTCTTTTGATCAATTGGTATTGTTGGTGGTGGTGGTGGGTTCATCAAAGTCGCAGGAAGTATGTGATTAAGATAACCAATACCATCATCATCATCATCATCATCATCATCATAATGTGACGAACCGTAATTAAAATTTAAAAATGGCTGCGGTGAAATGCGTTCCGTGCTCTCACAATCACTTATAATGGATATACCATCCGATATATCATCAGCTTCTTGGGAATCAGCCATACTGAAAAACAAAAAACAGAAAATCAATTTATCAAATATTATTAAGAATAGTAAGGATAAGTAAGCTTTGCTTTAAATTTTCTCAATCAGTCAGTGTTTATTTAGGCCCCATACAAACAAACACACACACACAAAATCCACAAAATTTTTGTCTCTAAATTTTTCGTTTTTTTTTTTTCCCTTCTTCTTTTTCGGTGTAATTTGCAAAATTTTTTTATAGGTAAATACGACATATTATTATTTTCGTGCATGTGATTTGATAAAATAAAATGTTTTTTTTTTCTTTTCTTTCAAGTTAACCATTCTTGTTCAGCACACTCCCCTCTGGAAGCCGAATCCTTAAATTGCAAATATGAGTCAGTTATTGAATAAATGGAACAGATGTTGTCTGATAAAATGCGATCGTTTGTTGTTGAAGCGAACATTAAAAAAACAACCAGTTCATCCACCAAGATTGGTCGAGGTCGGTAAAGTAATGGAACCACGGGATCGTAGCTATGAAACTGGTCAACTATTCTTGCATCGTGTCTTTGGTTATCGTGGTATGATATTGTTTCCATGGACTGCGCGTGTCTATGATCGCGATTTAGCAAAAACTAATAAGAAAACGCCAACTCCATCGTCCACTGTTGCCTCAATGCAGCGGCAAACGTTGCAACATCAGGCGGATCCGTCATCATCATCAATAATGGCTGATGGTAAGTCACCAACAACTGATAAAGGTGCAACAACAACGAGTACATCAACTACAAAAAATTATGGCACATTACAAAACGATCCATCATCATCATCATCATCAGCGGAAGCCAGCTCTAAACAGCAGCAGCAACAGCAGCATTTTTGGCCTATGGATGATGAATTTTCAGATCCTTATATGCCATACTTTGAGGGTATGGATTCACCATACTCATCATCGCCGTACTCATCATCGCCATTCGCAATGCCATTTACAGCATCGCCATACCCAACGCCATCGCCATCGTCATCGACATCATCAAAATCTAAATCAAGATCGCAATCGCAATCGCAATCATCATCAACAACAATACCGCCGCATCCGAAACCATATAAAGAGTTTAGTCAAATTCAAACTTTCTATCAAGTACTTATTGATTCACGTGATTGTCCCTTTATTCGTGCTCAGACTGAGGCTGTAACATTTCTAGGAACTCACGATTGCCATCGTAATCTATATGCTGTACCCGGTTTGGATAATGCCTCGCATTCCGATATAATGCCATACTGTTCAACGGAAAAACAACCCATACATCATGAGCTTTTCGATAAATTCCTAACATATAACTCGGCACATGATCCACCATTTGTTGGCTTAGATACATTGTATTCGTGGAAAGAGAAAAACCATCCGTGGCTAGATATGACAGATGTCCATATTGAAACTACAGAAAATGTTCGCGTAACTGTAATACCATTCTATATGGGCGTACGTGAAACTCCTGCAACGGCTGTATATTGGTGGCGCTACTGTATTCGTTTGGAAAACTTAAGCCCTCTAACAGTTCATTTGCGAGAACGTCATTGGCGTATCTTTTCACTATCGGGCACATTGGAAACCGTACGGGGACGTGGTGTTGTCGGTCAAGAACCTATATTGAGTCCCAAATTACCAGCTTTTCAGTATAGCAGTCATGTGAGTTTACAATCACCTAGCGGTCATATGTGGGGCACATTTCGTTTAGAACGTGAAGACGGCTATTCATTTGATTGTAAAATTCCACCATTTTCATTGGCTAGCAAACCCGAAGATGCATTTCCGACTGGGCCAACATTACCACCAGATAATACATCAGAATTTTCAACAACAAGAAGTGCTGATGATATTGAAACTGGTACTTGTTTAGATAAACCTGAAGCTGCTGACACTACAAGTGGTTATACTACTAATCGAAATAGAAGCAGTCGTAGTTATAGAAGTATAAGTAGAAGTACTAGTAGTAAATGGATAAGCAAAGGGAAACAAAACAATTTAAACAAAGATGATCAAGATCATTGATCTTTATACTACTACTATATTAACTAACTATCCATTCTAAACTTCAAACTAATTTCTGACCTGTGTGAACACGAAAAACCGGAAACTACCTACCTAACCTTCATTTATAATCAATCTTCTACTACTAATACAACTACTCTATCTATTTTCATACCTATATCTAATCTCTATTTTTGGCCTTAAACACGTTTTTTTATCATTTTAAAATTCAATTGTTAAAATATACAAATTCTGCACATAATGCACACATGTATCATAAAAGTAATGATCATCCTAGAAGGTGATGAAGCAATAAATTATTAATTAGTATAAATTTAAACGTATGTGTATGTGTTTTAATGGATGGTATGTATGTAGCATATGTGACTTACGCTGGTTGTGTTTGTTGTTTTGCTAATTCTTCTGGTGTTATTCCCAAGACCTCTGCTGCTTTCTTTTTGAGTGTGGCTCCTTCGTGTTTAGCAACCATTTCGGAAACTGTAGCTATAATAGTTTTGGTTCTTTCATCTGGTTCATTACAAATGCCCTCATCATCGTGATAATCAGCATTGTAGTCATTATCATAATCATCCTCATCATTATAATCTTCGTCGCATTGGTCATCATCATCATCATTTTCTTCATCATAATCCCCATCTTCTCCATCATCCCCATCATCCATATCATTATCAACTTTATCGTCTTCTTCTTCTCCACCTTCTTTAATCAATTCTATTCTATCACCTAATAAACTATGAGTTGATGATGACAATTTAAGTGTATCATCTTTTGCATTTAACAGAGTCCAAGTCTCGAATGTATCCGAGTTAGCACTTGTATTTATCGAAACTAATGATTCATCATCAGTATTTTCAGTTGTTGATGAAGCAACAGCAACAGCAGCATCAGCATCAGGACCACTTTCTAATTTTGAGGTGGTGGTGGGGATGGTGGTGGTGGTGGTATTGGTAGTGCTGGCATTGTCGGTATTCGTATTGGTGGTCTCGGTGGTGGTATTGGTGTTAGTAATCGATGGTAATTTGCTGGCAGCATCATTATCATCTGTCATCATCTTGATATTGTCGTTATTCATGTCGTGAGTTTGTCGTCGCTAATTTTGCACGTAAGCCAAATCTGAAAAATCAAAAAAAACCAAAACAAAACGGAAATAGTATATTATTATAATGAATAAGAATAAGAAATAAAAACAGCTTTTTCTTGTCTAATACATACAGTATGTATTTGTACATGTGTTTATAGCAAATAAAGTTCATTATACTATTTTGAATCATAACTCTTCCTTATGTTTGTCTCTTACTGATCACTTTCTGGTCTAGACCTTATGGTACATTAGCGCATAAGCACATACAATTTCCCTGAAGTATGCTGCTCCCCGTTTCGATAGTATTGTAATTCACTGGCCCCTTTTTGGCATTACTGGTGGCTGGTAGTAAATTCACTAGACTGGTTGGTAGTGAATTTGAAGAGTGTGTACTGAAATAACTGTTATCATTTCCTCTTTATTCACTAGTAAAATCAATGGTCTCATTTTGCCATATTCACTGGTCACACAACTAGTGAACGTTAATCTAGGCGTTGGCAATTGATCCCTTCCAATGGCATTGCCATGTTTAATTCATCAGTTGAATACATGTGAAAAGGGACTAGCTAAGAACCAGTGTTTCATACTGCAGGGTTGTTTTTGAGAGAACCCCTCATACCATACACACACACACACGCACACACTACACTCGTTGTTGTTTAGGGATCGGGTGTTGTATGTCCCGGAATCATCAGTCGGCCAAGGACCATTCATCCCTGACGCTTGCTTACAGTTATATGTACATGCAGCACCACCCTTGTAATTATTATTAATGTAGTATATAAAATGACTGATATAGTGCACCCCTACACAATGCCAAATGATGGGAAATACATAAATATGTATTTGGAAAATGAAGTGAATTTCATATATAAATTATTAAACGGCAAACACATTTTTTGTGATTCCTTTCCTGCTTAAACCAATAAACCGACAAAAAAATAGCAATTGAAAGATGTAATAACTTCGCTAGATGTGTACAATCAAAATTTTATCAAAATCGGTCCAGTGGTTTAGGTAAGAAAATGTTTTATAAGGCCCACATAATTATGCGATTGTGTTGTACAATTTCATTTTGCTTTTATACAGTAATTCTTAATCCAAAATATTTTAGTAAACTTGTTTTATATAAATTACAAACAAATTCCACTATACAGTCTGAAAAATTTCAGATTATATGGAAGCTATTAGTCTACATGCTGGATATGGAAGCTTAAAGTCTATATAGTGATTCCCAACAGAGAATTTCCATCAAAAAGTCTGAAAAATTTCTGATTATATGGAACCTATTGGTCTATATGCTTGATATGGAAGCTATAAGTCTATATAGTGATTCCCAAACCAAACTGTTTTAATAAACAGAGAATTTAAATCATAAATTCTGAAAAATTCCAGATGATATGGTAGCAATTAGTCTATATGCTGGATACGGAAGCTCTAATAGTCTTTAAAGTGATTATTCCCGATTGAAAATGTTTTAATAAACAAAGAATTTCCATCAAAAAGTCTGCAAGAATTCAGATTATAATGGAAGCTATTAGTCTATGTGAATATAGGAGCTATTAGTGTATAGTATAGTGATTATTCCTGATTCAAAATGTTTTAATGAATTTTGAATTCTACAAAGAATTTCCATCATCATTATCATCATGATCTAATAAAAAATAAAAGATGATGTCCTAAGCAGCTTACCATAAAGTTTACTTAATATCTTTTTGGATAAAACTTATTTCTATAGATAAGGAATAATAATTCATTACCATTTATACTGTACACAAATCAGAATAGAGTTATAGAGCGAGCGAATCTTACAAATCAGACTACACTCACTCAACCTATAAAAAAAAAATCTTCGTTTCAAGACACAAATATATTGTACATTTGTATGTAGTACTATGATTGGGATGAATTTCTAATGATGATACAGTCGAACTTTCTTCCATATAGTGAACTTCTCTGAATAAACAATGAATCTCTTCCTCTCTACATATTATGAATTGATTTGAGGTACACACAGCTCTTTTACTCGTTCTACTTTTGATGTCTTTTGATCTGTATCTTTTTAATGAATTTCCATAGAATGAATACAGTTCTCTGCAATGAAATCAGTGATTTTGCATTCTATTACACAATGTGTACCGAGAGATCCGCCCGGCTGTGTTCAGTGAATAAAGTGAAGTAGTAGCATAGCATCTTGCAACAAAAGTTATTGATCATTGGATCAGTTTGGAATTCTTCCAACACTTTATTACATTAAAAAAAAAAAACTAAAGCAGTGATTGTAAAAATGGATTGAATAACATTGCCGCCCCACTTGGTAGGAATGCTCCTATATACCTCTGATGCATTGATGAGACCAAAAGAGTGAAACAAGTACAGGATGATTTGATTGATTAATACAAAAATATTGTATAATAAAAACAAAATCTTAAGTCGATGAAGCAAACCATCGACAAGCGAATTTGTTCGTCGAATTTGTTGTATTCGTCGTTAGTGGAGGTGTTCGCGACAGATTTTCGTGTTCGAAGTTTTGTTCGCGAAGAATTTAAATGTTTCTATCTTGTGTGTGTTCGTTGCAACATGTTCGAACGTGTATGGCAATGATTGTACGAACATCATTTGTGAAAAAAGATTGTTAGAGTGAACACGCTAAATGAGAAGACAGAATTTATTGAATGTTCTTTTGTTTTTAGCAATTGATGTTCGTGCGAATTGTTCGCCTAGTTTGTGGGCAAATGAATTCGCATGTGGATGGCCTGCTTGAAATTGGCATTTAAAAATGAGAAATGCTTTAGTGGAGGAAAACAGAACAATTGATGTATGTACATAATTCGAACCTTTATAGTGTGTGTTTAAATCTCTAAAATTCTTCTTTCTAGGTAAAGAAAGTACAGACCGTTAACCGTGTTAACGGACACATTATCTTCATAACATGCTGTGTGCACAATCCAGTATTTAAATACACATACCAATCCTAATCCTAATCCCTTAGTCAAGGACAAAGAGACAAATAAAACCGATTTGCCTGCATTGGTTCATACAATTCAACACATTTACATAAAGAAGATAGTCAAGCCAAGGTCTAAGGGTCTATGGAATTGTATGATGGTCCAAGGGTCAAATATGTTGTGATTTTAATTTTTTCTGAGGATAAGAGACAATAAACGAATAAAGAAAAATGGTTGCTTAGCAACTGAGTGTATCCGAAAAATCCCAACACATTTAGGAAATAGAAATATTCTCCATAAATTTAGGTAAAAACAAAAAAAAAAAAAATAAATATTAATCCAGAAAAAAAAGAAGATAAAAATTTTTCGAAAAAAATTTTCTGTATAACAAATTTGCAAAAGCAAAAATTAGAGAAAGAAACCCTCCTTTCTGTTGTTGATTTGAACCGGCGGAAAAGCTAAATTTTTCTGTTTTTCCACCCTCGAGACTTGGACAAAGAAAAAATGGTTGCGTTGGTCCGGAAAATTTAATTCAATACAACATACAACAAACAGAAAATGGCGATTTTTTTCCCCTATACTATATAAATAATATTATTTCTTTACTTTCAAACCTTGGACCTGTGCTTATCTTTTTTCTTCGATAAATTAATTGCCTTCTAAAAACACAAATTTTGTAATAATTTTAAAGGCGACGAAATTTAGTTTGAACAACCTTAGACAAAGAAAAATTAGTTGCGTTGGTCCGGAAACTCTTCAACTGAACTACTATAGAAAGATTGTAGTTTCTAGATTGCTTTGTCGTGCTCTCAAATCACAATTTATAAAAAAAAATATTAAAAAAAAAAAAAAGAAAAAACACCAATTAATAATAATCACAACACCACATCACTTGACCTATAGTTATATACTATTTTAAGATACTATGTATATTATTTTAAGATTTATGTAAAAATTAATTAAAAAAAAAAAACCAACCGATTATACACACTTTTAACAGCACACAATATTAAAGGAAAATTTATAAGTAGAGTGAGACTGAACCTTTACCTTTGAAGTACAAAAGAACTGTGACTGCAATGGATCAAGTGTTGATGCAAAGTAACCTGTGCCGCTTCACACTCAAGTATAATATATTGATGTTGATGCGAAAATTCTGGATAAAGCCTTTGTGTTTTGTATCTAGGTAGATAGTAGTGGTTGCAGTAGTAGTAAATAGTACACTAAGCTGGGATCAGATCGGATCGCTTTGATATATAGAACTTTGAGAGTTGTAGTTGTAGTTGTAGTTGTAGTAGTAGTAATGCCCACCAACTGAGTGAAAAAGTGTCAGTCCTTTAATGCGTTACAGAAAAGTGAGAATAATTTACTTAGGACGCAGCAGCAGTAGCAGCAGCAGCAGCACGACAACGCTGCTATTGTCATCGTGTGTGTGCGTTTTGATTCCTTCTTTTTGGAAGTCATGCAGGCAGGGAGGCAGGCAGGCAGTAAGAGAGGCAGATAGGCGGCAGCAGGTAGTAAAGCAAACGAAGCAACCGACATACGAACTTTGTATGTATGTATTTACTTGCACAACCATTTACTTTTGGGTTTTTCTATTTTCTTTTTGGTCTATCTCATTCTTTCTTTCTATGACTGACTGACTGACTGACTGACTATCTCATTTAATAGTATTTGTTACATTCTACTTTTCTATATAATATACAATAGAACTAAACTACTAC
The DNA here is from genome assembly GCA_037043315.1 of Amiota communis. Classification (NCBI taxonomy): domain Eukaryota; kingdom Metazoa; phylum Arthropoda; class Insecta; order Diptera; family Drosophilidae; genus Amiota; species Amiota communis. The sequence goes on along the minus strand of JBAMAV010000145.1, from coordinate 83,674 downwards.
TATATAGTAGATAGACAGACATATAGAAATCTAGGCAATGTTAATATAATACGCAGCTGACATTGTACTTTGTTGTTGATGATGCCTGCTTGCCTGAATGCCTAAATTGCTGTTACAAAGGTTGTTGGCGGTGGTGGTGGTGGTGGTGAGGTGGTGGTGCAGCAATGGTAGTGATATGTTGTTAATGGTGGCGGTGGTGGTGGTGGTGTTGGTCTGAAAGTGATGAGGGTGAAACGTTGGGGGTGAAGTAATAATGATGATGGTGGTGGTGGTGGATTCCCTCCCCTAAAAAGCAAAATACTTCAAGGTCAACGTTTCTAGCAGCGTAGCATTTTTGGCAATTGCTCTTCTTATTTTATCCTATACACACACTCACTCACTCACTCACTTACTCATTCATTATATGCTACTATTCTTCAATTCATTTAATTTATCTGAACAACATTTACAATATTTCTTTGTTTTTTTTTTGGTTGTTTTCTTTTCTATTCCCTTCCTTTCCTTTCTATTTCCTCTTATTTCACATTTCGTTATTTTTATACGCAAAAAAAATATCAGAATTCACATATTTAAAATACACACACACACACACACACACACACACACACACAAACGACCGAGGAAACTTACAATTTTTCTCAGATTTGTTTTGAGTGAATTATTTTTTCGGTGCAACAAGCAACAACAAATAAAAATATAGCAGCATTAATAACAACAAAACAATTACAACAACAACACAAATAATAATAACAACGTAATAAGGCAAATATTAATTTACGCATTATGTTTTGTTCATCATCATCATAATCCTCATCATCATCATCATCATCATTGTATGTGTCTGTTCTATTTGTTTGTTTGTTTGTTTGTCTGTCTGTTGAGTGTTTTGCAAATATTTAAATTAATTGATATAATATAATATATAATACAATAATAAAAGTGCACTTATACACTTACATTAACAGGCACATTTATTTGTGCAACACGTCAGTAGATACTCTTTTTAGTTTTATTTTTACTTTAAAATTTATCTTTAACCAAAACGAAGAACAATTTACTTTGGCCTTTTTGTTGTTTCTGGTCTTTTATGTTTAGAGTGGACTTGCTGTACTATAGAAATGGTAAACTGCATTTTCTTATTGTGATGGTTAGTCTAATAATTGTCTTTTACAAGCACAGAGGGCACTGCAGTACTAAAAGAGTGATGCCAAGTGTTGCTGAAAGTGCTGTCAAGTTTTGCTGCTACCAAGTACTGCTGACAGTGATGTCAAGTGTTAATAAAAGTGCTGTCACGTGTTATTGAAAGTGCTGCCAAGTTGCATTAAAAATGCTGCCACTTACTTGATGTTTCTGTTCTGTATTCAATACCGCGGTTTTTGATTGTTTTTATTGAATCATAAATACGTATATATGTATATATAACTGTTAAAAGACTTAACTTACCATCACGTTGCTGGGAATGTTCCAAAATCCTACGAACTTCACCGGCTTCGGATCCACTTTCCCAATCTGAAGTATTACGTATCTCAATTTGTCGTGAAGGCCTTTGCGGTGCTTGTTGCTGTTGTTGATGTTGCTGTGGAATGGTTGTTGTTACTATTGGTGAATACTGTTGTTGTTGCTGTTGGTGTTGTTGTTGTTGTTGTTGTTGTTGTGTATTTGGAATGTTTTGTAATATTTCTGTTTGTAGATTGCCATTGCTAAGTTCAATTGCACGACTGGGAACATTAAATCGTGGTGCTGGCACCGGATAGGAGACTTGTTTTGGCATGTAGCGTGGGCTTATCTGTATTGGCAAAAGATTAGCTTGCTGCAGCCGTTGGTGTTGTGGACTCCAGTATATCTGACTCGCTTGTTGACTTGACCGGTCAAGTATCAATGGAGTACTGCGTCCGTCGTGCAATTTACGTATATTATGGTAACCAGCATTTTGTTGCGACGACGTCATTTCTTGTAAATGAACGAATTCTGGATATGCTAGCTGATGATGATGATGATGTTGGTTTGCTGAAGTTGTTCGAACAAATTGTGGCTGTGCATAAATTGTTGTTGTCTGCGCCGATGATGGCTGATGACAACGAACTAATTGAGCGGGTGTCAGTTGATCGCCACCAGTGTCGAGCAAAACATATTGAGTGGTGGCTGGTTGCTCCATAATCGCATATGTACGCTGCGCAGACAATTGTTGAGGACTTTCGTAAAGTAACTCGGAATGATTCGATTGTAGGCTACTGCGTTTAACGACATGCGCATATATGGGTGATGAGGTGTTGACAATTCCACCAGCAGCTGTTTGTTGATTGCGTTGCTGTGTATTCGGTGGCAAACTGTGTACGCGCAAGGGCACTTGTGGAGCATGGCTGAGCTGTGAGGCAGAACGCTGCTGCTGATGTTGTGTCTCCACCGAGGCATATGAGACAGGCGAAAGATCTACATAGCCATTGCCATTTTGACGTTCATAGATCGCTTGCATTTTTGGTTGCGTTGTGGTGGTACCTTTATGCAGAGATTTTCGACAAAACTCTTTGACTTTCTCGAGGATTTCATCGCGGGTCAAGAGACCTCCTATGCGTCGTGGTGGAGCGGCATCTTTGCGTCGTCGTAATACTACTGGTGTTTCGGTTTCACTCTCATAACCACGACGATTATTGTTCTGTGAACGCAAAGTTGAGCTGCCACTATTCATGGTTGCGGTTGTTGTTGTTGTAGTCATGCCATCTAATACACTTTGGCAGCGCAATGGTTCTCGCTGCTCACCATTCGACATGGGCATGTACTGAGCAAAGAGCATCGGTTTGCCGTCTATGATTTTGGCTTGTCTATGCTGACCAACAACACCGGAAAATGTGTTACGCTGTGGTGAACCACGTACGAAATTTGTATCCAAGGATAACGTGCGTATGTGGTGTGGCTGCAAAACCACTTGATTCGGTTGTAGATGCTCATAGATGTTTTCAGCACTTTGCTGCTGTTGTAGCTGCTGCTGTTGCTGTTGCTGTTGGAATACTTTATAGTAAAGTTCACGATCGGTAAGTTCTTTAATTGCACGTAATTTTTCCCATTCGGCAGATGAACCTTGCTTAGTTGTTGGTTGGGTATGTTGTTGTAGCAAGTGCTGTTGATTGTCAACGATCTGCAGAGGCATATGATTTGTTGGCTTACTGCTGGTGTCTCTAATAGGTGTTGATGTTGCTTGTGGTAATTTCTCATCAATTGAAATGTGACCAGAAGCGACAGACAAACGAAGTGTCCCGCCACCACCACCATTCTCTGAGCCATCACTCTTTTGATTTGGCATTCTGCGTTCAGCGCTACGTTTTAAGATTTGATTACGATCCATGGATGCTGTGCGTCCAAAGATTTGTTGTCGTTTATTTAAAGCGTCACCAGTTATGCGTCTGGGTATTAAACTTTGTCGTTCCCCAGTTCGTTGAAATGTAATGGAATTGTTATCATTGATGATACTAGGATTCTCATTAGCTTGAGATTTCATCTTGCTGCGCGTATTTAAAAAATTATCATGCAATATTAGTTGTTTACTTTTTACTAATGTAGGTTTATGTTGGATGGCTGCGTTCTCCTTGTAATGTTGTTCGGCATCCTCTCTGGAATTGCCTAAGGCACTACTAGTGATTGGTGTTGCATTAGATGCAATGCCACTATCGCCACTTGCGAAGCTATTGCGAGCATTTTGACTGCGTCGCTTCAAATACTGTTCTTCGTTGGCACTCAAAAGCCTATTTGTGGAACGTGATGGCGGTACGCCATGATAACTCTGACGTTCCAATACGACGCGTTTCAATGTAGATGTAGGTGATGTAGACATTGATGGCGTACTGTTGCGTTCATATATGGGCCTTGGTGTAGGAACTGTTTCTTTGGGGGTAGTTCGTCGTCGTGCTGTGAATATACTATTCGATAGCAAACGTTGAAATACCGAAAGCTTTTTTAAACCCTGATCCTTTCTAGGTGAATGAATCGCACTACTAATGTTATTGGTTTCCCCTACAGTTCGTTGTGTTGTCCCCATTTTGTGTCGATTTTCTTCATGGGGCATAACAAAAGTGAGTTTTTGTCGAGCAGATGTGGATGTTGTTAAATTATTGTTCTCTTTCTTCGGCATTAATGTAAGACCCTTTTGTTCTAGATAGGCCTGAAATTCTTTCGATTTTATCGTATTTGTAAATGTACCCGTTCCTTCTGTTGTCTTCGATGTCATTGGATGATCATCATTAGCATTAGCATTATCATTATCATTATTTATGGTTTTTGGTTTACATTTTTCTGGCTTAAACTCTGCCATTGTTTCGTCGTTTAATATTTGATCAGCTGTCGTTGTAGTGCTTTGACCGTAACCGTTTGTTATTTCGTCACTGGATTCACTCTTTGTTAAAGGTTCATCAATATCATCTAAATCATCATCTGAACCAATATGAAGTTTCTTGACGCGTTCATCAAACTTTTTGGCATTCTTTGTTACTTCAGCCGGATTAAAATAGTTACCATCTGAATCAGTGCCAACCTTAATCTTGATATTTGCCAAATCCGGATAATTTGGCTTGGAACATTTCTTAAATGTAGTCGTTAGCACTTTGCCATCTGTTTGGTCTCTTGCTCGAATCGATTGCTTTGCTGTCGATGATGCTATTGAATTTTGATTCGATTTCTTTTTAGGTTTCACTTTACCACTGATCTCACGTAATTCTTCGAATTTGATACGTGCCAAAACCGTTGGATCATAAACAAAGTACGGATCTGGATTCTTAATGTAAGTTTTGACATACTTTGATTGTTTTAATACTTCTTCGGTGGTGACATACTCATCCGGTGAATTGAGCGTTGTGGTCAAGTTACTCTTTCTGGTATTTGCCTCGTTCTTTAAACGTTCTCTTTCCTTCTCCTTTTCACGTTCACGTTCACGTAATTGTTGTGTTACTGTCTTTCGTATACTGAGTGTAGAACGTTTTGTTGGAACCGGTGGCGGAACACGTTTGCTTTTATTTAATCCCGATACTCCACCACCACTGCCGCCTGAGCCACTGCCGGCAAAACCGTTCGATTTGAATGGATTCTTTTGATCAATTATGGGTTCTCCGGTTATAAATTTTCGTACTTTTTCGTCGTTTGGATTAAAGGATACGGATTTTTTGGATTTTAAATGCTCTTTTGCACTTAATTTCTGTTCTCTTGGTTCCTCTTGTTCGTGTTGGTGTTGATCTTTTTGCTGTATAGTAGTGTTATCATTCACTAGAGATTCTTTAATTAGGGGCGTTGCTTTCTCTTCAAATGATTCAACAATTCTTAGAAAATTACTTGTAGCTGTTGTGTCACTTACAAAATCATTTGAATCTTGTGAATAATCAGAATTATTATGACTGAGCTCTGTTTCTATAGATGATTTCCGTTGCTTGTGATGATGATCTTGACTTTGATCTTGACTTGGATCTGAATCCAGTTCTAATTTTGTATCATCAGCTGATGATTCGATTACACTACAAAGTGATTCAGAGCTAAGGAATTGATTAACCGAATGCTCTGACATTTTTCCGTATGTTCTTGATAGTCTTTGAGAAAGGTTTTTGGGGAAAATAGAGGGACTGGTGGTAGTAGTGGTGGTGGTGGTGGTGGAAAAAGTTGAAGAGACGTTGGAATTTCGTTGTTCAACATTGAAAACCTTTTTATGTATTAATTATTCAGCAAATTTGTTAAAAGAAAACCTATATGATGATGATAGAATAGAATTGAAAAACAAAATAAAATAAATAATATTACGATCGACTAAGAAAATTGTAGATATGTGTATGGTAGAGTAGATTTTACATACCTAGTGCAGTTTCCAAATCCTTATTCAAAAATTCGAATTCGAACAACTAAATCATTTTGCTTGAAATATCATTCTGAGAATATTTTTTCTTCTCTCTTGGAAACGAATGAAAATTTGCCACTACTCCTAGTTACAAATTAAAGGTGTCACCTGAAATTAAATAAGTAGTAGAAGAAATCCATGAATTTTCTGATATTTTTCATATCACATATCAAAATTGCTTGCATTAAATCTTAAATGTAATAATGGGCGCATCAATCTCCTTCTCTCAACACTGAGGAATGGACCAAATATGCTACATATAATGTATTTTTGTTTTTGGTTTGCTGAGAAAAGAAAATATACTATGTTACATATAAGAATCTAGGAAAGGGCGGAAGCTAGTCGTCTTATTTGGACCTAATGCAACAAAACCCCATATTTACAGCTTTTCCGTATGTCTTCGGATATCTATTTGGAACTTTTTAGTTGGTTTGTTCAGAGTCTGATCCAATTTGAACCATCACAGTGGATAGATAGAATAGAATAGATCACTTTAGGAAAGATTTTTAGAAGAACGGATTTATCTGTTCAGCACTTTGTAAAAATTTTATTAATCTAACCAACTCTTTTTTTGTCAAAGCCGCATCATGGACGTCCACAGGGCTGGATTTACGGCAAAGCAACTAGGCCGGGAGCTTTCACTCAAAGCTTCATCTATTGACTGTTCCTCTGTGCTCATCACTCGTAAGAAAAGTAAGTAGTATTTTTACAAAAATAACAAAAATAGCATGTGAATAATAGAATTTTTATTATTTATTTACATAGACATCCATGAACGAGAAAAACATAGTATTGTGGCATCTGTGAAAAACATTCAACGAGTTACCGCTTCCGAAATAAATGTGATTAATAAAGAATCCTTTGGCAAAAGTATCCATGCAGACACCATCTACAAAAAAATTAAAACTGAATGGCCGTGTAGCTTGTAGAAATCCCTATCGCAAAAGAGTTCATAAAAAACCACCAGAATTTTGGGATAAATTCCTATTCTTGGACGAAAGCAAATTCTGCATATTTAGTATTCAATTGAAGAAGATGGTTTGGCGAAACAGCGTTAATGTCTTCGATAAACAGAACTTTTTGCCTCAAGTGAATCACCAAGGAGGTGGTGGAGTTATGGTGTGGAGGTATATGGTTGGAGGTATATGGTTGCAATAGAAGTGCTAGTAGTGTACGGAAACTAGAATGCAGTTTGAAAACCGGTTATGTTTTGATTTTTGTATGGTGACTATCTCTTTTAGTAATCGGTGAACTCTCATTCCAACTTATCTATGCATGTACTTATGACAACAGGGTGAAGAATATTGATTGCGATAGGACAAGTAGGGGACTGTCTTATCATCGAGTGATATCCAATCTATACTTTCATGTACTCTCAGTCAGTATTCCTTCGTTCTAGTTCCCTGTTTAGTTCCATTTGTAGATATATACTATAACTAAGTGAAACTCAATCGATACCCAATCAATGTCCAATCGATACTCAATAGATATCCAATCAATACCTTCGCGTACTCCCTACTAGTCTAATACTAGGCCCATTGCTACGATCATCTCTTGTTTCGTCAATATTACCTGGTTCTAGTTCCCTGTTTAGGTCCATACTACAGTTTATGGATAATTTAATTAAAGCGTTTAAAGGCTGTAGCTTTCAAATCAAGCCAGGTTTCTGGATCCCACATAGTACTTGTTAGGCCAATTTTTGCTAGAAAACAGTTAAATTGGTTTACACAATTACAGTAAATGTTGATTACTTTGGCACATTTTGATTCGTAGGCGGCAAACAGGTCACTAAAAGATTATGAAAAACTACAAGGTATTCTTTAGATCATAAGTAAAAGATTCCTAAAGTCACTTTATCGAAAATTATAGTGGAACAGATAATAAAAATTAAAAACCAGAGCGACCTACATTTGCTCAGTTTTGCACGTTTCGCACAAATTGACTAAATCTTATTTTATTATTAATTTTGGTCCAAAATCCATAGATTTTTATAACAGTACACATTTTCAGGCATATTTTCTATCAATTTGTGAATATGGGTACTGGGACCACAGCGAGCGCTCTATTTGATTTTGAAGGCCTCCCCTTCTCCAATAACGCCAGATTATCATTCAGATTGAGGTCTGGGCTTTGAGCCGGCTACTCCTTCATCTAATATGGAGACTCTGACAGCTAAATCTGGATTTTACGTGCTGCATGCTTTGGGTCATCATATGGCTGGATTCGGAATAGTTCCACAATGTCTTTTGAAATGGCGTTTCTGGCCTTACTTTGTTATGGGACCCTATCAAGATTCTAACTAGGGGAACAACTTTTTGGCGGGTTCAGTTATTGTTATTGTTTGCCGATGGAGATGGATTAGCCAAAGGAGAGCAATTTTTATTTCCAGGCAGACTTAAAAATCGTGGAGACAACTTAATAAAGGTCCATTTGATGTGGATGTTATAATAGTCGGTTTTGACAGTCTTTAGCAGATCATAGTACCTTAAACATTGTACTATTACTTTAAACAGTTTAAGAGATTATGTAACAATAGTTGCACATAGAAACGAAGACAAAGATAAAGTAGACTATTTCCTTTTTCAGTATGGCAAAAAAATAAATATTCTATTTTGCATTTCCTTCCAAAGAAAGATGAAGATATATGTATCTGAAGATGATGATGATGATTATGATGATGATGGATAAAATCAAGTGATGCATATTATGACAATAATGTCTATCTGAAATTGTTGTTCTTTGTCTATAATTACATTTCATGCACTCATAGCTTTCGTTGTTGTTCACTTTTGGTCTTGCATCTGTCTATCTAATATCTGAAGATCTACGTATGGATGTATGAATGTAATATTTAACTGGATACAAAAGATATGTTTGGCATAAATATGTATCTATAACTAGTTGAATGCTTGAATGATTTGCAAAAATGATTTAAAAAAAAATATCAGAAAACAAACAAACAAACAAAACAAAATACAAAAAAAATGTGCATCTTATTGTTTGCTCTTTTGATTTGGTTTTGGTTTGCTTTACTTTACTTTACTTTATATATACAACGTTACTTCAACTCTGGACAGATCAGTTCGGTTTAGTTTGGTTTGCTTTGGTTTTGTTTCTACTATAGGCTTTTGAAGCTTTAAATGAAGCCGCTAAAAACTTGCATTGCATTCGATGCTTCTTCGATGACATACCGCACCGAGATCCGATGAGATACAACGACCCCAAAATACAAAAACAAAACAAAAAAAAAAATACAATATAGTATAAAGCAAAAACACAATGAATATGTGGCAAGAGCGTTAGCGTAGCGTTAACTTTGTTCGGCCTCAGTTCAGTTCATTTGAGCTCGACTACGTTTATAGTTCCAAGATGTGTCAGTATACTATACTATATACTATAACCATAGCATACAATAGCTAACGAATGAACTGGTACCGGTCTTTGGCTTTTGTATGTCGCTACTATTATTATTATTGTTGTTGTTGTTGTTGTTGTTGCTGTTCTTGTTATTGCTTAATGCATACAAATGTATCTCACGAATACATGCATGTTACATCCATCCATCCATCCATCCCAACATACATACATCTGTGTGGTAACCGCAACAACTACAACATTCAACAATTTCCCTAATAAAAAAAAAGAACAAGACATAATATACAATTAAATTTTCAGTTTCAACGAATAATAAATACCCTTAATGGATATTTTAAATCAGTAACAAGTGAATAAGTATCTATGTATGAGGTGGTGAAAGATCTTGAAAACAAAGAGATCTAAATCTTGTGATACAAATTTTATATACGTATGAAGTTTATAGTTCGTTCCCATGAGCAATAGATTATGTATAATATTTCAACATATATTTAAAGTGCTTACATTCAAGATATTGTATAATAGGTCAAGGGATCTAATATTTCAATCCCCGATATCTGGGATATTAAAAAAATAAATAAAATAAAAATACATATTACAAAAAATTAACTAAAGACACAGCTGCCGGGTCGTAAGTAGGCAATGATTTTATACGAGTATAACCTCAAAAGATTTTTTGTTTTTTAATGAGGTTGGAAGGAATCCATTCGAAACTATAGACACCGTTGTGCCTACGTGTATGGTATCTCCACTAAACCTCCCTTGTCGTCCACTGGGCAGTATGTCTACTCCGCAGTATGTCTAAATGCTGTAGGTATTACTTCAGAGCAGGCATCCTTCGAACATTCTTCCATTGCTCTTAGAGGTCAATCTTCTGTTCACCTACATCTAGGTTGTCAGCATGCGCCACGACTCGGGGAAGGCGGCGTGACACTTGCCGGGAGTTCCCTGCCCCTAAAGCCCAATAGATAGCTGTATAGAAAAGTTTCCATAATATCAAAATAAATACGAAATCAAAAATGTAAGACAAGTCAATTGGAACTTGGACATGCCTAACTATTGTATATGATATACAATAATCAAAGGATTGGAAACGAAATACAAAATCCACACACAGAAATTCATTTATTAGCAATCTTGTATTTGACTTAGTTAAATAGGTACATGGGCATTATTCCTTTCAATAATCTAAGGAATACTTTTGCTGCAGTTTCAAGGGGCGCCAAATTCATAATATGATAATGATTGAAAATAAATAACTACCTCCATAAAGCGGGTGTCTATAAAATACTTAACAAGACTATGTATCGATCACTAGTCACTTCGGGTACTGAACTACTGGGCACATGCAATACTACAAACATAGTGAATACTTTGCGGCTACACACCGTACTAAGCACTATAAATTTAAATTTAAGACTTAAAACATACTAATATACAATTAAGATACATAAGATATACTTTCGTAATTTTTATCAGTCAATTATTCTCAATAAAAGTTTTTATATAGATCTTTTATACCCATAAATATGCATATATTTGTACGAGTATGTTTGAGTTTTTAGATCTATTGATCTGATTTATGTTATGTGTCCGATTACAAAATATAACAAACATACATATATTGTAGGGTATAATAATGATTTAAACTAATCTTAATGTTGTACAATAAATACCGTTATGAAGTTGAGTACCGCAAAAGATGAAATCTTAGGATTCGACCGACCAGACCAGTGAAAGGTTGAAACTTTATGTTGTACATAGTACTACGTTCGTTATGTTTGTAAGTATGTTTGTTTTTTAACCAAAACATTTTTAGGTTTATATTTTTCGGTTCACTTAGCTTGCAAATCATGATGATTATAATGATGATGATGATGATGATGAACATCGGGTATTGGTTTGGGGGAGATTGTGAGGTTAAGATTGTGGCATCGCGTCGGTGGCGGCCTACTCTATTTATGCAGCGTTAGCGCCGACAAAAGTTTCATTTGACTTTGTTTTAGTTTTAGTTGTATTGCGGTTGCAGATACATACTCGTATGTACCACCAACTTAGTACGTTCCAAGCCACAATCAGTAGTTTCGTTCGTATCAAGAGATACCATAACATTTTAACTATCTTACTTACATTTGTATGATGGTATTATACTAAGGTCTTCAAGTCTTTTTAACTGTTTGTACATAGTACAGCAATCGATCTTACTGACTGAATGAATAGTAAAAGCAACAACTTCATGATAAACGTCGCTTGGCAATTAGTGTCGTCAGTAACTGACTTGATTCTTGTTCAATTTTGACTTGTTTTTGGTTGCTTATTAATGATCTTTCGCATGTCTCTGTCAAAGTTAACTTTTTGATTCTAAACAAGTCTGACCTTGTCAGGTGAGACCGAATGAAATCTTTTAGCTTTATTATTATTATAGAGATGAGAATTAAAAATTGTTATTACCCTAAAAAAAAACCAGTTCAATTAGAATGAAACATATGTACGAGTACATTATATTGAATGAATATGAATTTAACTTAAATTGAATTTCAATGTAAAAGTTTTTATGAACTTAACAATTGGAAATATGTATACGAATAAATGCTTAATTATTGTATCTTATGTAAGAATGAGTTAACAAGAATGAGTTAAGAATTTGTTGGTCCCATGACTTATTCCTTGGTCTGGAGCAAGGCCTATCTAAAGCCTCTGCTGCACCCAGTTGTATAACGCAACTCCAGGTCGAGCTCTCACTCTACCCGCATCTGGGTACAACCACAACCTCCACGATACTCCCATAAAGGGGCCATCTCCGCTGGCCAGGATGGAAACAAGTTCCGTGGGCTTTTGACCACCCGTGGTATCAGAAAAAAGCCTCTGGTCAGATTTTGTACCTGAGGTACTACCAGCTTTCTGCAATAACGATGGCAGATGGCACAGTATACACTATATTCATGGATATATTGAAGCTTTCCCACTGTTCGGAGCGAAGCCTATTCCCACCACTTCCGCCAAACAGGCAAAATTCATGTGATCAAAGATCAGCCGAACAATGTTCCCATTGTCACAAGTATTTTAGCGAATGGATAGTAGGCTGAGACCGCTACTCTTCGAAACGCACGTGGTACCAGAAAATACCTCTGGTTAGGCAGCGTAACAAAGTCACTACCAGTACAGCTCCATGAAGCTCAGGGACTGGTGACCCTGCAACAACACTAATCTTACCCCATACACACACACACACAAACGCGGACCCCTCAGGTTACAAGGGAACAACGCCTCAAAAATACTGCACGTGCGAACTCATTTAGATTCCTAACACTATCCTTACTGGAGAGCGCCTAACTAAAATCATAATCCCCATTAACTCCCAAAATATCGAACGCATTTAAATCTCTCAAATTATCATACAGAGAACAATGCTGCCACGCAAGGGTATTCCGTAGTGTTGGCCAATAAGCCCCCATTGTTTCTGCTGAACAAAAGGAAAAACCCTAATGTTATTTTTCATGCAATATAATGCAAGAATTCATTCTAATCGCCATACAAAGGTCTTCTTATTTTTATCTCCTGTTAACACTTTGGTCTAGACAAAATGCAAACCGCAGCTCTGAACCAAATTGAAAACCTATGAAAATAACAAGAACTTAAACTTGGCATTTAGAGAGCATACCATACTATGTGTATAAGAATGGAAATTATAACAATCCGAATATTCCGATCATGATACGAGTATATGGTATACAATAATATGTATAAAGTGGATGCCAGTCGTTTGAAATCTTTTAGTGGCTACATACTCAGAAGATACACAAATTCTGGCAACATCAACAATACCTAGTAACGCATCCTAAGAAGTGCAAAATCAACTTGATCAGCTTGATTTCTGGCTGACTAAATGGAGAATATAAAGGTCAACGCCAGTAAGTCCTCACCTGCCACATTCTCTGTGAGAAGGAGAGACTGTCCGGCATCAAACTGTGTTAAATATCTCAGAATGCATATTGACAGAAGATTAATGTGGAAAGAACATATAAAAGTACCTGGATCACAAAATAAAAAAAAAATATATTAGCTACTAGGTCACAAATCAAAGCTTAGCAATCAAAACAAGCAACTTCTCTATAAAACTATTGTGAAGCCTATGTGGACCTATGGCGTTTAGCTTTGGGGTACCGCAAGTAATTCAAATATCGATATAGTAGGTTTCCAATAAAAATTTCTGATAGTAATTTGCAGCGCACCATGATTTGTAACCAATTAAATTCAGCCCATACCTCTGGTTAAAGAAGAAGTTCGTAGATATGTTAAAAGGCTTATTTGTTACAATATAATTGAGTCCAACAAAATTGATTCGCTTTCGATAATGGGCTTTCGATTTCGATTTGCCTACCCATAGATCACTCACTTCTTGAAAAGCAAAAGAAGTTTATTATTAGATAAGATCCTATTGCATATACTACAATAGTATACCATAGAAAGCAAATCACTTAAGGGAAATGCAATACAAAAATGTTTGAACAAATAAATACAATTTAATCTATTATCCATTGCCATGAGAGTTTTATTGTGTAAACAAAAAAAAAAGTATAGTTTAAAAATTTTGTATCTTTCAACTTTAGGTTTTCTTGTGGTGCATCTGCAAACGATTTTTTACGCCACAATTTTTGATTGAAGAAGATTCAATTAATTGAATGTGTAAACAATAGAAACAGCAACAGCAAGAATAATAAACTGAACAACTCAATGTGATTTTGATGATACTACAATATTACGTATAATTTAGGCTTCCTTTATATTCGACTAACGTAGATATTTCTGAGTTTAAGTGCATATATATATGAAAAATGTATAAATCTAAGAATTTTAAATAAAGATGCATACCCTATGAGAACAATATGGTAAGTATATAATCTGAACAATCGATTACACTATTTTTTTTTTTTTCCATAATTTTAAAGACTTGAAAAATATCTAAAAATTATAATAAAATACTTGAGTAATATAAATTACTATATCTTCAATAGACAGTTATTAAAAATCTGTTGAGACCATATACTTCATTGGCTTTATACTATATACAAATTGATCTTATTCGAAGTGCATACAAATATTCAGTACCGGATTTACGGTAGGGCCTTCACAAACATTGGATTCAAAGACTTAATAACATTTTTAGCTTTGTTTTTCTCCCATCAAGGGAAAAGTTTACGGCTTTGCATGTATTTTAGTAGCTACTCAGAAAATACAACTCATTGGAGATGGATTTAACAACTGGAAACAAACATCTGAGTGAATCTCTGAACATGGAAACTCAATCAAATCATCTAGAAGCTATCACAATTTTAGCAAAAGTGACATAGAAAAGCATCGCTAAGAGTTTAGCTGGCGAAAAATCTGAGATGCGAGTTGTAAGCACAATAAAATTTGTTGAAGAATGAGGATTATCTTTTAGAGGTGTTGACGAATTAATTGGTTCACCGAGAAATGATAATTTACTAGGCAATTTGCAAGGTGTATTACTAATACTGCAGAGTAACAACCATTTATATCCGCTCAAGGATGTGTGCCACGTCATTTATCTTTCATTTACAATATGTGAGGAGGTGATTGATTTGATGGGAGAAAGAGTCTACAATGAGATTTTTATTTGAATATGGCCCTTAAATCATCTCTTAAAATCAATCCTAACATACCAAATGTTAATTGAAATATTGGTGGACTTATTCATTTTGATGAAGACCATTCAATTGTTAGTGTTTCTAGTCTCTATGTATTCTGATTTTTTTATTAATAGAGGCCCTTTATTGCCTATGTAGTAGTTATTAGTAGTACATGCATAATTAATGGATAACCCAAAAAAGTAGATTGCAACATAATGTTTTCACATTTAAATATGGTAAAATAAAAAGTTAGGTCCATATAATTAAATTGTTTTAAAGTATTCATC
This sequence comes from Amiota communis, assembly GCA_037043315.1. Taxonomy (NCBI): domain Eukaryota; kingdom Metazoa; phylum Arthropoda; class Insecta; order Diptera; family Drosophilidae; genus Amiota; species Amiota communis. The sequence continues at coordinate 68,495 of JBAMAV010000145.1, read as the reverse complement.
ATAGTATACAATGTGGGACCGACCCATCAATGCAGCAAATATACTTAATAGAGAAGATCATAATGACTAAAGACAACTAGGGACAAATAGCTCTCTTCATAGAAAAACTCTTCAGATGTAAGAAGCGGGACCTGGACCCAGCCATTACAGTTGATACATGAATACAGAAGAGGTGCGTACCAGCTTGAAGAAATGCAAAAGCGGTTTCTGAGTGGATAAATATTCTAATGGGCGAGGAAGTTTTTTAGTGGCTACACCACATACCGGGGTGTGAAGGCACTCTTGAATAGTGCGAAAAAACTCTATTCATCATTGGTCATTGATTCCACTTCTTCTAAATCCATATTGGAAAGTTCGACTAGGTTAATTTGAAAGGCTTGGTAGTACTGCATAGACCAGACCAGACCAAACCAGTTGGAGTTCTTAATTATAGTGTGATATACTGTACTATAATCTACTTTACAATATATGAGCTGTTTCAAATGAATTTATAGTAAAATTTGAAACAGAGAGGCCTCTAGGTGTATCATGGCTGCTCTTAAATGGTTGAGTCCCTAGCACAACACCAGACGGGGGGGCACAGATGTTTCTATCCACATGTAGTACATACCTAAATAGTCACTGGGAAATTTTAGGATCATTTTGATCATTGCTTCTAGAAACAATTTGTTATAATGAAGCCTCTGTGTTTTATTGACTGCTCTTAAATGGGGTTGGGTCCCTAGCACAATACCAGATGAACAAACAGATTCTTATGTCGAGACTTAGAAGATAAATTCAGCTATTTCTAGCAAGTTCCCATGAGTGTTTTCACCTCTGATAACTTCGGAATTGTGCGTAGACCCCCAGGTGTTTTAATGGTGGATGGTGAAGTTCAGGTTGTTGGTTGATAAGATGTTAATACAACATACATAATACATTTTTTAATAACATATTTTGAATTATTATTTTTTTTTTTTTTTTGGTTTTTTCTAATTTAATGGTGTAACGCATGATGATATTGAGATCACAATTGAAATAGGCATAAAAAAAAAACACGGGACGCCCGAAAAAATGTTTTGTATGTTTGTATGTTTCTGTTTGTTTCTATGCTTTCTCTTCTCTTTCCATCTCCTCCTCCACCTACTTTTGCTTTTGTTTTTCATTATTTTTCTTGTTTTGTTTTAATCGTTTCAAACAGAAAATGCTGCCAAAACAAACGCCCGCCACGGTGTATTAGTGCTTAATTCAGCCATACAATGGGCCCGGGGTCCCAGTCCCAATATGGTTTCATCATTGTTACTTGGTTGGTTGGTTGTTAGTTGTTTTCGATGGCAAAAGAGTAGAGAACTGAGTCAGTGGCAAAGGCAGAGGGTGTTTACAAAAGAAAGTGAGGGGAGGTAGCCAGAGTAATGGATTGAGTGTAAAAGAGTGGTTGAATGGAATGGATGAAGATGGAAGAAAACAGCGTGAAAGGCACAAAAATTTCATTTCATTTCAAAATTTTAATAATTTCATTATTATTTATGAGTATAAATATGCATGCATATGCTACTATGCCTATGTATCTACACTATGTAGTATTTGTATGACTACCATATTTCAAATTCAGGAATCAAAAATATAAAAAAAAGTATCTAGTAGTAAACGTTTATATCTATCTATCTATTGTTAGTAGCATTTGTATGCCCAACTGTTGCTCACTCTTTCACTACTCTATGGTATACCATGTCATGTGATGTGAAAGCATAATTAATAAATACTATACTTACTAGTATAATTTTCGGTTATTTTGTAACAATACAAAGTAATTATAACAACATTTAGATTTGAATTTGAATTAAAAAAAATTCAACCACAACCGAGAAAAGAAAAATTCATTCCCTTTTCGTTTCTTTGCATGATATGCAACTACTGAAATATGTACATATGTCTGGTATGTGTAGTAAGTACGAGTGACCCAAAGACATGAGGGAGGGGGCGTACTATGTTGTTGTTTTAATAAAAAAAATCAAAGATACTAAAGACGGGACACGATTGGGGAGGATTGATATTTTTCATCTGTTTATTGTTATTGTTAATGTAATAAAATGTACACACATATCTCTTATTCTAAAAAAACACATCTAATTTATCTCGTTATGTTTTTCTTCTGGAATGAAGATTTCATTAATTCCTAAATTCTGTATAAATTTACAATACCTAAGATTCAGATTTTATCTGATTTAATTACTTCTTATTGAGAATGTTTTCCAGCATAGGGATTTCAAAATAGTAGAGACGGCGTATGGATGCTTTCTTGCAGTTTTCTATAAATATTTCAAACCTTTTTTTACAACACAAGTTTTCATCTACTCTAGTCATTTATTTTCATCTAACGCTGGTGTAAAAGAGGCCTGCAGGAATGCATTCACAATGTACCTACAAGCGAAAGAAGAAGTACAACTTTTTGCTAGACTCACTTGGTATGATTGCTATGCATACACGAACACACGAAATAAATCGATGAGTATCGAACTCCGTTTTTGGCTTCATACCGAAAAGAGCCACAGTAGATCTGCCACATTGCCAAGGAGGCCATTAATGGTACCAGATGGCTAGGCAGGGACAAAAACTATTAAAGTTGTCACGCTCGATGTGAAGAATGCCTTTAATTCTGCAAATTGGAGCTGCATAGTTAATGCGCTAGCTACGGTGGAGATGGTGTCTTACTTTAGTGAGGGAATACTAGTCTGTAACACAGAGGAAGGCATTAAGTCATACGATATATCCGGAGGAGTCCCACAAGGCTCCATACTGGTATCCAATTGTACTATGGAATGTCATCTATGATGGTATTCTGCGGATTAATAAACCCAATGGAGTGGAGGTAGTTGGGTAATATTTGAGGTAGCAAAGAAGCTAAGAGTGGTCACAGTTTCAAGAAGATGTCTTACGCAGAACCATCTTTGCCTGGCGGAACATAAAACCGTATTGGTTCTGAGCTGAGCTCTAGAAAAAGGATGTATATAAAGAACTTGGGTATACTTCTGGACCACAGGCAGTGCTTTAAGCATTATCTAAGTGAGTTTGCCAAAAAAGATACCTAAACATCTAGTTACACAGGTTATGGAAGGCCGGGATCACCTTATTAATGAGTGTCCTCGATATTCACTTTACATAAACACTCACAGTCACTAAAAAAAGTAAAGAATAAAACATGCATTCATTTCAGAGTGAATGATTCATATGCCATTTTGAATGCGTTCCTGTTTGTTTTTTTAGTTATTGAGTTGAAATATTTGTATTACAAATACTGTATGTATAATACGAGTATACCATAGAGTTCTCCAATAACTGCAGGTGGAAAACAAATGCAATTTCTCTAAAAATATAATATCGGTATGAGTAAGTCTCGGTGACTTGGATATAAAAGGTAGTAAAAAAATCTAGGCAAAGATTACACGAAGGGTGGCAGCTTCTTACTGCTGCATCAATTGAGTTGAATTTGTTACAATACAAAGTCTAGTCAAACCGAAATTTATTATACAATATATTCCGCCCTGTTTGGATTTCTATGTATATTGAAAGTATCCTAGCCAAAGATAACCTTCTTTCTGGTTTCTCCTTAAAAATGATTTTAAATTTTAAAATTCTTGAGCCTTGAAATTAAACATACATTATTTAATGAAAAATGTTAGTTTCAATTAGACATGAGCTAAAGAGTGATTTCAAAATCACAGTGATTATAAACTGTGATTGAGTCACAGTCATTTGAAGGGAGAGACGCAGTCTTCTTTGTTTTCTTTGTTAGAGAGCAACTGAATCATAGTGAGTGTCTCTCCCTTCAAATGACTGTGAGTCAATCACAGTTTAGAATCACTGTGTCACTGTTTAGCTCATCTCTCGTTTCAATTATTGGAATTATATAGATTCTAGGTAAGAATGATTGCTTATACATTTAATTGTACAAATTTGAAATATTAGTTCGAGTTGGAGTTGGTGTTACTCTAGATAGAATAGGATAGGTTCGGGGTTATGTTGAATAGGATTCTTTGGTAAATCAAATTGGATTTAAGTAAGCCAAGTTATGCCACTTACTTCCTCTTCATGTTGCATTTACCATATTATACTCGTACATGTCTTTTGGTTTTTATAAAAACTCAAAAGGATAAAAGGATTTTTATTATTCAAGTTGTTGTTGTTGTTGGTTGTTTTTTTGTATTCTCTTGGCAGACACTGCGCAAATATTCTTTATAACTTTACGCTTAAATTCATTTAGTGCTTCGCATTGTGAGTATCTTTGGCATGTGACTAACTCAATGCTGCCAAAAAAAGTGGATAAACCACCCTTAGAATAAAGAATAAGAATAACCTTAGGCCGTCAGACACGACCGATCGAACTACAAAACTGAATTCAACAACAAAACAACATTTGGTGGACAATGCCTACTTTTCATTGAAATACTACATAAGTAAGCGGGAAAAATAAAGTCACAAGCATGCATTTATCTGGTTGTCGCCATTCATTCATTTATTCAGTCAGTCAGTCAGTCTGGCATTTTGGCTGCACTACGATGCTAGCTCACCTCTTTCATTCTCCTATTATCCTGCCAGCCTGCCTGCCTGACAGGCTTTATGCCAATGCTGTCCTGCCAATCTGTTTGCCTGCCAGTCTACCTTGCTGCTCCTCATTCAGGAAGGGTAATCAATCGGGGTGAAAGCGATTGCGTCAGCGATAGCGGCAATTGTGGCGTTACCAGTACGCCCCAGTCTTAGTTTCTTAGTACACCACTCTACATTCGAATCGCACTCTCTCTCTCTCTCTCTCTCTCTCTTTTGGGGTCTCTTTCACTCTTTATGTGAGTTGTTCATAAGGTCATTTAGGTGATTGCATCGCAATGGATCGAATTGGAATTGGTTTGAGTTGAATTGAGTTGGAGAATGCATAGAATATGCAGCATTTGCGTTTCTAATCAAAGAAAATTGGCAAATGTTTGTGCATCTTGACAGGCTGTGGCTCGCTTGCGGGAGTTTAACCTTTAACCCTGATACGTGCTCGTTATGCATTAAGTGAGAAATAAGCAATGTGACGGTTGCGACAATGGCAACAACCCGCGTTTCTTATAATTTTTAGTGTATCGTAGTTAGTTTGCGTGTATGGGACACTCACTCACTCTCACCCTCACCCTCATCTACGCCTTCACTCATGACCCGCAGCCAGTGCAATATAACAACCCTTGAATAATAAAAGACCCAAAGAACTTTCTATCAACCCCCTTTCTTTCGTGTTTTTTTTTTGTTGTTGTTGTTTCTTTTATGTTCCTTCCTGGTTTTTCATTCGATTCAACCATTCTTCCTTCCTTATCATCAGTCGCTTTTTGTGCAATAAATTGTCATTAGACCAACATCGGTTCCATGAGAATCGCCCACTCAGGATTGCATCATGTCTCATGTAAAAGTAAAATACTTTGATATGCGTTTAGTCAAAGTCAATGTAGTGTTTATCCAAATCTTTGCCAGATTCTATTGTTGCCCATCAAAGGGCAACAAAGACAAGATGTGACTTCTATCGCTTCAATTTCGTCTAGACAACTAAATTTTATTGGCAAAGCATTTAATCTGCAACATCGTAAATCAACAACCTCAGTTATACTTACTATACTAAGCAAATGTATCTAGATATAAATTTTGTCAAAGTATATATACTCGTACTCCTCTCCTTGTACAATAGTATCTATCAACTGCATTGGTCGGTTGGTTGGTCGGTCTGGTCTGGTCTGGTCTGGTCTGTCAATGTTATCCAATACTTCACTCTGAATACAAAAATTGTCGCATGAATTTGAAATTAAGTTGTTAAGTTGCCAAAACCATTTTATCTAGATACAATAAAATGTATCTTATACCACTTAAGATGACATAGCAAAGCGAAAGATTACATTCATGTTAAGTAAAAGAAATGCACATATTGAAAACATTAAAAATAATCAATTTCTTACCAACACTTTGTGTTGAACGGATTTTCGTTGAAATCTCTTTCTTTCTGCACACAATTCCATGCTGATATCTCACAAATTGGCAGATTTATAAGATGGAGACTATGATATCTGTGATATATACAATACTATGTTTTTAACTTTATTCCAATCTTAGTTTTCATTCATCTCTTTGTTTCAATAGGTCCGAGTGATTGTGCTCTAGCATCAATAACTTTTCTTTTTTTTTTTAAGTTTAGTCCATCATTAATCAGATGTTGAAGACTCAGAAATATCGACCGCATGGTTTTATTTTTATTGTCAATTGGAGCAACCTAAATTTAGTGTATCGTAAAAAATGGAAAAAAGTACATGGCACATCTGCTCCTGCATGTGCAACTTGTATTTACAATTGGGTAAATGAGTTCAAACGTGGTCGTACATCCACAAAAGATGAACATCATTCGGGAAGTCCAGTGGAGGTGGCCACTCAAGAAACGATTAAGAAAATCCACGAAATCATTTTGAGTGATCGAACGAATAAAAGTGCGCAAAATAGTTGAAATCACAAGCATATTGTATAGGACAGTAGTTTCAATTTTGAGCGAAAAATTGGATGTGAAAAATGTCTCGTCTCTCAGTGGAGAATAAACGCAATCGCACACATTTGCAGTTTCTATGGCTAAAATCATGGACCTCTTTTTATTTCCAGATTTAAAAAAAACATACAGTCAAATGTGAGTTCAACTGGCACATGAAGGAGTCCGTACTCAATACTCAAGCGCATCGTGATGCTCGTCTCAATGTCCATTATCGAACTTGTGAACAAAATGCAGCTAAATCGTGTAAAGAACATTTTTATATCCAACTGGGAAGCAATTTGTCAGGAATATATGTCGGCAATACAGTGTTTTGTGAGAAATGCCGTATGTCCAACTGGGAAGCTGGTTGTCAGGAATATATGTCAGCAATACAGTTTTTTGTGAGAATTGCGCCCAGTGCATTTTGGAGCACAGGTTTCTTGTATGGGGATCCCTTCAATTTTTTAAATTTCTTTTATTTTAATTATTTGTCGTTATAGCGGCATTTAAATTACACATTCTGTGAAAATTTTAACTGTCTGTCTATTAACGTTCATGAGATAGAACTCACTGACAAACGGATGGACGGACAGTATAGGCTTAATAATAGAGTCCCATTGGCACCGTTTGGGTACGGAACCTTAAAAATGGCTCGATGGATTACTTTTCAAGTTGAACGAGGAGGTCATCATTGAAAGAAATGTCTATTTCAAGGAACTTCAGCAATCATAGTTTTTTTATGGTTTAAAATATTTGGAAAAAGATAAAACTAGAAAAATGAAAAAAAATTACGAAAAAAAAAAATACTTTTGTATCTTTTTCTAAGCACCTCTTGATCGATCTACGTACCATTTTAAATTATCAGCTTGATTTCTCGAAAATAAAGGACTAAGTTTATATACAAAAAGGTAGATCATTTTTCTATCAATAGCTTTCGGGGCTCTAAACTTTTCCACTAGCAGCAGCTCAGAGATATTCCAAAGAGTAAAGAGCTGTTGTAAAACCTACATGCAGAGTATCTCCAAAATTAAAATAAAAGGTTTACTTGGTCTTGCCTCTTTTAAAATACTTAATAGGTTTTATTTAGGTCAGAATCTTGTGCCAGAATCTAGTAATTGAAATTTCATCCCCTTCCTGTTGACCGATTGATCTGAATTCTGATCTAATTCTGAAGACAATACAATATACAGAAATTTGTATGTTCTCATATCAAAATGAACTAAATAGTTTCTTAGAATCAAAATCTCTAAAGAGAAAATACTTACCAAATTTTCAGGTGATAACTTGCAAACTGTGACAAATACAGTTGATAATATTATTTAGCGTTGGCCTCCTAAAACAAAAAATTGGAAAAATAAGATATTATATCTGATACTGATGAAATATTGTACCTTAAATCAAATTTCATTAAGATTATGCTACTTCCTCTTAGTCTAACTACATCTATATGAACTTCACCATGCTCTGCTATTCATAAGTAAGACAAAATTATGTCAAAATCTTTTAATCTAACAACATAAGATAGATGGATAGATATTTTGTATTTATATATTGTAGGTAAACAAAAAAGTTATAAATGAACACTTGTAACATTAAGTGTATCTATAATGTTGCCATGTTTACATAAAAAAGGTGCAAAATCGGTCACGCACTTACAGACACACAGACATACTCGTATAAATATTGTACTCGTATCTAACAGAAAGAACCCAAGCGTATTGAAAGTCTAGGCCCATTAGACAAATACAAAATCAACTAACAGATGTAAAGTCAAGTGAAATATGAAATATTCACATACAAATTCATATCCACGGACATGGACGTGGACGTGGGCCAGCTGTGTAAAAAGCTTTACAATGGTATTGCGACTCTGGACTCTCGATTTCCGTTTGTTGTTTCGCGTTGGGTAATAAACACCTTAATTATTCTCTTGTTATTTTTCTTTCTTTTCTTTGTTTCTGTTGTTGTTGTTGTTGTTGTTATAAACAAAACAAACAAATGTTTAACAAAAGATCATGCAAAGTGTTGAATGACATAAACAACATTATGGAACCATTGAACCCCGAAAATTCGGCACTTGGTGTTGTATATGGTATTTGTAAATGCAACACTCTGTATTGGGGAACACATAAACACTAAATGAGCTCCGGATGCAGTTGTGGATTGAGTTTGGTTGAGTTGTTTGGTGGTTGCTGCTGTTGTTGTAGTTGTTGTTGTTGGAATAGCATGTGGATTTGTGTTAAGTAGGCGACTGAGACAAATTTGTCTTAATCAATATTATTAAGGGCCAAGCCCATTTATTTCTTAACATTTCCACAGATACTGAATGGAAAGGTACAATCTTTAAACATTCACATACTGTTATGCGTCACTCTTACTCTCTCTCTCTCTCTCGCTCTCTAGTTTGTATCTTATGCTAAGAGATATAGTATAATAAATAATCTTACATGATTATGATTGATTGGAAAAGTATATTAAGTTACTCCAAATTCTAGAGAAAACTATCCCCAACAGCTAAGAAATTAATAAAAACATGTCAAGCAGAAACAAGAAGTTTAGGATTCTTACCAACATTTTAAGTCGCCACTTCTCAGTTATGAGATAAAAATTGGTGGATAAAATTTTGCATATAAACCCTAGAGACCTATTTTAAAATCAATCAAGTCGTCTTTGTCAATTCAGTTAATTATAAACTATCTCAACTGCTGCTATTGCCATTGTGATTTTCAAACGGTAGGTTACTTTCGAAGATGTTCACTTTATGAGGTTATTACATTTGCGGGTCAGAAGATCTAATCTATCATAACGAAGCCGTAATGAAATTAGATTTCGGAATATTGCAAATTAATCCATTGCAATTAAACAAGAAATCTGAAGAGAAGGCGGTACAAAGTTCGCCGGGTTTGCTAGTTTATAATAAATGAAACTGTACATATTTTTCAAAATAGTCATAGATTATTATTTTTTTAACTTTATGAACTAACATTGCACTGATAATTTGTAATTACTACTTAGTCTTTCTGGGGAGATAACCCTCGCAGGTCTGGATACACACACAAGAGTATTGTTTATAGTTGCCAATAATTCAAAAGGCAAGAAGCCAAGAAAACGTCTGCTCTGGTCAACTAAGTAGAAATAAGTAATTTTCATCTTAAGCAAGATAACTGGGTTAAATTTTTGATGATACAATAAACATTTTCTCCTAGAAAGTATTGTAGTTCAAATAGCTTCTTTGAGGCCATTGAGGTCTTTACAAAAATCAAATATTTTCGTAAAATGAAGACTTGCTTTTGCACCACCCCAATCAACACTCTTCTTTACGAAGCTAAATTAATGCCAATATATTTAAGATTTGCCTTCTAAACTGGCAAACTCTTCAAAACTTTCATGACATCCAAAAATTCACCAATAGATAACCTTTACTCTAAAATTATAAAGTCAAAAAAGCAACCCAAATTTCCCTCAACTTTATATAATCTAATTCAATCATGTACGAAGTTCAATCTACACATTACCAATGGCAATACAGCTAACCACTGGCTTTTCAACAACTCTTCCTTATGTCTTTCCCATCATTCCTCCTATACAGAGGACACCTCCCTGAAATTTACGAACCAAAATTGTTAGAACTACAGCTCCTACAAATTTCTGTACAAGGATGGTTCCAAGTCTACTACAGGAGTATCTTATTGTGTAACCATAAAAGATGAAATTATAAGTCGCCAGCTCCTGCCTGATTTCTTCTCAATCCTAATAGCCGAAATATCAGCCATCCTCACAGCTTGTCGCTATGACCAACAAACAATTGGCAATATTGCTATATGCAAAGACTCACTAGCCTCAATAAACGCTATTGCCCACATCAACAACCAGAATCCTTAATCCTCAGCCATAAGAAATAGACACGACGTTGTTGATGTTCGGCCGGTTTGAGTTCTTGTGTTAACTGAACTTTATAAGCCTTAAGACCCAAGTCTTTATGTAAAATACGGTGTAATGAGGTTTGTGGAATGCTTAATTCCAAAGAACGATATGGAATGGACAAACCTGGGTTTTCTTCAACACTTTGGGCTACAGCAGCAATATTCTCAGTTGTTCTTGAGCGACGTGCACGGGTTTTATTCTTCACATCACTAACTTGTCCCAACAGCTTGAATTTTTCCACTAATTTCTGCATTGCTGTCCGACATGGTGTTTCACGACGACCCAAAAATGTTTTAGTTTTACGAACCAAATTGCCAATCTGCCAAATTTTCACCATTTTTATAATGAATTTTAATAATTACAATGCGTTGTTGAAGCGTGTATCGTTCCATTTTTATTAATGGCGTAATTTCTACTTGTCAAATGTCAAAAAATGATAGCTTCAAAAGTGACATCTACCGAAATAGCGGGCTATTCAAAATAACACCTCTTTATCTTTCTATCAACACAACTAAATTCAAAATTATCTGGGTTAGCCGGCAATGAACTAGCGGACCTATGTGCTAAAGAATCGCACTTATATATCCGTTAATTCATGAAAGCAACAGCAACATTACAGATATTAAAAATTACATTCGGGTACTTTTTTAACACCAGTTAAAATCAATCTGGCATCTGACTAATCCCCATTACAGATATGAATATCAATTAGGACATAATATCACTGCAAGACTATGGACACCATATCTAAATCGGCGAGACACACCAACTTAACACATAAACAACTTTTCGAACTCCTATGTAACTAACATAAATACCGCATTATCCGACCAACATATCCTTCTTGATTGCCCTCATTTTAACACCCAAAGACGCCAACTATCCATCCCTACTCGCTACCACATCTACAAACTAATTCATTGTTTAAAATCATCTCAATTATTCAATCTAATTAAAAAAAAAACAAACTGTAATAATAAATAAACAATTTAATTTTTTAAGATACATATGTTATATGTCAATAATATAAGGTCCTATTTGTGAATAATTATTACCTAGTAAGTAATCTTAAGGCGATAGTAGCTATAGCTTCAAATTTGTTCTTAGTTTGTAGGTATTTTTGAGTGCACTCAAACTTTTTATCAATCCAAAAAAAATAAACAAATTTCATTATTACTGTCCATGAGTAAAATGAATTTCAATATGTGATTGTATTAAAGTATCTCACTTAGTACATACTCGTATAGTTACTTAATTAAATGTATGTATCTTAAGAATTTACATGTGCAAAAGGTCTGGATCAGCATGAATGGGCATGCGTGAGTAAGTAAGTTTAAGTACAAAGGATCTTAGTTTTCATTTCATGTGGATAATTTTGGACATTTCATATACATATTTTGAGATTCTTCGGTTAAAATTTCTGATCATAAATCACAATCGTGATTTTAGTATACCCATAATATGAGAGTCCAGAAAAAAATTTGTCTTAAACCAATGAAACGGGCAATAAAGTTTTAAAATTTATGCGAATTTTGCCAATAAAAGTCGCAAGTGTGTACGAGTAAATTCTTTTATTTTATTGTTCTCCTTTTTATACTCTTCACGGAAGTGAATAGTATTATAAGTTTGTCATGAAGTTTGTAACGCACAGAAGGAGACATCGCAGACCACATAAAGTTTATATATTTGGGATCAACACGATGAGACGAGTTGATTTAGCCATGTCCGTCTGTCCGTCGGTCCGTCTGTTCGCAAACTAGTCCCTCAGTTTTTGAGCTAGAGAACTGAAATTGCTGATTGCACATAGGTTTCTGTTTACCATACTCTGCACATTTGTCGGAATCAGCCGAATGGACCACTAGGAGGGGTACCTCCCATACAAACCCCCTTTTAAATTAATGTTCTTATAAGAAAAAGTTTTTTGTTTTTGAACGTATCAATTTGAAATTTGGACATTATAAGTTCCTGGTCCATATCCACTAACCATATAAACTTCATGATCCTAGTGTTACCAGGAGGGGTATCTCCCATACAAACCCCTATTTAAATTAATGTTCTTATTTGAAAAAGTTATTGTTTTTTTTACATATCGAACTGAAATTTAGACACTATAAGTTTCTGGTCCATATCCATCAACCATGTAAATTTCATGATCCTAGGGTTACCAGGAGGGGTATCTCCCATACAAACTCCCATTTAAATTAATGTTCTTATTAGAAAAAGTTTTTTGTTTTTTGACTTATCAAACAGAAATTTGGACGCTATAAGTTTCTAATCCATATTCATCAACCATTTAAATTTCATGATCCTAAGGTTACCAGGAGAGGTACCTCCCATACAAGCACCCATTTAAATTAAAGTTCTTATTTGAAAAAGTTTTTTGTTTTTTGACTTATCGAACTGAAATTTGGATATTATAAGTTTCTGGTCCATATCCACCAACCATGTAAACTTCATGATTCTAGTATTACCAGGAGGGGTACCTCCCATACAAACCCAAATTAAATGACAAACTTATAAAGAATAAAAGTACAATTAAAACCACTCAAACTGTGGTCTTTGTTAAAAATCAAACTGTAACAGAGAGAATATAGTGATGCTAAGAAAGGAAGGTTGGATGCAACTCGGAGGAGCATGAAGAGTATTACATCTTTGGCATAGCCAATTATAGCCTTCTTTCTGGTTTTGTTTCCATTCCTCTTTTATTTCATTTCATGTGTATTTTATTTATTTATTTTTGGGATGACATGGCATGACGTGTTACTGGTAGTAATTCAAGTCGCAGGTAGTTCTTAGCAGGAAACAAACAAATTTCAATATTTTATGATGGTTTATTGTTGGTTTTTTTTTTTCAAGTGTAAACTCTTTTACTGAGAGAGCTTAGATAGATGTGATCAAACTTGTTCCAGTAAGATCTTTTGCAATATTCATAAAGAAAATGAAAAAAAAAAGAGAAAAAGAGAAAAAGGGTTATGAAAGTTTAAAAAGATAAAAGTGAGAATCATTCATCATTATCATCATCATCATCATCACTTTTACATTTAATTATTGTAGTAAAACTTAATAGAGAAGAAGTAAAATTACTAAGTAAAATTTTCTATTTCATTTCTTCGAATTTTCTCACATTTCATTTGATTGCTTTTAATTTTTAATTTGAGAAACTTTTGCTTTTATTTCTTTTCAGATTCAGATTATTTTATACATAATACACTAGTGACTAGTACATACATAGTATGTACATACGTATAATTTCCAGACAGCGTTAAATTGAATGTTGTTGACTCAAATTACAACAATATATTGTATTTATGTTACTCGCACTCACTTTTGTAACGTGCTTTTTTCTTAGTCTCGAATTGAAAGTTGACTCAAAAGATCATTAAAATATCAGACAGACTTACGTATAACACAAAAAAAAACAAAAAAAAAAAACTATAAAATCATTCAGAAAAATGGCTAAACAACAGAAGAAGAAAAATGTTAAATGGTTTTTTGATCAAAAAAAAAAAAAAAAACAGTAAAGAAACATGAGAAATTCAAAAAAAAAGAAAGAAACCCTAAATTTGATCTCACCAAAGCTTTTTAAATACATACACTTTATAGTAGTAGTATACAAACGGACATTTTCTATACACTTCACAATACTGGTGTATATAATATATTATACTAAGTATGTGATCAATTGAATCTGATGTTCGTAATGCTTAATAGAACTGTGCATCGATCGGCCATCCCAAATATGGCATCCAAAATGTATATTATATAATATACTGTTGTATATGATCAATTGAATTTGATGTTCGTAATGCACAGTTTTAATCGGAGACCCCAAATTTGGCATCCATTAAAATTTTGTACATGGTACTTCTTGAACTAGCGCGGACTCAGCTGCTTCTGCATTTGCGTTGGATTTCTGCAAGCGCAGCTTCTCTTTTGGATTCCTCCAACTTCTTGACGAATTCTTCAGGCGTCCCAAACTTTGGCTTTGCCTTGTCTTCTTTTTGTCCTTTTTGGCAAAGAAATCATCTAAATTGGCCAGTCTGCAGCCACGATACGTGAAACTAAATTTATCATGATTCCTGATCTCTCGAAGAGATAGCCTCCCCCTCCTTACAAGATGCAATTCAAATTTATAAATGTCCGGCAGTCCTTTTTATTGATCGCCTGTGTCACCGAGTATTCTTTCGGAAAAATTCTTCGCAAGTCTTAGTAAACGAGCATTGAATATTAAAAAATAAAAAAAACAAACAAAAATTAGTTAGAATTTTTGTATCATATCCACGGCCCTGAGAATCCTCTCTATCCGTGAGCAAATAAATTTGCACACAAGCTGGTATAATGACCAGCTAAACTCGCATGTCAATAGGCTTTGGCTATAAATACCTCCAGGAGAAGGCTCAAGCGCTTTCACCCTGATGGCCTTTGGGTACACGGACGCCAAAGAGGACGCATGCTCCGTTTCTAAGCTAACAAGACACTTCACTGCAAATACTTTTTAGGCTATGAGCCATCTGTTAATCTCTTGCCATATTGTCAAATAAATTTCTTATAACTGTTAAATTGGAGGTTTACTTTCGTCCAATAAATGTTAAAAAAAAACCAAAAAACTGAATTTATGTCTGTTTGTCTGTGTGCTTGTGGACGCTTATTTTAGAAACTATTTGAATGCAGTTGATTTCACTGATGAATTGTAGCAAGATTTCCGTGACATTTAGTATTTATTTCATACCAAACCGTTCACAAACAAAAAATTGGACTTTGTCTCAAAATAGTATACTGAACCGATTTTAATAATACATGTAGGGATGGGTCAAATATGGTTTTTTTTTTCAATTAAGTATTTGCAAAACTATGTACAAAAATTTTCGTGTTTTTTCGTTGTTTATGCTTTTTTGCTTCTTGAATTTTGTGTGTTGCTGTTATTGTTGTACTTATTCCTCACATTTATTTGAAAACTGAGTACTCACAACAATTTTGGTGGGTCTAAAGCTTAGAGACATACGTATTTTAAAATCAATCAAAAACAAAACTGACTTTATTTTTCCTTTGTTCGGGCAGTGTAACGTCTGCAGGTCCTCTAATTAAGTACAATATGTACATATTGTATATGCTTCTACCTTTAATTTAAATCGTATCTTTTATAAGTCATCATATTTTGTAAGGTGTATGAAAGCATTAATGTGAGACCAAAGTTTCATTTACATTTTGAATTTCATAGACTCCCACTTTTTAAATTAAATAGCCTATTATGTATGCTTTGTAATACATTCCTGGTCAAAAGGATAGACGCACCTTCACTTTTTTTAAAAATGACATTGTAGCTTTTATACGAGAGAAGAAGTAATTATGCACAAGTTATATTTATTAATTGCTCTTACACAACAATCAACAAAAAAGTATATCACGGCTGTGATGGCGGCTTAAATAAACTTCTTCTTCTCGCAAATCGTGAAAGTAATATTGGTATCCACCTAGGCCGTTTAAATTAAAATGTTTTTCATCGCTAAAGACAACAGATAGCCAATCATTGAAATGAGTATCAGTTTGAAAAGTCCATGTCATATAATCTTCTGCAAATTGGAGACGTTTTTGCTTGCGAATTCCATTAAGAGGTGTTTTTTTCTTATTTTCAATCGTTTAAGATGCTTCGCTTTCGATAGTACCTTGCATTTACCCCGGCTAATTCTTTTATTTTGGCTGCCGACTTTGTGCAATTAGAAGCGATTCTTAGACTTTTTTTCTCCCTTTGAACTGCTTTCCATATGATTCTGGATTTTTTAAATACCTATCGAAGGATCTTGAGCTGCGGTTTATCTTTTCTACCATCATCCAGTGGGATAGTCCTTGTGAGTGGCAAAAGTCGATTTTTTCGAGTTCCAAAATGCTCAAAACTTTCCCTTTACCCATATCATGCCTGAATTTTTACTCAAAAATATTAATTTTTTAATTTTATATTGGCTTATCTCAAAATAATTGCAAATTTTCCACACAATTTAATAAAATTATAACTGCGTCTATCCCAATGACCAACTAAAAGTGCAAGTGTTTGCATTGACAATTTGAGAAACTTTGAAAGAATAGTTATGTGTTCGAAAAACAACACATGCCTGTTTTTACCTAGTTCGTTAGGTTTGAAAAAAAGTTTGGTGCGTCTAACCAATGACCAGGAGTGTATATATGTAGATATGCAATCGTGGGACTTTCTATAAAAATACAACCATTTCTTATTAAAATTATGATGGCGGTGTTATTAACCTAAGAAAAACTTTAGTTTGATATTTGAAAAATAGGGACCATGAAAACAAAAATGCTTTTAAAACAGACATTGGAAGTGCATATAGGCCCACAAAAAAAATATAAGTAAATTCTTTCGTTATTTGAGTTGCAATAAATATATTCTTACTTGTTTTTTAATTCTTGGAAGACGTCTATCTACACTGCCAATAAACTGCATAGGTTCAACACTTCCTAGAAAGTAAAGCGGCAAGAACAATCAATTGTTAATGAGCCACGAAAGTTTAAAGTCTCTAACATCCGTACATTTATTCTAAGTCAACTGAATAGGTTCAAAAATTTAAAATTAAAAAAAATAATTATTTTATATAGTAATAATTCACCGCTTTCATTATTTTTAACATAAATACATATTGTATTATATATCTATGTATATATGATTTAGGAATTAGTACTCCCTCCTCTGTAAAATATAACTTCATACAGATTTATATGCAATATTTTTTAATTATTTCAAGCGAAATTGTTGACTTTTTTAGTGGCAATTGTCGTCAATTGTCTCCCACCCTCATATACTTCTTAGGACTATAGCCGTTCTCCATGATATTTATTCATTAAAATCAAAAAGTTGGTTGAATAGATATTGCCGTTTTATGGTATTTTTGACGAAATGTTAAACCTATTCAGTTGTTTGGCAATGTATCTTATGAATCAATCAATTAATCAGTTTTGTTGAAAAGATTAAAATGAATGATGAAGATTAATTATAAAAAATATCACAAAATCAAAGGCTGCTCTGCTCATATCTTTCTTCATTTGATATGCACTTCTGCTGATACGAGTTTCCTTTAATAGTTTCTTATTTACAGAATTGACAAGGCAGAAATAAATTTTCATTCAATTATTGATATTTCTATCAGATTTGATCAGACAATATTGTTCAGGTTGGTTGAAAAGTATTGAAAGCGACACCTATTAAACAATAGGAGAATAAGAACTTATATCGTATATTAGCATTTCATCTTTCATTTGAACTCTTTAAAAAAAATATTTTTTATCTTTGTTTACAAGCCATTTGAAGTTGACGGGTCAGCTTATTTGTTTGCAATGGAAAACACCGAATATCTTTGTTTTGGAAGGTTTATCAGCAACGGAAATCCAGAAAAAATTGGTGGAAGTCTTAAACGAATCTGCTCCATCATTTCCAACTGAGCATCGATGGGTTTTGGAGTTTAAACGTGGTCGTACAAACGTTGCAGATGATCCACGTAATGGATGTCCAAAAAGCGCAACAATCGTTGAGCAAGTTTATGATATTGGTTCTAATCATCCAAGTTCGACTAAGCGGGAAAATGCTGATACCATAGGCATCTCAAAGCAACGGGTAGTCTACATTTTACATGAAGAATCGCATATGAAAAAGCAGTTTGGAAAAATTCAACAAAAACTGAATCGAAAACAAATTTCTCAGCGTAATTTGACGCGTTTTTTGCGTCGTTTCATAACTATGGATGAGCCTTGGATCGACCACCATGATCCTAAACTGAAACAAGAACGTTTACATTGGACTGAAGCTGGTTGTTCAGCTCCAAAACAGATGAAGTCAGAACGATCGGCAAAAAAGGTTAAGATATCAGTTTTTTGGAATGCAATAGGCATATTGTTGAATGATTATCTTGAAAAAGGTAAAAGAATTAACTCTGAATATAACCTTTTGGATCAGCTAAATGAAAAAATTGGTGATAAAAGACCATAATTTTTCATCAAGGCAATGCACGTGTTCAAACAAATGTTTTAACGATGGCTAAATTCAATGAATTAAAGTTCACATTGCTTGAACACCTATCGTATTCACCAGATTTGGCTCTGAGCGACTACTACCTATTCAGAAACTTGAAAAAAATTTTCGTGGAAAGCGTTTTTCGTCGAATGAAGAAGCTATTGCAGCTGAGTACCGGTATTTTGCAGAGTTTCCGGAAAATCAATACAGAGATGATATAAAATTGTGTAATGAAGTTGAGGGGGACTATATTGTATTTTTCAACCAACCGTATATTTAAAACTTGGGTTAACGGACTGCATCTAGTCCGGTCTCTGTAGTATTGAATCCTCAGTTGAACCTATTGAAAAACTCTGAATGTATTAACCAGAATAATTTTCCCAACTAGATGGTATCAATTGTCAATATAGTATTGACTATACAGATTTTTTTCGATCTCTTTCTTCCCTATCAATCAAGTTGATTAATGTTACAAACATTCATACATATGTCATAAGGTCATAACATATGTATACTAGTACGTACATATATACTAATTTTACACTTTTCTGAAGCGTATTAAAATATTGTAAAAAATTATTGTTATTGTTATAGTATTGTATTCCAACTATAAAACCGATGGTCGGTTGCTTTAGCATGTTGTACTGATATGTTTTTAAGTCTTATTTTTTTTTTTCTTTTTTTACCATGATTCTTCTTATGATTCTTTTTTATTCATTTTTATTTCGTTTTAGTATTTTAAAAAGAATAATAAGAACAAAAAAAAAAAAAAAATAAATACTTGAAGCTTCTGTTATTAGTGTTGTTGTTGCTTGGCCCCTGTGTGAAGCTTTAAAAACTTGGAATATGAAATATTACGCATGCCACAAGCACGCACTACAAAAGAATCCAAGTTAAGTTAAACTTTTTGTGGCGTGATTTTGACCTTTTGCTGCTGCTGCTGCTAGTATATTTTTATTGTTTTCTTTTTTCAACAAATTTTGTGTTTTTGTTGTTTTGTTCTTTATAATAATTCTCCATCCATTTACCACATTCAAGCACTGCCCCTCTTTTCATCCCCTAACTCTATACTAATACCCTTGTTAGGCATAGCATCAACTATGCTGTTGTTGTCTATGGCAAAGTCAATTGTAAGCAAATGATAATAGATCACATAGATCAGTTTTATTAGTATTAAGTAAGTAGTACAATATAAGTATGTATGATCAAATCACAATGAATCTCAAATACACTTTAATTTAGATGATTTCAGAGAGAGTTCTTCAGTTCCAAGAACTTGTAGTACTTGGGTTCAATCAGTTAGATTGGGATCTTCAGATGATATCTAATGAAATCATTAGACTTAGTAATAGTACTATGATTTGAGGATCACTTATAGCTTTAATAGACTCTTGTCTTCGACTAAAAAAGTGTGACCGACATTCTTATATATCTTTCAGGTTCCCTGTATCATTAGAATTTATTTAATTCAATATTTTGGTAATGATAACTTAAATTATTCCTTTGATATTTGTAGAATATAAAAATAATAATTTAAGGTTCTCTCGACTTCTATTATTTAATGAAATAAATACCCAAAATATAACACACTAAATAAAACAGCCGAACTTCATTATAATAAAATCATTGGGACTTATCAAACACATTCATTATTAAGGAGATATTCTTCTAAGTAGTATATGGCAAATATGGTTTTGTTACTGGTTACAAAGAGGACTATGGCTATGCAATGGTACAAAGGACTTTGCTACTCATAAATATACTAGCGTAGCCCGGCGCGCTTTGCTGCGGCCCCGTACGTACTAAGACAGAAAAAATAGAAGTATAAGAACAACCAAAGAATTAAAAATGAAAAAACGTACAAATCTTTTTGTTTGGTCGTCCAGTGGTTTTCAAAAAACTTAATACTTAAAAATAGTATATTAAAAGTTAAAAACTGAAAAAAAAGTATGCAACTCTTTTCATAAGGATTCATTCGTCATTGAAAAAAAAAATTATTTAAATCGGCTAAGTATAGTGTGCGCTAGATAAAAAAATGTTAAAAATTTGGTAATAAAGTTCCTTTATCTCGACAACAGCGCCAACTACCGGGTCCAACTGATGCATAAACCATCTTGGTGACCCCATAAGTCAAACAAAAAAAAGTTTATCGAAATTGGTCTAGCCGTTTAGAAGCAAAACAGTCACAAAATTTTGTACACTCGAATTATTATATATTATGGTATTCTTATGAGAAAAAAAAACTTTATTAAAAGGAAATCTTCGTCACTTTAGGGTTATAATAGTTCATTATATTGAAGTCCGACTGTATCTTAGATTTGTTGCTATTTGATTCTTTTTACAATACCATTTGTAGTCTTATAGTAGTCTGTTTTTCCATCTTTTGTATTGTAGTACTCGTATCTCTGAAATCATTTTGCTTAAGTCAGTCTGTGTATTGTATGGTGGTAAACAAAACACATGCTTGAATAAGTACTTGGTACTTTATTACTCACTTTATAGGCCTCTTTAGATACATATGTATGTATTTATGTATGTATAAATGTATTCTTTTGTCTGTCTAATCATAATTACGTATTTCATTCAAGTGCGCGTTTTATTTTGTTATTATTTGATTTATGTACATATGTATGTTTGTATGTATGTGTAGTAGTATATATTTTTGATTCTCACGTTTTCTTCTGTCTGCATAATAAATTTTTGCTGTTTTTCCCTTTCAAAATATATTGTAAATAAAATTTATAAAAATGTGTTACGTTCGTACTCATACTACTTGTATGCTTGTAAGCGATACTTTTGGATCTAATTACTATTTCAGTAATGAAAGTTTTTGGGTGGCGCATTTGTTTACGTACTGAGTATTCAAAACGATCTGTAGCAATGATTGCTGATTGGATTATAATGACAACCAAATAAATATTGAAATCGTGATTGGAACTACTTACAATAAATCTAAGATTTGAAGAAGCATTCAATCGACAATCGACTTCAACTGAAGACCATGAACTCAATTGTTGACCACAGTTATATTCGAATAAACTCTACCGAAGTAAATGATTTTATCAATGCTCGCTCGATAACACAGACTTATGTACTCATACATTATTGTACAATATATTCTAGATATTATATAATGAAGAGATTTAGTTTTGTTATTAGGCTACGGTATCCAAAGAAGAAGAATCAAAACATTATATGGAGATCGTTGAACCATTTCCAAAAGGTCATTCTGATATTTATAATTAGTGAGTTTTAGTTATTCTAAGTATTACGTATTGTAATTGGTGCTTGAATTCCTTAAGTCAGCTTCTATCATACATCACAGAGATGGTGTTTTAGGTGTACATACCATAGTTTCAGGGTTTCACCTTACTGATTTCATTAAAAAATTTTCGAAAACTTTTACATTTGATAATTGGACGACATATATTGTACTTAAAAAAAAAAAGTTCCAAAGCACATACACAAATTTCAGTGACATTCCGTACCCATATCACATTTCCCAATTCAATATGTCAGTTATCGACAGCAATACAGTATTACAATACTTAAAATATTTAAAATTAACGTTTTTACCGGGTCCAGATGATGTACCTAGTTGTGTTTTAAAGTTGTGTGCAGACACCAGTGTACAAATTTTATGATTTATCTATAAATACCTCTGTCTTACCTAATATTTAGAAGCAGTCCTATGTTATCTCTTTCCATAAAAAGGCATTGAACCTAATATTTCAAATTACTGGGGGGAATAGCGCTATTCCGAAGTTGTTTGAACCTAATATCACTGATCACGTGAAGCATTTAATTATAGGTTTTTACAATAACATCAAATGGATATCGGTTTTAGTAAAGCTTTTGATAGTGTCTGTCACTACTTACTCCTCACAAAACTGGATATCTATAGTTAACTGTATTACATCCTATCTAACTTCCAGAATATGCAATATTCTTATAAATGATTTGCCATCTGCCATAAACCTGTGGCTAAGAACTCTCAAAAAAAAAAAAGACTTATTCCATCCAAACTTAGAGTTTTTCTGTTTTACAAAATTCTAGAGACCCCTCCCTGCTTTGCAGGAATGCATTAGACAGCCATTTCCCATTTCCATTTGTTCATCAGATCAATTTCATCATTCTAAAGTCGTTCATTCTTGGCATAACTGATTTTAACGACTTTAATTTAATTTATTCGAAACTTGAATGATTTTTAAAAGAAGTCTCTGAGCCACCATACAGACAGGGGGACTCCCGGCAAGAGCCATGGGCCTGGCGACCCCACCCTCCTCGAGTAGTGGCGCATGTCAACAAATGCAGTGAACCCTGACGTAGGTGATCAGAAGAATGACCTCTAAGGGCATTGGAAGAATGCTTAAAGGATGCCTACTCTGAAGTGATATGTAAGCAATTCCGGAGTGGGCATAGTGCACAGAGGATGAGGAGATAGGTTTAGTGGAGACACCACGCAACCAACAACCAATATACAAAGTCTTGATTAGAATTAATTAAAATGTTTCGGAAAAAATTCTTTAAATGACACTGAAAACCGTATCAAAATCCGTTGCGTGGTTTAGAAGTTCTTAGTATACAAACAATCTGGAATTTCGTCTCTTCTTCATACTATGTAATGATGTTACTTATGGAACGACTCTCGTATTGTTGCACCTAAAAGTCTTGGGTGCCGTTGCCATTTATCTTCATCATCATCATCAATGTCTTCCGTCTTTTCATGCACAGTTCTGCATAATAATAAATGAATGAATGAAAATCTGGAGCAAGTATTGCAATAGCATACCAAATGGTATTCACCATCTTCACCATCACCTCGACATTACCTCACCATCACTGCTGCCATTACTACTTAACCTCCTTCTTCTCCACTCATTCACTCATTTCATTTTTTCCTTCCTCATTTTCTTTTTCTTAAACATACTTTTTCTTGACCAATTACACACATGTATGTACATATATATATAGCTCACCCAGTTTTTGATCTAAGGGGTGACAAATCAGAAAATTACTATAGTTTGTCGGGTCGATGGTCTGCACTCTAGCCCCTCTCACTCATTATTACATGTAAGCCTTAGTTAGAAGTTTGTCTTAAAATACATTACAATAATAGAAGTCAACAGGGTAGTAGTGGCAGTGGCAGTGTTTAAGATGCACGACTTGAGGTTGCCACCTCCTAAGATTAAAATTTCTTAAGGAAAAAAAAAAAAATAACAATATTGTCGGTAAATTTCAAAAGAATCTATTAGAAACCAGCGGCAAACGTTCAAAACTTGTGTCGGCTTTTGAGTGGAGAGGAAAGCCAAGCAATTCAAGTTTGCCTCTAAAATTGCTGGCGCCATTCAACGCACCTCAGAAATATTATAAAATAGAAAATAAAAAAATATCGGCGAATATGACGACAATCGTACTAGACGATGATGATGACAGCGTACGATTGTGGTGTGTGGTGTTTAGACAGAGAACCAAATGGAAGCTCGTAAATATGTAATTATTGATTAAATTAACAAAACCGAAATGGCAAAAACAACATCATCACAATTTGGTTTTAGTTTTTTCTTTATAATATTATATAAACCGCAATAGAACAACAACAACAACAACAACAATTACAATTACACTAAATGATTGACCGACTGCTGGTTTGTAAATAGAAGTACTAGTAGTTTTGAGGTTTAACACAACATTAACAACTCACTTGGTCTCACTAATTTTTAATTCTCCTTTTCCCAAACGGCCTATATCATGGTGTTTTAATAGAATGAGTTTAGACCAATTTAATCTAACAATTTCTGTAGTGATTCATCAGTATTGCAATTGTATTTAAGTACCCTGTAGTATGAATCACTGGCCCAAAACTGGTTCGTGACTAGCCAGTACTTTTAGTTCCAACAATATACTCTTACTATATGTAATCAACTGGTGAATTAAACTTGGCGATGTTATTGGAAGGGATGAATTGCCTTCGCCTGTTTTACCGTTCTCCAGTCGTGTCGTTAGTCATTCCCACCGCATTTCCTGCGACTAGTGAATTGACTAAACATCAGGTAATAAGAAAAGGAGCAAATGAATTACTATCGAAATGGGGACCAAGCCTACTGCAGGGTATCAACTTGGGGTTTGAGAAGCCAATACCGGAGACGGTTGTGATCCAATATTGTCCCAGATTTTTAACAATTTTAACAAATACTGATTATGACACATGACATGGTATCACATACCATGAACACATGATAAAGAGTTGGACTTGGACTTGGACTACATTTAAAGTTTAAGAATCTTTGATATAGTACATATTATTCCAGTGGTTGGGTAAAGCAAAAAGCGAAATTCTAAACAGATTATCAGCTTTCTTCTTTGAAAATTTAGATTAGATTAGTTCCTCACCACATGGCTATGGCGAATTGTTCTCTAAATACTATAGAGGTCATCTATATAATTTCTTAACAAAATCTTAAAAGTATGTATGAATGGTAAGGATGTAAGAGCAATTCCAATCATTTTATTTGTATTTTGGCCTGGAAAACCTTGCAAACAACAGACTAAAATCCATAATACTAGTAGTACTACATTCCAAATTATTGAGAAGTGTATGGAAAAATTAAAGAAAAAACATCTATCGAAGCAAAAAGTACTTAAAGAAGCTTAATTGGCAATTACAATAACAAACTGACAGTCAAATGAATGAATGCATGAATGGACAGATGTATGGGACTGACTGATTGACTGAATCACTGATTGAATGAGTGACATGGACAGTCAGATGGCCAGCAACTTATACCAATACAATTCTACTCGTACTACCAGACTACTAAGTAGCATATGAGTACATATGTATTTGCAATGCATATAGGTACCATACGTAATATGAAAATGGATGAACAATGCTATAACCACAAAGTAGGTTGAATTCATGTCAATAACATTGCATAAATAATATGCAAAATTGAAGTAATTTACAATCAATATACATATATCGTGTATCGTACATATATTCTATTCTAGTACTTATGATGGCAACAGCAGCACTATGAGCAATTAGATGATGTCATAATAATCAAGAAATCATATTGTGAAATAAAGAAAAATAAATGGAAAACCACTTGGATTAATGTGTATACAATAATTCATTAATCGGATATTGATCTAGATAGATCAAGATACAATATACATACATACACGAATCTAAATAAATTAAAATAATTTTAGAAGTTGACATTGCCACTTGTACAATACGAGTATTGTACAATATCTATAACAAATGATATATGTATGTAATATGTGTTTTCAAGTACTCGTACCATACTACAATAATATGTTCGATATTGACCTAGAATAAATACATTGCCATTGATTGAGCTTAATTGACTAATAAAAAAAAATATTAACATTAATCCTCTTAATAGGATAAATTCTAAAATGAATCCATATTCAAAATAAATTAATAAAATACAAAAAATCATCTGGTATTACTGATTACTATAGTGGGTACTACTATATGGACACAACATGGCTCTACATTTTTCAATTTTAAATAATGTCAGTGGATACTAAGTAATTTTTTATTTTAGAGAATTTAGTACTTATGTGAATATTATAATTCTTTGGAAGATACTATTTTTAGTTAAACCAGAACCCTCCAGCCTTAATACAATAATTGATATCAACTGATCCAAATGTTTGTTCATTCAAAATGTGTCGAAAATTGCTAACACATATTCAATGCCTTATTTCAAGGAAGATTTTAGTACATAGACCTATGTACAGCGCCGGCCTTACACACCCAGGCGCCCCGGGCGAGTCAATCATTTCCATCGTAAACATTCTTTAGATATTAGGTTTTGTTCTTCCCTGTCAATAGTTAATCCAGTTTTAAACCTAATTTCAACTTCAGTCCATTGGGTAAATGTTTTCTTGTGTGCAGGACTATTTTCATGGATTTTCAAAACTTCATTTAAATACTTCCAATTTTTGAAACCTTCAGTACTGGTCAATCAAACAGTCGACAACAAAAGCAAAAGACATATCATTTGATTCTGAATAAACTAGGCACCGTTGTTTGATTGTTTTCTTGCGTAATGTGTTGAAGATTGTCCTTAATACATGTGGATTCCCCGACAGGTAGGTGTTTTTTATTGTTTTAGTAGGTCGTTAAAAGATGGCGCTGTCTAATGAGTTTATCATAATTTGTTAAGAATAATGTTGTGGTGCGGTAATAAAGGAGATATTGTAAGGGTTCGTTCGATATGCGTCGATGTGTCGGAGTGTGCGGTGCCCCTGATTACACCCTAAAGCCGCCGCTGCCTATGTACTATATATTTCTGATAAATTTCATTATTCTTTTTGCATAGATTTCCAATTATCTTACAATCTCTTCTGAAAGCTATAATTTTATATTAACAGGGAAGACGAATTCATGAAATCTTCAGATTTTTAAATAGAACACTTTTGCTTATTTTCGTGGAAAAATATCTTTTCAAAGAATATTTAAATTAATTATTATTTGGCGTATAAAATTCAATAAATTAAGAGTGACTGTCCATCTATCATTTTGAATAACACCACTGTTCTACAATAGTCTGAGTTCATTTGGTCAGACGACAAAAGACTCACCTGGTGGAAACATATAGAAGCCATAAAAACTTGCATGAAATTATAATCACAGTCCTTCGATCTAAAGGTGCTCCCATATAATAGCTTTATAAAGCCAATCTGGACATACGGTTCCCTGCTTTGGGAGAACGCAAGCCCAATTAACGTTGAGGACATCCAAAAATACTTCGCTTTTGAACTGGTGCTCACTGGTACTTTTGAAGGCGAATATCCACAGAGCCCCACCAATTAACACCAAAATTGAAGCAGAAACATCACTTCAAACTCTCGCAACCTCAACTATTAATTTAAGTATATTGTTACGACAAAGCTAATCTTCCCAATCGGCAAGTGCTGGCAAGGTGATGATTGCTATGATGTGTGTGTCCCTGGTACGTGGAGATGATAGGATGAACCAAAAAAACATAAGAAGAAAAGAATAATACTATTGTATTATGACAACCAATTCAGTGGACACCTAAAGAAAATGAGAACACCCCCATAAAAATAAAACAGAAGTCTGATCGACTGAATCGATAAATTCGAATTGGAAGTCTGATATGTGTAACGCTAGCTGTGCCACCGATGAACAAATCTCATAGCATAGACTTGCCCAAAAAACAAAGATCAGATCAAACCGCCTGGTTAGACCACTAATCAATGCAACCCCAATCCGGAAGCTCAATAGAATGCATTTGGAGCAGACAACGCCAGACGACTTCCCAGCCTCTTCAGGCCATGAGTAGCAATCTTAGTCGAAAGCGCAGTGAAACAGCTCAAACGGTGTCCAAGCCAGGACTAACGGCCAGAAAGGTTTTGATGGTGTATTTGGTGGAAATGGAAGGGAATCATTTATCATGAGTTGGCCAAACACTGATCTCGAACCCCTCTACTGTCAACAACAAATGGAATGGAATTGCCAAAATGCGATCAGAATTGGCTAATAATGAAACACACATGAATACTAATGACTTGCCGGAAACCGGGGGAGCTGAAATTGAACAACACCAACCCAAAATTAAATAAAGTTTCCAATATCCTTAATACTAGTATATAGATAAAAAGACACAAATTAATCAATCAATCAATTAAATTTCCAATAATAGTACGTAATTAAAAGACTTAAACACTAAACACTGAATGAATCTTTAAATCTTGAAATAAAATTCATTAAATAGTAAATGGGGGTTATTCATTCATTCATTCGTTCATTAAATCATCCGCAATTTGTATTGATTTGAATAGTTCAGATTTTCTTGAGTATAACAAATCACTTTTCGTTTTTCTACTATTCCCCCTCTCTAACTAATTTCTTAATTGATTTCTTTGAATTCGATTTGGAAAGAAAGAAAGAAAGAAAGAAGTAAAACAAAGACCGACCAGCATTACGTCAAAAATAGGAAAGGTCAAAATCGGGTGACTTTTTACATAACTTAAGAGTGTTGGGCGAAATATGGTGAAAAGAAACGAAAAACGAGGGACGAAAAAGCAATAATTTTTTTTTATTATTTTAGAGTTTTTAAAAAGCAAAAAAGCAATAAGAAAGCAAAAGAAAAATGTTTAAAATGCACGCAATGAATGTAGAGGAGAGACGAAACTGAGACCATGATAAATCGATCGATGTTTCTTGCAGATACTTGTATTCGTACTACTTACTAAGAGAAACAATGATACGAGTAATAGGCAAGTTGCAACACAAACTATGGATAAATATACACTACTTATACTACTATGTGAAAGTGCATATGATGATGTATCTCTATACATGTGTGTGTGATTGTGTATCTATGCGAATAATGTGGGCAACAATAACTGTCAATTGTTTGTTGTACTAGTAACCTAGACTTTTGCTTGGACTTTATCTGTTTAATTGGCTCATCAGTTGCGTTGCGCAACCCAAGCAACAAAGCAACATTTCAAATGGACAAACGAACGAACGGATATATGAATACTATATACTATGGATCGTATAGTAGTACTACTTACATGCACTTGCATGTGGAGCAAAATGAGAAATTCCCAAGTAAAACCAGAATTCAGTAAACCAACAAACTAAACTAAAGTTCGCTCTCTCACACAATCGCAATTCACAAACGTGGGACGATGATCTTGTGCTTAATGATGATAATAATAATAACGATGATGATGATGATGACGATAATATCAATGATGACAATGATGATATAGAATATACTATAGAATAATAAAAAATTGTAGGTGTCAAGCTTATAATGATAATAATGATGATGACGACGACGACGATGACTATAGCATGGCATGATGCATGTTAGTGTATCTTAGTATCTTTGTACTACTACATGTCTGCTTTACTTAAAGGTGTTCATTTGTTTGCTTTTGAAACATTGAAATTCTGTAATCAGTTAAAATGTTGATAAATAAAACCAATAAAGAAAAAATTGCAGAAAACAGATACAAAAACGAAACGAAGAAAGAAGCTTAACTAAACCAAGAAAAACAGAAAATATTGTATTGTATAAATAAAATAAATGATAAAAAATTAAAAGAAATACATAATAATAAAGGAAAATAAACAATTCTTTTTACAATAAAAATTAGCACTTTGTAAACTACAACAACAACAACAACAGTATACAAAGTTTCTTCTTCGATTTCTGTTTTCTGCAAAGTATCATACGAGTACAAGTATTTTTAAGATATAAACTTCAAACTCACGAAAGTACAATACAATACAATAATAGTGAGTAAAGTAAGGTAAGGTAAGGTAAAGTAAAGAATGTCAGTATAGAGACAGAGAGAGAGAGAGTAAAAGAAGAAAGATGAGAGTGTAAAACGAGTGTGTGTGCAAACAAACTCAGGCGCTTGTGCAAAGGAACATAAAACATCATCATGGATTATACTCGTACTACTTACTATACTACTTACTAAATGTGTTATGAGTTTATCTGTTCTTTTCTTTTTTTATTCTGTTCTGTTTTCTTCTGTTCTCATATTCATACTCATAACTTTAAAAGTATCTGGACTTTTGCTGACTTTTATTTTATTATTTCATTTGGTTTTTTGAATAAACTTGATTTCTTAGGTTGCATAAAAAACAATGAAATTGGAAAAAAAAAAACCAGTAAGAAAATTTCATATGTAAAGTTTAAGTCATTTGTACTACTTAAGTATGATAATATGAGAGAAGAGATACTTTTTTTGTATCTGTAGAATTTACCTTGGCAACGTGATAACAATCAACGCGCGCAAAATAAACTTCAACTCTCTCACACACAAGTACACAAGCAAACAAACAAACAAATACATATGTATGAGTGTGGTATGAAAACAAATACTACTATTACGAGGTGTGGTTATAAAGAGATATTTTTTAGACATATGTAATTAAGTCTAATATATAATACTCGTACTGAACTTAATGAGTGACTAGCTGCTGGGGCCTTCGACTTACGATAAAATGACATCGTTGGTCTACATTTTTATATTGGATTTCTTAATGAGTTTTTAAAAGATGGAATGAAACTTGGGAACCAAAAAGGGAGGCCCTAATGTGTTGACAGGAGTTCATAAGATGATCTGCGGTGAGATCAGCCCCGCATAGATGACATGATGGACAAACTGATCCACCTGAGTATGTCGTCCAATCCGCAGACAGTTGAAAGTTCCGCATGCCTGTTCACATCCAAACTGTGTAACACTCTGTGTTGGTCTATTGGTATTTTAAATTTTGTTTTTTCTTTAATAAAATGACAAGTCTATTAAAATAGTAGAGCAAGGAATTGTGTTAAAATTTCTTAAGAAACTCAGTAAACAGATTTTGTAAAACTATTCACATTTACAATACTACATACGACATGATATTAATGCGTTAATTGTACAGAGTTTTTTGAGTTCCTATTCTAGTAGAGCAAGCTACGTATAGTTGACCGTGCGAAAAAACATTGATTTTCCAAATTTAATCCATCAACGCATAGCGATCTGAATTGAACTGATTCGATACGATCTCGATCGCAGGTTTTTGCTATGCTATTGCTCAATATTCATTCAAGAGATCCTGAGATTACACACAATTTGTTGTTGGGTATGCCACAATTTTAAAATAAGACAAAGAGCTCTCTTTCTAAGATCTATTTGTCCAAACTATATACTATAGTAATTTAAAATTATTTGGTGAGACTGTTTGCCTTATTCGCCTTTCTCTTTGTCTTCCTTAGTGAGTATTTTATTTGTTTCCCAAAAAGTGCATTGAAGAACAACCAAAAATTTAGACAGATACAGCTCTTAAAGAAAATATCATAAAGAGCTCAAAGAAGGAAACGTCCAGCTTTCTGCTCAGCTTGTAAAATGAAAAAATTCCCATGAAGCATGAAGTTATACTCGTATTACTGACGATGTAAGGTTTATCTGGCTACCCATGGGACTGTTCATTCAGTTTCTATCGATTCCATATAGAGTTATACCATAAAGAGTCCAAAGAAGGAAACGTCCAGCTTTCTGCTGAGCTTCTAAAATGAAAAAAATCCCATGAAGCATGAAGTTATACTCGTATTACTGACGATGTAAGGTTTATCTGGGTAGCCATTGGACTGTTAATTCAGTTTCTATCGATTCCATATGGAGTTATACAGTAAACCAATCTGATATGACAAGATGTCTAAGTTTGTTTTACGTTTTATTGTTTTCTTTCTTCCTGCTCACTACTTTTTGTAGACCTATCTATCATTATTCGCATATCCAATTAATAGGCTTGTGTGAGCTCTATAGAAAATGTGCATATAATAAAGTTATCATCACACAGTTTTTCTGTGAGAGAATTACTACAAATCATATCTATCCTGAACACGACTTTAAAGCTTTGACAGATAGATAGCTATTACATTATTTCACCTATTTCTTGACTATAAGTTTTTGTAACCAAGGTCCATGGGCAAAGTAGTAAATAAAAAGGATGTGGATGTGTAAATTGTACAATTCAAATGGTTTTCCCCGGTATGCTATTTTTCTCGGGTCCAAGTTTACCAAACATACTTATTTTATTATCAACCCTCGTAGTCATATGACAAAACAAATAATACGAACACACAAGGAGACAATGAGAGAGGGAAATGCACATGAAGAGACAGAAAAAGAGAGAGAGAGATATAGAGAACAAGAGAGTCTCTTCCATACCCATGCGCATACAGATAGATAGAAGATACTTTACTTTACTTTACTTAACTTTACTCGTAAGTATTTAGTAAGCAACAAATTGCATTGAATTTATTATTTCCTGATTAGAATAAAATTTATAGTGAATATTTATTGAAATACAATAATAATAATAATAATGTGCTATAGAGAATGAGTGACAAAGTGAGGAGGAGGAGAAAGGGTTATGTATTAAGTTTACATTGTGGCAAGTAGAGGAAAAAAGAGAAGCGAAAAGTGGTGGTGGTGGTGGCATTTACATAGCAGATACTTTATCAGCAGCGTGTGTTTAGAACAGAATGAAATGAAAAAAAAAAAAAAATTAATGGAAATGATAAGATTATTAAAATGAAAATGAAATACTTAGTACAATATGAAAAAAAAGGAAAAATTGAAAGCAAAATCATTTACAATTACAATTTAAAAAACGCAAACACGCACACACCCTCATAAGATACAAATTAAAGGAAATTTCATTAAATTATTGTATTTAATTAACTTATATATACTCTGAATAGTATTATAAGCTTGTCATGAAGTTCGTAACACTCAGAAGGAGACACCTCAGACCCCATAATGTATATGTATATGTACATTTATTCTTGATCAACTCGATGAGACAAGCTGATTTAGACTGCATATATTCAAACAAGTTCCTCAGTTTTTGAGCTGAAGATTTTGCAAAAAGGTTTTTTTCTACCATATGCTGCACATTTGTCGGAATCAGCCGAATCGGACCACTAGGAGTGGTACCTTCCATACAAACCCAAATTCATATTAATGTTGTTATTTGAAAAACTTTTTTGTTTTTTGATTTAACAAACTGAAAGTTAGGCATTATAAGTTTGTGATCTATGTTCACCAACCATGTAACTTTCAAGATCCTGGGATTATCAGGTGTGGTACCTCCCATACAAACCCAAATTCAAATTAATGTTGTTATTCGAAAAACTTTTTTGTTTTTTGACTTATCCACCTGAAATTTGGATGCTATGAGTGTCTGTTGTACATACACCAACCATGTAAATTTCAAGATCCTAGGATTATCAGGTGTGGTACCTCCCATACAAACCCAAATTTAATTTAATGTTGTTATTAGAAAAACTTTTTTGTTTATTGACTTATCCAACTGAAATTTGGATGCTATGAGTGTCTGTTGTACATACACCAACCATGAAAATTTCAAGATCCTAGGATTATCAGGTGTGGTACCTCCCATACAAACCCAAATTCAAATTAATGTTGTTATTCGAAAAACTTTTTTGTTTATTGACTTATCCAACTGAAATTTGGAAACTATGAGTTCCTGAACCATATTCACCAACTAACGAACTCATCCACAGAAACGTGACATATTGGCATATCTAATGATAACCTTCTTTCTGATTTTATATTTAATTTTAACAAAAAAAAGATTTAAAATATTGTTTTCAATTTTTTGTTTTGTTTTTATTATTAAACAATTTTGATTCTTGTGGAAGAAAGTATATTTAAAAAAAAAAAAAAAAATCACTGAAATTTTCCGCTTATATCTTCACATAGGACATAGAAAAACAACAACAGTCAATCATCAAATTGAATTTCTAATCATAAAATTAAAAAAAAAAAAAATTTATTTAATTTTTTCACTTCATCATCATTCAATTTTGTTGGTTCCTTTTTTTTAAAAAATATTTTTTGTCAATTATTTAATTCTTTTTGTTTGTTGTTTTTTATTTAGCATTATTATTTCTTTTCTTCCGTGAGCTCGTGGGCTTTTGCGCACCGGTTTATTACCAACAACAACAACAACAATAAAATTTTTTCCTTTATATCTTTCTTTTCATCAATTTTCTCTCTTTTCCGCCCTTTTTGGTTTAATACCTTTTTTTGGTTGTAAATTTTTTTATTGAAGTTCACAAGAAGGAAACAAAAAAAAAAAAAAAAAAAAACAGCAAGGTAGTTAAATGCTTTGAGGCCATAAAGCAACAACAACAACAACGTAATTCATAGTATAACAACAACAACAACAACAATAGTAATAACAGCAGTAACAACTACAACAACAACAGTGAATGAAGAATAAAAAAGCACACACACACACACACACACACACACAACTCACTTATTTATTTACTTGCTTTTCATTGTTTTTTTTTGTTTTTGTTGTAGTCTTCATCATCAACACTTAACTTCAAAAAGAAGCAACAACTCGCTCACACACACACACACACACACACACATACACATACACAAAACACGAACAACTGATGCCGCCAATGAATCTAAAACAACGTTTGAATTAAATTAAATTAAAGTAAAGTAATTAAGGTAAATAATAGTAGTAGTGAGAGTAAATTTGTAAGCACAAGAAAAAAAAAGAAACAATAATTTTTTAATAATTTTTTATGCATAAACAACAAATAAGTACTATTATCATATTTTATAATTTAAGATACTTGTATTGATTATTATTTTATAATTATTATTAATATAAATTTGTAATTATTTGCAATATTCTTTTCTTTTAAAATTTTTGATTTTGCTTTTTCTTTTGAAATATAATTAATAATAATTAATAATTTATATACGTAAATCTTGAAACTTTGCTTGGTTTGTTATTAATTTTATTAATTTAACCCACCGTCACCGTCCGTCGAATAGTACCGTTCGCTTTAAAGGATTTGTTGTGAGTAACATTAAGTATACGTATTACAATGTAGTAATATAGCGAGCGAAATGACTGAGTTAATGTTGATGAGTGAGTGAGATTGTGCTCTGCACCACTATTCCGGTCTCGTTAAAATGTATTTGAAACGCTCAAATCTGCGAGAGTGCGAGAGCAAAGAGCACAAGCAATCACTTGTTGTTTCGGTGTGGCCAATCAAATGTGTACGCTCTGAACCAAATGAAAAAGAAACACTCAAATTTGCGAGAGTGCCAAGAGCAAAGAGCATAAGCACTCACTTGTTGTTTTGTTGTAGCCAATGAAATGTGTACGCTCGGAACGAAACGAAAATGAAACGCTCAAATTTGCTGTTGTTGCTAATACAGTAGACCTTCGATGATAATGAATTTTTCACATAACGAACAAAATTTAAAAACAAAACAGAAAGAAGGTTATATTTCAGAATTACTTAGATAAACTGACTGCCTGGGCTCGGAGGTGGAACGTCCAGCTCAACCCAACCAAAAGTAGCAATGTCGGCTTCACGCTTAGAAGACGACTTCCCCCACCCGTTGCCCTCAATGGAATGAACATGGAGTAAAAATCTGATGCCAAATACCTGGGTCTAATTCTGGTAGAAGCAGACTGCGTCACCTCCATTGGCTACTAAGTAGAAGAAGGCGCCTGTCGCTGCAGATTTAGAGGACAGTCTATTGCCAAGTTATCGCGCCGATATGGAGATATGGGATTCAAATATGGGGAATGGCAGCCAGGTCCCACCGACTGAAAGTGCAAAGATTACAGAACTACGCACTGCGCACAATCACTGGCTGCCCTTGGTATGTTAAGAAAAGGCGCATTCACCACGGTCTTGGCGTAGCCTTGTTGATAGTCAGATCAATTTCCACTCAAGTCGGTACAGTGATATACTGAGGAACCACACAAATAGACTGGCAATATATCATGTTGAAATAAAAAAATGAAAAAAAAAGGTTATATTTGGCTACGCCAAAGACTTAATGCTCTCCATGCGCCTGTGTGTTAGCATGCAGAAGTATTATATTAATTATTTGACTTACGTGTAGGGTAGAGTCAGTTTTCATACTAATTTCAATACACCAATAGTCACATGTATATCGGGATATCGGGAGCTATACGATCCAGTAATCCTAGGATCTTGAAATTTATATGGTTAGTGAATATGGATAGTGTCCAAATTTCAGTTCAGACAAGAAACAAAAAAGAACATTAATTTGAATTTGGGTTTGTATGGTAGGTACCCCTCCTAGTGGTCCGATTCAGCTGATTCCGACAAATTTGTATCTAAAAAGAAAACTTCGTGCAATATCAGTTCAAATCAGCTCAAGAACTGAGGGACTAGTTTGCATACATACAGACCGAAAGAGGACATGGCTAAATCAACATGTCTCATCGAGCTGATCAAGAATATATATATGTTATGCGGTCTCCGTTGTCTTCTTCTATGTGTTACAAACTTCTTGAAACACTTATAATACTATTCATGCGTGGAGAGTATAATGACTCACTCGCCTTATAGTATCTTGTGATTTTAATAAATGGAATTAATGCTGTCAAACTAGAAAGAAGTCGGGTCCAAGAAAAGTGTAGACTCTGAAGAAAAGAGTCATCCCAAGTCAATTTTAGTAGCCATAACTTCTGTAGAATGATATTTACAGTGATGAAGATTGGTGCAAGTAATCACAGAGGGTCAAACAAGAGTAACACAATGGACAGAATTAAATAGTTCGTTACACGTACTATAAGTTCCTTTTTAGGATTAAATGAGTACATAAAGGGTTGCATTTGAGGCCCAAAGCGGATGTTTTTAAGTCAGCTTTAATATTTAATTTTTGTCGGAACTGTGGAAGATTCGAATGTCCAAGTTTTAGAAGATCTGTAATCTGCTGTTTTAAGATCGAAAATTCAACAATAGAACCAGCACCACTCAAAAGATCATCACCCTAAAAGGAAGTTTTAACGATATGCGACCGAATCTCGAATTCTGATACATCTGATTCATCAGCGATGTAGAAAAGACTCTGACTCTGGCGAGATGTGGAGCGCATGCCAAATCATATGTTACTGTGTTAACTTGATATGTCCGAAGATTCTCCTCAGATGAACTTCGCCAAAGAATACATTAATATCATCGATTGCATTTATTGATAAGGAAAGGAACAGTGATCCATAATATTGTAAAGCGGCATGGTGAAGCAGCAAGCTTCAATACCAAGGCGTCGTCAGTGATTCCAGAAAACCTCGTGGAAAAAGCAGATGGTTACGTGCCCCAGAAGGGTTCAATTGTGACAAAAATGATTTACATACAACGTATGTACCAGTATTAGCAGAAGGTTAAGAATTGCCCAATCCTCAAGCTAATGAAGGACCACCTTACAATAATTTTTTGTGACAATGCAAGTGACGATTTAAAAACTGAACCTTTCTTCTATATCTTTCAGAAACTCCACAAGCTTTCAAAAAATGTAAAGTCGAGATGAGCAAGCTAAGTGTGATGTGGCGCTTCATCAACAAGGCTTACGTGTCTTTTTTACTGATTGGGTTAAGTTGAAATTTTTGGTCCTATGTAAAAGAATATTTGCTTGAGATGGATCTGCATGATTTCATGCTTTGCTGGCTATGGACAAGACTCCTGCCCATCTGATTTAAGAATTGCATTTTATCAAAGTTCACTTCCTTCTTCCCAACACCACTCCATTACTTCGACCTAGGACCAGCAGATTAGTTCTAGTTTTAAAAAAAAGAACATACCTAACAAACATACTTTGTTTTAATAAGACACAAGGAACCAATCTCACTCTTAAAGAGTTTTGGAAATATCACTTTCACATCGTTGCTTGTCTCAAGATTATCGAAAAGTCATGGAAAAGTGTATTCAAGAATATCATCACATCATCCTGTAAGAAACTTTGGCCAGAGAACCAAATGTCGAATGAACTCGATGCAGTCTGTGTCTAAGGAGCCAGAGGTCGATGAAATTGTATTTTTATCTAATGTGATGAGGCTGGAAGTGAATGACATTGATACCGATGATCTTGTGAAAGAGCTCAGTTAGTCAGGAGCTGGCTACAGCAGAGCTTATGGAGTTGAAATGTACATTACGCTAAGAAAATGTGGTGAAGATTTTGTCACAGGAGGGCGGGGTAGCAGAAGAACAACAACCTTTTGGTGCAATAAAACCAATGCTGTAAGCATTCAAGTTTCTGGAATCTTTCATTGAATACCATCACTCTCATAAGCCAGTGGCTAAGCGCACATAATACTAATTTACATTAGTTTATAAGGAGAAAGTGGTTTCGCACAACGAGTAACTATCTGTAGTGAATTATGCGAGGGTTCACTGTACTGTTAATAGTCACCACCGCATGTTAACATTTTAAATGCTCTCTCTGTTAGGTTAGTGGTCTCTGTTAAATTGTTACATGTTAACAAATGATTTTTTACTGCTGTTAGGCTGGCGTTACACCGAAGTGAACAAACATGTTTAATAACTTTTGATATAGTGATGTTATGACACTGGTAAATTGTTCAATGTTAACAAATGAGTAGAACAGAACAACAAACCAAGAAAATACAGTATAGTACAATAGAATAGAGTAGCTTTTTTGGTTTCGGTTCACTTGAAAATGTAATACATACCTTTTCAAAGAGGCAATTTAAATGTTTTCTAGGTTATGATTTAAAATTATTTGCTCATTAAATAATGGTTAATTTTTACTTATGTACCATATACCGCATAGATATGGTATACATCTATAAGACTGACCTAATATCCTGTATATTCATCATTATTCGTAACCCTGCAAACTCATGCTTCATCTAATCGACGACGCTCGATCGTAATTTAATTTCATTAATTTTTTTTTGGTTTATTGTGTTTGTTTTGATCTATTTTTTCGTACAGCTCCAGTTCTCGTCTAGCTGTTGATGTATGCACACGTGCAACTTTCTATACGCATCGTAAGTTGCTTTTTTACCTGACTGTTAAGAACGGTTATGTTTTTAGCGCGTATCTTGTATGTTTCTAAATGTCTATCTTCCCATGTTTCTTCCAAATGGCTCAATGGATTTTGATAGTTGAGGTATCGTTATATTCATCTTGATAACCCGAGTGCCTGTAGATAGGTTAAAACTTTTTTGTTTTTTGTCTTATCGAATTGAAATTTGGACATTATAAGTTACTGGTACATGTTCACTAATCATGTAAACTTCAAGATCCTAGGATTACTAGAAGGGTTACCTCCCATACAAATCCAAACGCAAATTAAGGTTTTTAACAGAAAAAATTTTTTTTTACTGCTTACAAAAACGCCATCTGTTGCACATACGCGGCGACACTTCTCGGACTAAAAATTGATTACGAAAAATTTCATAAAATGAAATCATCACAATGGAGGGGAAGAGAGAAGAATGAATGTATTTTTTGCAGTGGGGTTTTTGGTTTTTTTTAATCATTACTTGGTTTTAAAGACTGTTTCGATTCTTTTGGGCATAGTAGCTATTGATATTTATTAACTTACAATAAGACTCTAAAGAAATATTTTGTACCAGGGTTATTAACTTGTCTACTCATCGACGCTCATCGACATCTAAAAATGCTTTGGATCGATGTGTTTTTGAAACTTCCACAAAAGGAGTATTTTTTCCTCAGCATATGGTAGCATTGCTCTAGTCAACAAAAACCTTTGTACACGAATCTATCCATGTTGCCTTCAATCCGATAAGACCCCTTAATTTTTTAGCTAAACGCACCTATTTCACTGCTAAGAACGATCAATTTCAAGAGAGAATTCCCCATTTTCATTTGTAAACATTGTTTCTAGACTTACAGATTTTATTCCGATTCTTAATTTCGTTAATAGAGTGCCAGGCTAGCGGCATGACTGTTATCTGGTTTTATCACTACAGACAAAGAACGTGATGGGGGCCACATTAATGTTTGAAGACGTTGAATTGGAGGCGTTCTTGAAGCTTTACTCATGTCAAACTCAAGAGGAGCTCTATGAAAACTTGGGAGTTGCTCAACAAACGATTTCAAACCGTCTCATGGCCATGAGTATAGTGCAGAAACAAGGAAATTGGGTACAGTGTGAACTCAAGCCAAGAGATTTCGAACTGTTCTAAAGTCAAAATCGGAAGGGATTTATGTATCGAATCCTGACGATGGACGAAAAGTGGATCCATTACGACAACACAAAATGCAAAAAAACGTGAGGTAAGCCCGGACATGCATCAACTTCAACGGCCAGACCAAATATTTATGGCAAGAAGTTAATGCTTGTGGGATCAGCTCGGAGTAGATCTACTATGAGCTAATTGCGCCAACAATTGATGAAATTGAGTCAGGCCATATGTGGCAAAAGTCATCAAAGAAACTTTGGAAGCGCTTCAACGGGAAGTCCTATCCCACCTGCCATATCTACCAGACATTTATCCTTCCGACCTCCACTTTTTCTGGCCGATGACACATGGCCTGGACGAGCAGCCCTTAATTTTTTACTAAGATGCAAACAATTGGTTGATATTTGGATTGCCCCAAAAGACGAGGAATTTTTCATTATGGACAGTACTTTGTCCAATTGTACCATTTTTTTAAATAAAGCTTCAAGGTTACTATACGTAAAACTCAAAACTTATCTGTACACTCAACATTATTAACTACCTAGAGATATTTTCTTAGCTTGGTGTTTGGTATATTGTATGAAGGATGCTGGTCAGTGGCGGACTTACGCATTTGCCGACATTAGTCTATTCAAATTTTACCGACCTATACAAATCGATAGCCTCGGAAATCGACGCAGAGGAGGTATACTACACACTAGCAAACAGGAAATCTCCTGGGTATGACAGAGTAAGTGTGGCAGCCATGAAAGCCCTACCCTCAAACATGCTACAACTCATAGCTAAACTTTATAATGGGATTCTGAGACTTAGCCACTTTCCTTCCCAGTGGAAGTGTGCTGAGATTATTATGATACTCAAGCCTGGCAAACCTGAGCACCTGTCCAGTTCATATCGTCCTATTAGCCTGCTGGTGATTTTTTCCAAAATATTCGAGAGACTACTTTTGCGTAGACTTTTGCCTGTGCTAGATAAAAATTAAACTATCCCCGAACATCAGTTTAGCTTCCGAACGCAACATGGTACACCAGAGCAGTGCCATAGGATTGTGCAACATATTCTAGAGACACAGGAGAACAGGAAGTACTGCTTTGCAGCATTTCTAGATGTTAGGCAAGCGTTTGATAGAGTTTGGCACCCAGGCTTACTGTACAAAATCAAAAAGAACCTACCTGCACCGTACTATCAGCTCCTAAAGTTGTACTTGGACAATCGAGTTTTCTACGTGCGCTGCTGCGACTCAAAAACTGACCTAAAACCCATTAAGGCGGGTGTTCTAGGTCCTATATTGTACACGCTTTTTTCTGCAGATATGCCGGTATTAAATATGGATTGCTCCTTTACTGCTACCTACGCAGATGACACAGCATTTCTGGCATCCAGAAAATTGCAGCAGCAATTGTTTGCCTTAGAACCGTGGCTCACAAAGTGGAATATTGCCATCAACACCGATAAATCAACTCATGCCACATATACACGTGGGACCCGAATCTGCCCTAGTGTAAGTCTTAATGGACACTTGCTCCCCACGGCCTCTAGCGATAAATATCTAGGGCTTACTCTGGATAAAGCACTCAACTGGAGAAAACACCTGTTCAACAAGCGGACCCAGCTCAACCTTAAGCTCAAGCGCCTGTACTGGTTACTCATGCCTAGTTCGAAGCTCTCACTACGCAATAAGTTACTACTCTACAAGACGATTCTAAGCCCAATCTGGACCTATGGCATTCAGTTATGGTGCTCCACTGCGGCCTCAAATGTTAACATAATACAAAGGTTCCAGTCCAAAGTTCTTCACACTATAGTAGGCGCCATTTCTATGTTCGCAACGATGTCATTCACTGCGACCTCAAGATTGATACGGTTGCAGAGACCATCACTGCATTTAGCCGCCGCTACTAACATTGACTTGAGAACCATGTAAACGTTCTCGCAGTGCAACTTCTGGACAACAGCCAGCAACTCGGCAGACTTAAGCGCTATCATCCTTTGGATCTTTCCTTCCGCTTCAATCAGTGACCTAATCCCTATCCTTCCTAATATAACCTCAAGATACTGAATACCTCATGTAATTTAGCTACTGTCTACATATAATCAATAGATAGATTCTAAATAAATAATAAATTATAAAAAAAAAAATAAAAATAAATTTGTGAGTAAATTGACAACTTTAAATGCGATTTACTCGAAATGCTGTTTTTTGAGTTGTAACACTTTGGTTAAACATGTGCGATATCCTAACCACATAAAATTTACAAGGTTGGCGAATATGGATCACACACTTTAAGTGTCCAAATTTCAGTTCGATAAGCCAACAAGAACATTAATTTCAATTTGAGTTTGTATGAGAAGTACCCGTTCTAGTGGTCCGATTTCAAATGTGCAGCGTATGGTAAAAAGAAACCTACATATGTAGGTATGTATGTGCGAAATTTCAGCTCTCTAGCTCATCAATCTGCTCAAGAATATATGTATGTACATACATGTTACAAACTTAATGACAAACTTATAAGTAGTAGGGTAGTATAAATACAATAGAAAAGCAAAGAAAGTACAAAAAATTTCAAATGAAATAACATACATACATATGTATATGGTTTTACTTAAATATTATATTATATTATAAGTAGTTTATTATATTGGCCACTGATGGCCAAAGTCTTAAAAAATCTTAACATTTTATTTTCATTAAAACTATCAAAATTAAAAATAAAAATTCTTAAAGAGAAAAACGAAAAATAAAAACAAAGACTAAAGACATATGTGTGTAAGTATGTATAGTACATATGTAGTATGAGTATTTAATGTTATCTTAATACAATTAGATAGTACTGCTAAGGATGAATGAATTTATTGATAATGGAAGGCGGCCAGGAGCCAACAGCCATCATCAATTATTATCATCTCAGTCGCACGGCTTTTACTTGTGCAGCACCATGATCTGGCAACATATGTTTGGCACTAGCCACACATGTACGTTTCAGAGTTCGATCAATTGGACGTTTGACACACTCATCGAAATAGCATTTCTCCACATTATGCAAGAATTCAATTAGTAATTTAGCATCATTGCCATTGGGCCCAATAAAATATTCACATTCATAATTGGATTGCTTCAGATCACGAACACAACAATCCAGAAATTCAGCATTTGCCGAATACCATTCATTGCAACGTTGCATCGGTATGCCTAAACGCATACGCACCACACCAGTTAGCCAAGTATCATCAATCCAGAATATTGGTGACTTGGCAGCAGCCCTAATCAATCGGTTTGCTGTCGCTGAATTAGTGATATATAGCCAACCGGATAGATATGCCGGATACGTAGCATCTGGATATTCTTGCCTTGTCACATACCATTTATTGGCTCTATTACGTATTGGCGGCTTAGCATCTAAAACATAACCAGCTAATAAAGAAGCTGATGAACTCAAATTTGGTTGTTTTACTTCCAATGATTCAAGGTAGCGACGCAAATGAAAAACATCATAGATAATGTCATCGTCTAGTTTTATAATGAATTTAGCTAGCTTGCAATTGTTAGCAGCCCAACGGAGGCCCATGACATGCTTATAGCTAAGATTACGATAGGCTTCCATGAAGTTGCCTTGTAGCAAATCACCAAAACGTGTTTGTTCATTGGCAAGTTGTTCTTGGGTAATGAAGTGTTCGCTGTCAGGCAAAGAGGCCAACAGAAATATACGTTGGAAACCCATTTCAGCGAGTTTAGTCTGTGGAATCGCTTGACGGTGGGCAGCGCGTAGGGCATCATGACCAGCATATGAGGTGACTATGAGTATAGCTGAAAACATATATATGAATAATAAATAAGATATAATCATCACA
This sequence comes from Amiota communis, assembly GCA_037043315.1. NCBI lineage: Eukaryota > Metazoa > Arthropoda > Insecta > Diptera > Drosophilidae > Amiota > Amiota communis. The sequence goes on along the minus strand of JBAMAV010000145.1, from coordinate 24,623 downwards.
TTAAGTATGTACACATACTTACCTAAAAGTTCTTTATCATATTGAAGGCACAAATCGTTGGGTAGTAAATATTCAAAATTTGTAAGATTTAATAATTGATGACTGCTACCAGCATTGGTGTGTTGTTCCTTTAAATCTTGTCCTGCTACTAAATTATAACTAAGATCCTTCTCTTGTTGGTGGTGTTGGTGTTGTTGCTGCTGCTGCTGTTGTTGTTGTTGTTGTTGCTGCTGTTGCTTTGCATAATGTATTTTGATCTCGTCATCAGCATCAGCAGCGACGGCGGCGTCATCAGCTTCAGCATCTTCATCATTAATACCACCAGGCAGGTGTATAATGTATGGATCAGTTTCTTTGCTGTTGCTGCTACTGCTGCTATTCCCATTTGAAAAATAACCAATGCACAAAATAAGTATTAAAACTAGAGTCAAACTGATTATTATTAATTTACGTCCACGCATGCGCATTATCCAATTTTGAAGACAATTTCAATACAAAAACAATTTACAATATCAATCAATAATAATGCAATAGTTACACACGACGCACAACAACACAACACAACCAAACAACAACTACTACTACTATCTCACTCACTCATCATCACCATAACCAGTGTTGCCACTATAAAAAAAATTGTCTTATTTTCATTGTGAATTGTAAATGTATGTGTGTTTCTTGCAGGATTTTGCATTTTGTTGTGTGAGAAATATCGTGTCAAAAGTATCGTGCCCTCGAAAAATTGAGTAAGTGGGCAATAGTGCCAACGTGTACACACAAATATACAGTTATCCAGAGAGCAAGAAAGCCTTGAGTGAAACGCGACTACATGCCCTGTTGGAATTTGTGCACAATTATTTTCTTGTGTTTGTTGATAACGGCACTGTCAACTAGACGAAAAAAAAAGGAATTTACAATAAACAGTAAACAAGTTGAAAAAGAAAACGTAACGACGAGTTGCGAATCGATTGAAGTTTCCAGAAATAACAAGGTTCAAGGCTAGCGAATACGAGTAAAAACTAGCGAGTTTCAAGTTCTCGTGTCATAGAAAAAACGAACAAAGGAACACAGGATTTAGAGAGCTTCACATGAGAGCTTTAAACTACGAAAAAAAAAAAAAAATTATTAAAAGATTAAAAATATCAGAGTAGTCATTTCATTAAATCTTTTTGGATAAAAAAAGAAAGAAATTATCAAAATCTTAAAAGAAAATCAAAAAAGAATTTATTTGTGAAAAATTTAATTTATATTTTTTTGCTCTGCAATATACATATACTTACATATCTATCCGGTAAGACCCATTTTGATTTTATGTATTTACATATGCATGTGTGTGTATATGATTTTGGACAATTTTGCTAAATAGAAAATTTTTACACATTAATTAATAAAAATTCTTAGTTAACGAAAAACTTTGGCAAAATGTTGTTCAGTCGTCAAAGTGGCGGCGCTAGTAGCTCTGGAAATAGTGCCAATCTTATTGAGTTCCGTGCTGGGCGCATGAATATGATTGGCAGAATGGTCCATTCGGACACAAGAAAGGGCCTGTTCTATATGTCTCAGTCCAGGGATGGTCTTATGCATCTTTGTTGGAAAGATCGTGTTACTAACATAATAGAGGATGATCTTATTGTGTTTCCTGGGGATTTTGAATTCAAGCGTGTTGACCAATGTACGACGGGACGTGTATATGTCTTGAAATTTAGAACCTCACCGCGTAGGATGTTCTATTGGATGCAAGAACCAAGTACTGATAGGGATGACGAATTCTGCAGGCGAGTGAACGATTTGCTGGAAAATCCGCCACCAACCCATCAACGTCGTGACAGCGAACGAAATGAATTGCAAAGCATGTTGAGCAATATGTCACAACAACAGCTGATGCAACTCTTTGGCGGAGTTGGACGTTCGGGTCGTAGTATACATTCATTGTTGGGTTAGTAAGTATCTTTCATATTCATTCAGGAGAAGCTTTGTTTTTACTAAACTGATTTGCATCTATCTTAATTAAGTGCACGTGCAAGACGGAATGCCTCAGCAGGTGGTGGAGGGTCTGGTGGTAGTGGCTCTGGTGGTAATGACTCTGATGGTAGTGGCACAGTGACTCCCCTAAATACGCCGGAAAATAGAAATACGCCACATACACCTAAAGGCAAAGGTGGCAACAATAGGAATACCAGGGGAACAGGTAATAATGAATGATTAACCACCATAAATCTAGCCAGTTAGAGATCAACAACCGGTGGTGGCCGTACCAATCCTTTCCAAACCTATTTATCTAATCTTTCCCCTGAACATGTTGTAGGTTATACTGACCTATTCACTGACCTCGTTCAATCGGAGGGTCTCCAAACAGTGTTATCGAATCCCGATAATGCTAATGCTTTGTTAGAGCTTTTACCGGAACCCATGAACCCCAGTGTAAGTCCAGAAAAAAATGTCTATGAGCTGGTGACTTCACTCCAGTTTGATCAAGCAATAACTGAATTCACAAAAGCTGTAGCATCGGGTCAACTTGGCCCATTAATGGCAGAATTTGGATTGTCCGACGACGCTGTGGCTGCAGCTAATTCCGGTAATGTACGAGATTTTCTTAGGTCCTTCGAAAATGTGTTGCCTACTGGCAATAATATGGATGGTGGTGGTGATGGTGCCAAAACTGAAGCCGAAACCGCTGCTGATGCAACCACCAAACGTGATGCATCAACCGATGCTACAGCAGCCGTCGGCGATGGTAAAGTTGAATCGGCTGATGCTACAGCAACCGTCGAGGATACTAAAACTGAAACGGCTGATGCTGCAGCAGCTGTCGGAGATACTGCAGCCGAAGCTGAATCAGCCGATGATAAAGCAATTGTCGGCAATAATGCTGCTGAAGCTGAGTCTGCTGATGTTCCAGCAACTGTCGGCAATACTGCTGCTGAAGCTGAATCCGACGGCACCGATAATGAGAAGGCTACTGGCGGGGATAAGAAATAAACAAGAAGAAACACTTAATAAGAATTGAGACACAAAATTTTTTTTTTTATAATGTATAATTTCTGTTTAATTCTCATGAAATACATGTGGCAAACACAAGCCTATTATGGTTAATCTATGGAATTTACTGACTTTTTTCTGTGTCTCGCCTTCAGCAAGCATATATTGAATTATGGTAGTTAAGTTCTGACAAGTGATAAAATCAAGTGATAAATACAGTGCCATGAAAATAGTAATTTTTAACTACACTACACTAGGGGATTTAAGGGATTCGTTTAAGTCCAACAAAAGAAACAGAATCATCTGCACTGCACTGTGTCCGCTTTTTCAATAATTTGTTATAAGAAACTATAACAAACCTACCTTAAACCTACATTTTCCAGTTTAATTTAACGAAAGTATAACAACAGCAACAGCTTGTTTAAGATTAAGATGTCAATAGTCAAGCGCTTGCAATTTAGATTTCATATCAAAATCAGTTACAACATATTCATTTGAATTGTTTAAATTGTTTGTTTGTCTGAAATGTGACCATACCAGATGTGTTCTTCGAAGGTAAATGCTCCATTGGGTGGTCAAAAAGGATTAATCATCTATATAAAAAGAAGGATATTTTCAATAAAGTAAATAATAAATTATATGCCATTCAAATTTTATCATATTGATACTATTACTTGCAATTCATTGTCATCTTTTTCATATTAAACAGAGTAAAATGAAGTCTGGCAACGCTAGAATACAAAAGAGCTCAGTTTTTTTGTGGATATTATTACTAAACTTTAATATGCGTTGAATGAGTGAATGTTTAATTCATTAATTATCAAATTATCGCCTTTCTGATTTGTTTTGGAAAAGAAACACTTATCTCTCAAGGTTCTTATTACTCTCTCAAATTCCAAACTTCAACAAAAATTGTAACGTGTGTTCTTTGACCTTTCAAATTCAATAAAGCCAAAGTAAACACGTTACTTTTAAACAAACGAGTTTTCACCTCTTCTTCATCTCGTTCTTCTTGTTTGTTTATAAAAACAAGTACAATCAAAATTCCAAAATAAATGATTTTTCTCTGAGTTCAGTTGCTCAGTGTTCAGTGCTACAACAACACGCGACAGACACACACACAGTCCACACACACAACACAGTGTCGGTGGGTTGGTTTGGTTTGGTTTGGCTGTTGTCCTCGTCGTCGCGGCGGTTGATCTAGTGACCAATTGTAGTGTGCGTACTCCTGGAAGAAAGAAGAACAGAATAAGAATTTGTTTTATTTATTTTTTTCTGTGCCTGTTTTTTTTTTTAAATCTTTTTGAATAATTTGTGTGCGTGCAATATCTATATACACACACATAAAAACACACATGCTATGCATACGCATACATATGTATCGTATCAATAGAACAACGGTAGTCAGCCAGAAGTCAGATATTTAACCGTTTTATTTGTACGTTCTTCATACAATACAATGCAAATTATAATTACAATTGCATGTGTGTAAATTTTATTTAAATTTATTTTTGTTCTGTTGTATTCTTTTGTTACAAAAGAAAAATTACAATTAAAAAAGCAAACAAACAAAAATTTGTACAATAATTTATACAAATTAATTACCAACACAAACACAAACAAAACTACTTAATTGAATGACATTATTAATTATTGATGAATTGATTGATTTAATCAACAGAAATTAAGAAATAACAAAATAAAAGATTAAAAACTTATAACAACAATACTATTAATATCAAAATTAGTATATGTTAATAATGAATAATAAAAGTTAAGTGAGAGAGCGTGTCGTGTCATGTCAGAGAGAAGAGAAAAGAAGAGCACCGCCGCAGTCAGTAGACCACCACGGCAAACCCAAACAATAGAAGAGCAAAGTCAGCAGCGCCATCAGCACCACGAGTAGCAGTAGCAGCAGCAACAACAGCAGCAGCGGAGGCAGAGGCAGCAGTGACAATAATACAAAAAACATTAAAAACAAAAAACTATAGCAATCAAATACAAAAGAAGAAGAAAATCTCTATTGGATGCGCAAAGTGGAAGCAGAAGAAGAAGAACAAGTAAAAAACAAATTCAAAATCAAACATAAAAAAATAAGAAATAGTTTTACCAAAGGTTTGTAATATCAAAATCAAAAGAATCATCATAAGATTTCAAATCCAATCAAATCAAAAAGACATGTGAGCTAATCATTGACTAGCGAAACTCTCGACTTCTCAACTCTCCGTGTGTGTGTGTGTTTCTCTGTTTCTGATTGCATGTGTGTGTGTGTTTGTGTGTTGAGTGCCGTTAAGTTCAAATAAGTGAATATGAGTGTGTGTTTATGTGACCGAAAACGTATAGGAATAAGAAGAAGAGATATAAGAAGAAGCAGCAGCAGCAGCATTGAAAGGAAAAAACAAATAACAGTCAAGAAGAAAGAACAGTAATATAACGGCAAATATTATTAAGTGTATGTGTGTGCGTTGGTGCGACTTTTTTCATATAGTATATTAATAATAATTAAATAAAAATTATAATAAACTGAACTAAATTAAATGTGAATAAAAGAAAAATAACCATCAATTGCTGCTGTTGCTACAAGTCAATCAAATAAGTGCCTTTTTCTATAGTCTCACACGGTTTTCTCTTTCATTAAATGCAGAAGTAGAAGAAGAAGAAAACTATATTTGAAAAAGGAAAAGATGCAAGCAGCACAACAACACAAAGAAATGAAAAACAAATTTGTATTGTTTTTTTCTTGGTGATTTTGTTATGGTAAAATTGAAATTTTTATTGGTCTCTTTTTTATTCATTCATTTTGTGTTAAGTGTTTCCACATATGCATGTATGTATATGTACAATAAGTGTGTCAGTGTATGCGAGTGAGTGCGTGCGTGTGTGTGTGTTAAGTTATTACATTTTTAAATCATTAATTCAATGGTTACTTGATTTTATTAATTTCGATTTAGTGAGTAATACAAGACAAAGCAAACACACTCAGTATCACTAAGAAGTAGATAATTCGAGAATAAGAATAAAAACCAAACAACAACAGCAGCAGCAGGCTTTTTATGTGTGTTTTTGTTTTATCATCCACTTCTTGCTTGCTGCTATGGCGGTTATTATTGTTCATGAAATGGGGGGTGTAATGGGGGTGAATCATCATCATTCATCTATCATAAATTTTCACACTAGAAATCAGATGAAAAATTATAAAAATATAAATAAAGTGTGCTTTAAATTTGCACAAACTTCAATTTTGTTTTCCATAACCTAAAAAAAAAAAAAAAACAAATTAAACACACACAAACAACATCTATCTCATCATCATTATCATTTTTGACTAAGAAAATAAGAGCAAATAATAGAATAGTAAATAAATTGAACGTGAACGACGACGCCGTCATGAAAAATTATTGAAAGAAAATTAAAAAAAAAAAAATAAATACATATAAATAAAAAATGAGTGTGTGACTGCGTGTGTGCTTAACAAATTAAACCCCTTGCGCTATCTGTGATTGGTACACCCCTCAAACAATATAAACAAGTTTTTATTTTAAAGAAATAAAATTTGAAATTATGAATATAATAAAATTCTTTTTTTTAAATAGGAAGTTCAGTACAAACAAAAATCAAAAATCAACAATCAAACAAACACAAAAAGAAAAAACATTTTAAAAAAAATTTAACAAAAACACAAGAAAAAATCGAAAAAAAAAATAAAATAAATTAAAAATAAATATCATAAATAATTAAAATAACTTAAATTAACGAAAGAAAATTACAACAACAAAAAAAAAAACGAAAAACATCACTTGAAATAAATGAAATCATAGAAATTCCTGAATAAATTTTAAGAAATGTAAGTAAAAACATTAATAAAAATTATTATTAATTTATTAAAATTTATGAAAACATATGTATGTATGTATGTAAAAATTAACAACATAAAATTTATTTCATTTACATTTTCATTCAACATATAGGACATTAATAGAAACCCATCAAATAAGAAAAGAAAACATAAATAAAGAAAGCAACAACAACACAATCATTGTTATCATCACAAAATGACAGACTGCGTGGAATCGTTGCTAAATAGTATGGCAAATAAATTTAATGCCGATTGCACGACAGACACAGTAGCTAATGATTCTCTATTGAATCATGATATGGCCGAAGATAAAACATTAAAATGGCGTAATTTGGCAAATAATCAATTTGCATGTAAAGATAAAGAGAAAAGAGAGAGAAATAAATCAGGATCATCATCACCATCAAGTAATAAGAGCGATGCAACCATGACAGCAAATGAAGAAAACACAACAAACGCAGATGATGTAGAAGAGGCGGCAGTTGGTGGAGCAGAAAATGAAGTTGCGGAAAGAAAGAGTTGTAAATATAAAACTGCAGGGGAGGCATTGAAATCAGCATCATCAACAGCAGCAGCATCATCATCATCAGCAGCATCAACAACATTATTAAAAAAAAAAGAAGACGACGACGACGACGTCGTGATGAAGGAGAAACCGAACGTGGAGGAAGAGGTGAAGGAAAAGAAGGATGATAAGAAAAGATTAAAAAAGGCACAACCACCAACAACAACACCACCACCACCGGCGTCTATACAAAAGTCAAATGATGATGAAGAAGCAGATGATGGTGATAAAGTAGAAAAATCATCATCATCATCAACAGCAAAAGAAACATCAACATCAACAATATTATCAACGAAAAAGAGTAATCATAAAGAGAAGAAAGATAATAGTAATAGTAATGATGATGATGATGATGATGATGGGGATGATGAAAGTAAAGTAAGCAGCAACGAAGAAGACAAAGAAAAAGAAAACAAAATTGATAAAAAACAACATAATTTGATAAAAGAAACAGCAACAACAACAACAGCAGCAACAAAAAATGATGATGACAAGAATATGAATGAGAATGATATAAATGAAGAGAAAAATACTGTTGCTGATATTACTAATGATGACGTTGATGAAGCATTGGAACTGGAAATTGAAACAATATCAACAACAACAATAACAACAACAAAGATAAATAAAGAGGAACAGCAGGTGCAAGTGCAAGTGCCGGTGCCCATGGTAACAACACAACAACAGAAACAAAAACAAAAGCAAATTCAAAAACATATTGTAGATGATGGCAAAATGGTTAAAGAAACAAATAATGATGATAATGATGAAGAAGAAGTAGAAAAAAATGAAAATGATATGAATAAAGTAACAGCGACAACAACAACAGCTGCTGCAGACAACGGCGGTAGCAGCAGCACCAGCAGCAACAAGATCTCCACATCATCAACGGCAACAGAAATCAAGTTTTCTCAAGGTCAAGAAAATAGCAGCAATGGCAACAGCGGCAGCAACAGTGGAAATAATTGCTATGAATCTGATGAAAGTAGCAGCCTCAGCACCAACACCACCACCACCAACATCAACAGCAAGAATAAGTGTATTGAAAAAACAATGGTGAATGTAGATAAAATATTAGAAAAAAATAAACCATTAGCGACAGCAGCAGCAGTAACAGCAGAAGGAGAAATAGAGGAGGCAACAATGACGACGAACTTCATAGAGGCGTCGCCACCTTCATCATCATCATCATCATCAATTTTAACAACAAAAATAACACCACCAAACAAATCGTTGTTATCGACAACAACAACAACAATAACGAATACGAATGAAACCGAAAATGTTGCCGCCAATGAAGCAGCCACTGCTGATGTTGTCCAAGCCGAAATTGATGCTGCTGCTGCTTCGGCTGTTATTGCTTTAACAACGACAGCAACAGCTACAAAACCAGCCTCACCAAGAGCAGCAGCAGTAACAAAAACAACAACAACATCAACAACAATGAGAGAAGCAGCTACTGCTGCGTCGTCAACGATAAACACAGCGATGAAAAAATCTTTGGCAGTGACGACGACGCCGACGATAAACGAAGCTACATCAGCAGTTGCAGCAAAAGCAATGATAGAAGAGGAGAAACCGAAGCCGATGCCGCTGCCGCTGCCGCCGCCACCAATGTTGACTTTGTTTAAATTTGAAAATGAAAATGTACAAAAACAAAAGCAACAAAAGCAACAACAACAAGAAGAGGAAGAACATGAATATGAACGACGACGAGCAGCAGCACCAACAACAGCAAAATTATTAACAAAAGAAAATAAGATGGAGGAGGAAGCTGCTGCTACTGTTAGTGTTCATACTGGTAATCATAATAATGATGGTAATAATGATGAAAATGATGAAATCGACAAAGTGCAACATCATCATGCTACAGCGACTGCGCTAGAAATAATGAAAATAAAACAAAATAAACCATCAAAAAATAGTATAGACAATAACAATGATAATGATACTACAGCAATTGCTATTGATGATGATGATGGTGGTAATAATATCCATGCAAAAGTAGCAGACACAGCAGCATCATCATCATCATCTTCTGCACAAGTAATAGTTAAACAATCAGTTGCAAAACCAGCATCAAGTAGTGCAACAGCAACACGAACTGGAAGGACTGCAGTAATGACTCCACTTGTTGTTTTACTTTCACGTTCCGCAATTTCAATCTCAACCTCGTCGTCATCATCATCATCATCAACAGCGGCAGCAGCAGCAACAACAACAATAACAAATTTAACATCACCATCATTGTCGTCGTCGTCATCATCGGGCAGATCAACAGCATCATCAGCAGCAGCAGCAGCAACGGCAGTGGTTACAGATAAAAATGTAAGTATTTTTCTTTTTTTTTTTTTGTTTAATAAAAAAATGTGTATATGTGTGAGAAAGAGAATGTATGAATGTTTGTGTAAATGTTGTGTGTGTGTTTTTATTTTATTTATTTTTTATTTCCACTTCTTTTTCTTCTCGATTTAGTTGACTCTCGTTTTCGTTCGATTTTCGTTATGGAAACAAGAAGTACCTACTATAATACAACAAAACAACAACAAAAAAAAAAAAAGTTAAACAGCATTCTATATTTTTTTAATTAAGTTAAAATTTATTAAAAAAAAAATAACAATTTATAAGAAATAATTTTAATTTGTAAATTGATTTGAGTTGATTTGATTCAGTAAAAATCACTACTATTATTTGTTTGTTGTGTTGTGTTGTGCTGTTTCTTTTGCACTTTGTGCTGCTACCTTGATTTTCTTCTTTTTCTTTATTTCTATGTATTTGTACTGTTATTAAATATTGTTGTTGTTGTTGTTGTTGTTGTTGTTGATTCTTTCGTCATCGTGTGAGCAAACGAGTGAGCGTACTACAATGCGAGAGAACTCAATAATAACAACCACACAACAAACATAATATAGTATAATCATTATAAGTATATTGTAGGTATGTACATACTATAAATAAAGTTATGCCAAGCAACATCTTGCTGGTTGGTATACTTAGATATTAAGTCAGTCAGACAGACATTCATTCAGTTTGTCAGTCATTCATTCATACAGTTAGTCATTTATTCATTCATTCACTTAGTCAGTTATTCATTTATTTAAATTGACATTCATTCAACTAACAAGAAATATTTAGTCAGTCAGTCATTTATTCAGCCATTCAGTCAGTTAGACATTTATTGTTGTTGTTTTGTTATTATCAACTAAACTCGACATGCATTGCTGCAGCGGTTCTTGAACTATGTGTCCCAAGATCACAGAAACCCCTGAAGATCAACAGTGACATTACACACACAGGGCTTTAATTTTCATATTGACATAAACTTTACAATCCCAACTTTTAAGCAATTATCATCATCATCATTTGGCGCTACAGCACTTTGTGAGCTTTGGCCTTCTGAAGAATATGCCTCCATGTTACTCGATATCTTTTGTCATATCTTTCCAGATTGCTTGCTTTGTCGATGAATGACTTCGCATCTAGAATTTTTCTTTGTGCTCTTGATTCGTCCATTCTTGTTAAGCAATTATATTTGAACTAATTTGCCGACAACAGTCGGTTAAGGACCACACTCAACACTCTCTCCCTCTAGGCTGCAATTGAATATGATGCAACCACATATGTAAGAAATACCGTCGAACTTCTATATAAAACTTTATTATACAGCTAAGATCGAACTTCCAAAAACTAATTGAATTCTAATTAACGATAAAGAATCAAGAAATGGTGAGGGTTTATCTACCACTGCGGTGAGTTTCTTCATCAACGGAATCAATTCTCAGTTTGACCCTTTGACTACCAATGTATTTGTTGACTTTAATTTAAGTATATTAGAAGATTGTTAGATGTTTAGGAAGAAGAAAAATTTAAGAAATAAATCTAGACAAAACCTACAGTTTACTAAGTAGTACATATAATAAATAAAAATTATTATTGTGGATCAAGTAAAAACGGTACTAAAGTTTATATTTTCATTATAACAAATTAATTTTGTGATTCACCGTGCGAAGGTTTGACTGTAATATAGAAAGAATTCTGAAAAAGAAAAGGTGGATTATTTTATTTATCATCACACCTGTTGAAGAGAATGATCTTTTAAAGATGCCTTGTAAAATATGTGTATGTTAATCTCATAATCAAATAAATGGGGCTTATATGGTTCGGGTCGCGTTATCTCATCCTTGGCCCATAATTTAGAATAGGATAGTAAGGCTGCTGCTCGTAAAAAAGAGCAAGTTTACCCAGCCCAACAGAGATGTCTGGTTTGGACTTCTGTTAGCTTAAGTGTTCTACTTCGACCTTCGGGAGTCCATACAATCGGTAGCCTAGAGTTGGTGTTTATAAGATTAATGAGACCAAAATTAAATTTTAATAACAGCTTCAAATGCTTAGGAGAGTGGGAGAAAATTGTTATGGGATCCGTGTGGTGAAATTTTATTGAAGAATTTGTAGGTAATATTGTTGAAGAGGGCATATAGTATAAGTTTAAGAACCCCACTGTGTATTGATGCTCTCTCTAGCGTTACCATTTTACGTTTTTAATAAAAAATGTTGTAACATTTATCATATTTATATTTACTATTATATTTATCACATTTATTCGAAATACTACACGTAGTACTAAGTATATAGAAATGATCAATTTCATGATCATATAGATCCACTTAAAAGTTTTCCCATGCTTGTTCTATGCAAATTAATCTCTTAGTTCATTGATTCACAATAGTACATCACTGTATATGTTTAAGGAATGTATCCACTGAACCTGACTCCCTGACTTAAAGCAGTGCAAATTTTAGGGATTGTTGTAAAGAAATACATAACAATAATTAGTTTAGAGATTGGGAAGTGGTACATCTTTTTGGATTTAAAAATGTATGTCATTTGCAATTGCAGTCTTTAAATTTTGTAGTATTTCCCTTCAACTCTGCGGGTTAGTTCCACTAGACTGCATAGAACTATTTACTATTTTTCGCTAAGCTAAGCTGCAATCATGAATTTATGACTGGCGAGTGACCAAATTTCTGTGCGGTTTTGATTTGTGTATCATGATAAGAATCTATTACGATTAATCTGGCAGCATCACTTAATTTATGTAGCTGCTGCTATGTTCTGTTGTAGATATTGGATTTAATCGTATTGTTGTTTTAAAGCTGATCATACAATAAAAAAAACTGTGTGGTCTGGTCCTTTCCAATTACACCTAATTGACGACAACATCATCTTCTTTTGGTTTATATCCTATCCGCGTTTTTGATCTATTCTTTATTGCTCGTGATAATACTGAATCGTTTTCAATGCATTTAGTGTGAGTGAATCGCGGGCGTCCATAGGCTTTGTCAGATGAATTTCACTAAATTCATGTCAATATCTGTCTCCCAGATACTCTGCCCTATATATTTACCAATTAGGACCAGAATGATGATATCCGGATAATGACGGATGATTTTCAAAACTTAACTGAAATTTGCCAACGGGACCCTATTACTAAGCCAATGCTGTCCGTTCGTCCGTCTATCTTATGAACCGTAATATGTAGACAGTATTATACTAATTTCAATACACCAATAGTCCCATGCAGATGGAGCATGACTATTAGTATGAATACAATATGTCGCATGGCCATAGTGTATTTGAGCACACATATCGGGAGCTACACGATCCAGTAATCTAACGATCTTAAATTTACATGGTTGGTGAAAATAGATCATTATCATCACTTATAGTGTCCAAATTATAGTGTCCAAATTTACATGGTGTGCAAATATACGACAGACACTTATATCGTCCAAATTTCTGTTTGAAAAGTCAAAAAACAAAAAAGTTTTTCTAATATGAACATTAATTTGAATTTGGATCTGTATACGAGGTACCCCTCCTAGTGTTCCTATTCGGCTGATTTCGACAAATGTGCAGTGTATGGTAAAAAGAACCCTTCTTCTTGCAATTCGATTTCCACTTGACCGATTTTTCTGTTTTAGGTTTTTTATGGATTTGAAATTTTCACTTAATTTAGATATTCGTTTTATAGGTGAAGATTCTGAGCACTTGTCCTAATTGGCCTTAGGAAAATGCACCTTTGGATGTCTTAGAAATATGGATTTATAAACCTGAAAATCAATAATCTAAACTATTTCATCCATAGGTTAGGTTATGCAGGCTGCTCGCAATTACTCGCGAGTTCACCCAGAAGCCTTAAAGGCCCGTTGTGATGCCTAATAAAAAAGTGGAAAGGGAAGGAGGGGTTAGGGGTAATCACACAACAGTCCAAGGTCGGTCTAGCTATCTCCTTCTATTTCTAAAACCAACCTGAGGAGTCCACAAACAGAGCCAGGTTCCCCAAAGGACAATTTGCCAAACTACCCAACTCTTCGAAGAAGGGCTTCCCGAGAAACCGGGTTCGTTTACTGAGAAGAGTAGGGCAATCACAGAGGAGGTATTGGATGCTCTCTGGCTCCTCCTCGTCTTCACAGCTACGACAGAAGTCATGGTGTGGAACTTGCAACCTGTGGGCCATCAACCCGATGGTGCAGTGCCCCGTTATGACTCCTGTCAACGTCCGAACCCTTTTCTTGTTAAAGTGAAGGAGTTTCTCATTGGTTGATAACAAGGCCAGAGTGTCCTTGCGACAGTGCAGGCAGACTCATTTGTCCACTTCCTGCCTGCTAGGTCTCTGGTTTTCACTTCCTGTAAGGGTCTGTAAACATCAGCGACTACTTGAGACATGGACAGTGCTGAGCCTTCCCTAGCACACTCGTCCGCCTTCACATTTCCTTCGATACCAGAGTGACCCGGTCCATCAGCAACTAACTAACTACTATTAAAAGAATCCACATTTTAATAGAAATCTCTGTCATCGATTGTCGTTGCGTTGCAAATTTTCAAAGATAATTCATATTCCATGGAAATGGAATGATATATGTATCGTCATCATCATAATCATCATCAAACATATTGTAATATGTACATATAATCTTAGGTACTAAGTAGTACTTAGTCTGGGTGTTACTGAGACCAAATGTGTAAATTATTATTACATACTATACTATATTAATGTTGTTTTTCTTTTGGATTTATTTTAGGAAATGCGTGGAAATAGTATCAGCCCTCAAAGACGTTCACGTCGAACACCAAAAACAGTTGAGGAAATTCCTTCTACGACAACACAATCATCATCAATTGAAACTGATACAAAAACAACTGATATTATAGCAATAAATAATACCAACAGCAACAGCAACACTAGTATAATGGATATAGAAAAGCTTGAAAATACAAATACACTAATATCAGCAGCAGCACCAACATCAACACCACCAAAACGTGGTCGTGGACGTGCCAAGAAGATACAACCAATGGTGTTAGAAGCAACATCATTATCAACAATAACAACTACTGATCAAATCAAAGTTGAACCTATGACAACGACATCACAAGAAACTACTGCCGCCATTATGCCGATATCATCATCACCATCACCATCAACGTCAACAGAACAACAAAGAAAAGTTGGTGGACGCAAACGAAGACACATTGATGAAGATAGTGGTTTTGGTGGTGGTAGTGTTGGTGGTACAATGAAAACTGAAGAACCTAGCGGTGATTCTGAAGAACAACAAAATCAACAGCATTCAAATAGTAGTGATGGATTTAAGAAAATGAGACGCAGTGTACGCATTGAAAATCGAATGGATGGATTTAAGACACTGGTAAGTAAGAGGCAAACAACACTCACACTCAACTCACACTCACACACAAAATATTGAGAAACTACTATTGTTGTTTTCCATACCAAACAACATGGAACAGAATCAATCACCAATTAAATCATATCTATAACTGACTGACTGACTGATTGACTGAGTGTTAATGTCGGTGCTCATGTGCTTAATGGTTGATAAGACACTACACACACATGTCGTATTATCATTTTAACATTGATTAAGAGTACAATATGGTATATTGGTATGGTCAACATACTTACATATATTCATGGTACTTATAACAGTTTCTCATTTGTGAGATGAAATTCCTATACACATGGTCTTTACTATATACAAATTGTACATCTGTTCATTTGTCTCAATTATCTTGATTCAACCGAAGTAGTATGTATAAGTCGATATATGAGTATATCTCAGTGTATTGTTACAAGCAGTGACTAGATGATAAGGTGGTGTCTAGCTCTGGCCCTCCTTCCCCTAATATAATGTCTTTAGCCAGAATGGTGAAGCTGAGTCCGAAGCTGTAGCCCGAAAAAAGTGAACAGAATGCGAGGTTCAGCCTCAGTAGTCCGCTTGCTTTAAATTATACAAGAAATCTCTACTTTGTACCAGCAAAATCAACTTCGATACGCTTTCATCCATTTATTGCTTTTGTTTTGAATAGCAATCAGCTGTGCTAGTCATTTGAGAGACAGGCAGAGAGAGAGAGAGAGACAACTGATTTGATACCGAGTGAAGTCAAACTACTTTGATTTCACGGCTTCAGCTTCAGACTCAGATTCACATTGTATTCGTTCACATTCAAACAGCTGCATTTGATTTTTTCACCGGCTTCAGACACTGTTCCAGCTTCACCATTCTTTTCCAGCCTTTACATTTAACAAGTTTGCAGTCTGCTAAGCAACGTGTTTAGAAACGGGTGAATGGGACAAATTGCCCAATACTGCTAAGAGTGACCTTTTGAAAAAACCGAATCAAAGCGTATTAATTTGAAATTCAAAACCTTCAATTGAATCACATCTACAACAACAACCCCACTATTTGTCATTTTCCCTGTTGTTGTTGTCGAACGGGATTCGAATCAATAGTCGCATCATCATATATTCGATTCTTAGCTCACTGTAAAGCCGCTATAACTAAGTACTAGCCGGCTTCAAACTTTTCTTGGTAAATTGTTTACAATCTACTAGCAACAACTTTTTTTTTTTTTAAATTGTATTTATTAAGAAAAGAACATTGAGCTATAAAATATTGGTTAGAAAACTATTGACATTTACAGGATTTGATATAAGTTCAATTTATAGAAAAGAGGGTGTAATTTGTTAGCTGAGTGTTCGTAAGTCGTTAGGGTGAATCTTTTTTAACCGCCTTTAAATCACCGTTCTGGTGAGTGACTCTGCGGGTATATTTGGGTGGGACAGAAGTCTGTCATTGTATCAGCTGCTGTGGAAGTTTATTTCATGTAAAATTGTAGGCATGCTGAGGTCGTTGTGAAGCGTAGAGTTTCTGACAAGCCAAGGGGCATTGGTGATTGTTCTTAGCACTTTGTTTTGAAGGACTTGAATTTTCCTGCAATTTGAAGCGCGTGATGTACCCCATAGCTGGATACCATATTTCCAGGAAGAAGCAACGATTTGCTTGTATACTAAAAGCTTATTTTCCAAACTAAGTTTGCTCTTCTTGCACAGAAGCCAGTTCAAATTTTTCATTGTGCAGGAACAGGAACAAGCAGTAGTGGATATTTCCAAGTTAGACGTTTATCTAGGTGAAAGTATTTCACAACTGAAGACTGTGGTATCGCCAGGCCACCAAAACTTAACGGAGTTATATCACTTCTTCTAAGGGTGGACGAACACAGTTGTGACTTACATGAGTTCACCTTGATATTCCAACTTGTGAACCAGGCTTGCAAACGATTCAAGAATGTCTGTAGATTTGAAGCGGATTCAGTCGGCGATTTGTCAGATCAGAGAACCGCAGTGTCATCCGCGTAAGTGGCTAAGATGGTGGAATTGGAAGTAGGTTGCGGTATATCTGCTGTAAAGATGGTGAAAAGAACACCAGTCTGTATAGGTCTGATTGACAACTTAGTTTCTCTATACTTGGCTTATAAAGTTCAGTTAGTCAAGAAAGATTCTATAACTTTGAAAAGAACAGTCGGTAGGATGTCTTTTAACTTATAGAGCAGTCCTTGAAGCCAGACACGGTCGAAAGCTTGTTCGATATCTAGAAAAGCGCCAACGCAGTATTGCTTTGCCTCAAGTGCAGATAAAATGTGGTGCACAACTCGGTGAACTTGCTCCGGTGTACCATGGTATTGCCTAAAACCAAATTGATGATTTGGAATTACATTCTGAAGACCGAATACAACCCGTAATCTACCAAGAAATATTATTTCAAATATTTTGGAGAACACAGGCAACAAGCTTATCGGCTTATAAGACGTGACGAGGTTCTTCGGCTTGCCAGGTTTCCGGATCATTACTATTGCAGCACACTTCCACTGAGTGGGAAAATTGATTAGTTTGATTTGTTGATACACCTCACTTGGCGAAACCGGTTTAATGTGACTGGAGGACACATTAGAGTCTTGCAAGTGAAACAACATGATTACACTGGGCGAGTTTACTGGCATATAAATGTAAATAAGGCTTTAATGTACCTAAGTACCATAAACTTTAAACATTTGGTGGGTGTGTACTATGTCTTAAGAGGGGAGATGACTTTGGACTATTTTGTAATTTTTTTTTTTATATTTCAATTATTGAAATTATACATAATAGGGATTCAATTCATTCAAATATGTTCCAAAAGTTAGGCCTATGACCGACCACCTATGTTATATGTTATAACCATGTGAGCAAAATAATTCTTCATTTAAGAATGCGATCCATTCAAATCATCCATCCATCCCCTACTTCTTGATTAATAATGGATGACATTGATCAGGTGGTGAAATGAGAATTCATTATGTATTTGGTTGATGTTGGATGATAATGATAATGATGCTTATAATATAATGATGTAGAAATATGTATTGTGGAATGATTTAATTATTCTCTTACTTTGGAAACCTTTGGGGGGTTGATCTGTGCTCTTTAGAAACTGATTATTTACGATTATGTATGTACATACATATATATATGATAAAGCAAATGCGATAGTGGGGCAGGTGAGTTTGTGATTTGATGGTCGGCGAGGGAGGGCAAGACAAAGTGAATTACATAGTATATGCTGTCTCCTCTATGATTCTAATTAAAACGTACAGAAGAATCATGGTTAGTTGGTTAGTGACGCAGATACTAGATGCAGCCATGCTTCCTGTCAATACTAACACTGACTAAAGTATTTCAATGAATTTGCAATCACGGAAGACCATGGCCCTTCTCATGGAGTAGAGTGCTGCCACTTAATCAATCAATCAATCAATTCAAAAATCATGAAAACACATTACATGATGGTTATGCTTGTAGTAACTAGTATTTCTATACATTCATTTGATAAACCCCACATAAATTGTGAATTTTTATATTATTGTTTATTTTGGATAAAAATCTTTAATATAAGTAGATTAGATAATGGTTCAATTTGGAACTTGTTATAATCATCACTCTACTCTACTCCACTCCACACCATCACCACCACCACCCTTTATAAAACAGTTTCACAATAATATGATTTCTTTTTATTTGAATTTTTCTGTTGAACTGTGATCTGCAGCAGGGGGATTTCCTCTTATGCATATAGGAGTGAGGGGAGAAACTTGCAATTGCCATAGCAATTTTCTATTAAATTTATTTGTATATCAAGCAAAACTAAAACAATATTACAACAATAATAATAAAATAAAATCGGCACTGATAAGCGGCACAGGGCAGAGCACCGGTAAAACAAAACAGAACAGAACAGAATAGAACACCAACCACCATCACATCAAGAGAAGTAGTGTAGTGAGCGATAAGGTTCCATGTGATTTGTGATTCTCATTGTTGTGTGGTGTGGTGCGGTTTGGTGTTAACATTAACATTAACAATGAAATGTCTTTGTTAATCACTTGTACCTACTATATAATACTATGTTATTATTTTCTAGTTTCTGATTTGTTTTTTATCTGAGATTAATGTATTTGTTCTTTTTGTTTTTGTTTATGGAATTTCTTTCAGGATTGCATATCTTCAGATGACATCAAATGTGAGACATCAGTAGCTACGTGTGGTACTTATGTTTTACCCCATACTGCTGAAGTTCAAGTTTCAAATGCAACAACAAATATTTCCAATGCAGCAACAGCAGCAGCAGCATTATCAACAACATCATCCTCATCATCAGGAAACACAACTGCTGGTGGTGGTGGTGGTGTTAATGTTGTTAGTACTCAGCAAATGCATGAAAAGGCAGCACCAAAAAAACGTGGACGTAAAGCTAAAGTTACAGTAACAGCAGCAACAGCCCCCAATGCTGCCACCACAACAACAGCAGCAGCAGCAGCAACAAACACATGTGAAGGAACAGCAACAGTATCGATGATGACGACGACAGCAGCAGCAGCTGCGAATACAAAAGTGTCATCATCATTACCATCAACATCAAGTGCTGCATCAACATCGGCTGCTGCCGCTGCTGCTGCCGCTGCTGCTTCTAAATCATCATCATTGTCGACATCATCAAATTCAACTCCTCAATTAAGTTATGGAAATATTAAACTTGAGCCAAAATCACCAACTGCTTTAAATGCCACAGTAGCCACCAATGGTGGTGGTGGTGGTGGTGGTACCAAGCGAATAGCATCATCATTGGCATTTAATGTTGGTGGTGATAATCTTCAAATACCAAAGCGTTCTAAGCGACGCATAAAGCCAACACATAAAATACTTGAAAATGATGAACTGCGGTGTGAATTTGAAACTAAGCATATTGAACGAATGACAGCACAGAATTATGAAGTTGCTGCTGCTCGGAGTGCATCTGACAATGATATGCATTTTGAAACTTCAGCATATAATCAATTGGTTACCGCTGGTGGTAATGGTGGTGGTGGTGGTGGTGCTGGTTCATCGTCAACATCATCGTCACGTATTAAGAATGAAAAAACTGATGGCATATGGTCTTTGGATATGGGTCCATCTGTTTCTTCTGCTGGTGCTGCTGCTGCTACAACAACAAATTTACAAAATTCAAATGCTGGGGGTGCTGGAGCATCTGGATCTGGTTCTGGTGGTTCTGGATCTATTAGAAAGAAATCATATATGAAATCACAACGTGATTTGGATAATTCTGGTGCAGCAATTGAAGCAAGAAATGCTTGTAAACCAAGCCCAGATTTAGATAAATTTCTCAACGAAATAAAAACTGCCAAATTAAATTTGAATCGCTCACCGGAGGATAAGAAATTGAATAAGAAACAATTAAGAAAATTGACAAAACAAAAGGAGAAACATTTAAAAAATCTTGGTCTGAAAAGAAATATTGCTGAAGAGGAGAGTGATTGTGAAAATTCGAATACCGATAATGAAGAATTTGTGCCAACAACACGAGTCCAAGTGAGTAAGCGTAGCGTTACATTGCGTTTAAGGAATGTCAATAGGGAAGCAACTATAACATATGGTGGTGGTGATGAACAGCGCCTTCAAAATGGTTATATAACATCAGCAGCAGCACCATCATCATCATCATCACCGTCACTAACAAAGAGAGTTAAGCTTATGGCTGAGGCTATGGCGAAGGGAGCAACATTGCCACCACAATTATTATCGGCAGCAACAGCACCTATAGGTGCGACAACATCAACAACTTTATCATCATCATCAGCAGTAGCAGTAGCAGCAGCAGCTGCTGCAGCAACAGCAACTGCAACAGCTGGAGTAATGGGACTCAATGTAACAGGAACAAAACAAACACGTAAAAGTGCAATGGCTGCACGTCAAAAATATGTTGCTGCTATGGAGCAAGCAATTGCTGCTAGTGCTGCCGAACATATGGCATTGGAAATATCCGCTGAACAATTGCAAACATTGAATGCTGCTGTATTAACTGGTGTAGAGGCTGCTGCTGCTGCTGCAGCGTCTAACAAATCATCATCGAATCGAAATCATAATAGTCGTCAGCTCAAGAGTAATAACTATATTTGCTTGTGCCAAAAGAGTTCACATTATTATGCTCGTAATACACCAGATTCATCGTTTTGCTGTGCTATAGATAATATCGATGATCAGAAAATCGGTTGCTGCAATCAATTATCGGGTCAAGTATTGAATCTATTAAGGCCCAGTCAACGTGTTGGTTATATGATACTCTGTGATGAGCATCGTAAACGTTTAATGGCACACAATTGTTGTGCCGGTTGTGGTCTATTTTGTGCACAGGTATGTTATTGTTCTATTCCTTCTCCTCCATATAATGTTCTTCATATCTTCTTTTATTCTCATCCATACTCATACTCATGGTTGTTTGGTAATGACTTTCAAATGAATTGATTTACTTTTGAATTTCACGTAGTACACGTATGTACTAGTTGGTTAGAGGCATTTACACTAAAAAACCTAAATAATTGGATGCCACATGTTTTTTCTAAATAGAAAAAAAAAAAAAAAAAACAAATCGATTTCATTTCCAAAAGGGTTTGTTTTGGAAGGGAATATAATAGATGCAAATGATGATGGTGGTTTAATGTGCGCAC
This sequence comes from Amiota communis, assembly GCA_037043315.1. NCBI lineage: Eukaryota > Metazoa > Arthropoda > Insecta > Diptera > Drosophilidae > Amiota > Amiota communis. The sequence continues at coordinate 2,823 of JBAMAV010000145.1, read as the reverse complement.
CTGCCATATAAGCTTAAGATCATGATCATCCAAGCACAAGGATTGAAAAATGTCTATCAACGACCCCTTGAAATTATATCTGCAGGTACCAAATTCAAGTCACACTTGCACCTGTTTATATATCTCAAATCCAAGTCGTTTTTAAATCTCTACTACTCATATGTGCGTAATAACAAACAACTCTCATATAGGGATGTTGTCTCTACTGTGGCCAGGAAGGCACAAGTTTCGTTGGCTTCTGGCCAACCATGGTACCAGACAAAGCCTCTCCCTGGTCAGACTTAGTGCCATAATATACTACCATTTTGAACTTCAAACAGCTCTTGTGTTGATGGCCCAAAATCTATTAATCATCACTCATTTATGACATGAAAATCCAAATTATAGATGATATCCAGGGTCACAAATGATAAAAGATATGGTAATCTACCTAAGCACAGTGGGTTTGTATAAATACTCTTGAGCATATGCAGAAAGCGCAAACAACTAGATCGTTTCAAGGATTCCATTGAACAGAATTGAGAGTTGTTTCCCAACAGGACAATGCCAGTAGGATATACACATCTTTGGTGACCCGTTAAAAGCTCGGGGAACTTGGAGTTTAAATGGGACAATTAGATATGTTTTTTTTTTACAATTAATTAACAATGACGATTAGGTAACGATAATTATAACTTAGTTAGACTTTATTTTATTGGATTCACTGAGCCTCTTCAGTGTTTTTCTAGCGACTCTATTTACAGGAAGAAGGGCATTTGGGTGAAGTGATAATCGGTCATTATATCTGCTGCTGTGTAGATTTATGGTGTCTCCCACAAAGGGGACGTTTAGGCTTCTGTAAAGCGTGGAGCGCTGTTATCATACTTAGTGTTTTGTTTTGCATAATTTCTATGCGTTTGATATGACATTTTGAACGTTGTGCCCTATAACTGGATGCCATTTGACCAAGTAGGAGTGATAATTGCTTTGGAGATCTACACCTTGTTTTTCAAACTAAGTTTGCTTTTACTGGACATTAGCCACCTCAGTTTGTTGATTATTACAATGCATCTTGTATTAATCTTTTTGATATGTTCTGCCGAAGTCAATTTCCTATCTAACTACATGCCTAGATAGTTGTGATGTCTTTTGGAAAGAGTTAGACCACCATTTAGTTAAAGACTTGGCATGAATAGATATAAGACGGAAGACTGAAAATCATTTGACAATAGGAAAAAGGAATACAGGATTCTATGGAGAGAGTCGTAATGAAATCACCTTTTGCTAAATGACAACAAATTATCGAACGAACACAGAAGGACATAATAAACCACAAGAAAACCAACAAGCTTTTACCAAACAGCTTAACCTTATTATTATTATTTAAAAATCTCAACAAATAACCAGTTCATTTGATTGATTTGATTTCATTTCTTTTAAATCCTTTTACAGGGTAAATTTGTGCTTTGCAAACAACAGCATTTCTTTCATGCAGATTGTGCCCAGAAATATATACTCAATAGTCCATATGATCCACTATTGCCTGCATCAAATTATTCTAGTCCAATATTGGTGCTGAAATGTCCACATTGTGGCATTGATACGCCTGAGCGTAGCTCAACTGTCACAATGAAATGTCAAAATTTGCCTCTATTCTTGCCTGTACAAAAAACTAAAATGTAAGTACCAGGCGACATACTACTACTGCCAAATTGTTTTATTTGATGATTAAAATTTGGTTGAATTCAATTGTTCAAATTTTGTTTCACCACCAGTAAACCAGCAAAACTCACAATGCCAGCAACAACAGCTGCTGCTGCAGCTGCCGCCGCCGCTGCCGCTGCAAATAATAACAATAGTGCTGCTGCCAGTACAAGTGCTGCTGCTACTAATAGACGCCTTAACGCTGCTGCTGTTGCTTCTACATCTGCATCACGTTTCAAATCGAATGTTATTAATTTTGAGCAATTGATACCGGAATCAGTGATGAATGTAGTTGTACGTGGACGTCATGCCAGCAGGAATGCAGCTAATCGTGGAACATTGGAATTCACAACACGTGATATGTATTATGCTGTTCAAAATGATGACCTCGAACGTGTTGCCGAAATTCTTGGTAAGTTCATCATCAACATTCATCATTTATTGTGTTTATGCTTATCATTTTGCTTTATTTGTTTATTTAGCTGCTGATTATGATGTTACTACACGTATGAGTGAATTTCTTCATGGCACCTGTTTGCATTTGGTAGCGCACTCTGGTACCTTACAAATGGCATATTTGCTGCTATGTCAAGGTGCTATCTCACAGGATTTCATCAACATTATGGATCGTGAGATGAGAACTGCATCCATGTGTGCAGTTATGTGCGATAAATGCGATATACTCAATTTATTCATACAATGTGGTGCTGATGTTGCTATAAAAGTAAGTGGTAGCGATAATTGATGATATTTGAAAGAAAACAAATAAGTACAGAGCAGGGCAGAAGGGGGTGCTATGTTTGGATATTGACATATTGGAAGGATAAATAATTTAGGACATTAGTGTTCTATTGTGTATGTAGTGAGAAGAAGGAATGCATTTTATAGAGAACATTTCTGCCGGGTCACCAAATGGTTAGGCTAGGTTAAGTGGCAGCCGTCAGACTAGAGACTCACTTAGGCACAAATAAGAGTATGGCCCATTGTGATACCAGCAAAGATTTGACAAGGCACCCCTTAGTCTGATGCGGAAAACCATTTGGATTCCGAAGAGATTGGTAGGAATGATAGTTCGGTTCAGCTGGAGAGAAACCCAGAGCCTAGGTGATTCCGGGTCACCTAATACTTAGGAAAGATATG